>JARJLE010000187.1:0-134765 GCA_029289555.1 Mycena latifolia | reverse complement strand
AAGAATGATAGCGCAATCAGCTTCATGAAGGTTTTGGTCCACGGGGATGTTTCCTGCTTTCACTGACAGCGTCTTACTTTATAATTGCAGGGGGCACAACGCATGGAGCATGTTGCCAGGAAACCGCGTGCAGGCCTCCGTTCAATTCAGCGGGGGCGTCGATGCCGATGTAAATTTAGGATACCCGCCCGCTATGCGGCCACAGAGTTCCGCCAATTCACTGGTCGAAACGTTTCATAGTAAAGTATGGCTCATCAAAGATGACGGAACTAGCCGGAGTCGTCGGAAAAACCCGGCGAGTTCACTACACACGGTTTCATGGGTTCACCGACACCGGAACTGTGGACTCACTCGGCTTGAAAAGCGACGGCCTCTCTCTCTCATCGAGTACCAGGAAAATAAAATAAAATAGAAGTCCGCCTGCCTTCCGACCTCATCCAATTGCTCCCGGCTGCCCTATCGCGGGACCGACGGAAAGCAATACAATATGAGCGCCTGAAGTGGGCTCGTTTGCTATTGAACTCCATGTAGATTTGTATGTACGCCAAGTATGCTCCAACAAATCAACCGAACCCGGGTCTCGGCGCTCTCCATTGGCATTAAATCTACCCGTCTCCACCTCCAGCGCTCTCCTCCCGCTCCACCACAGAACGAAAGCAAGCAAGAGTTCATCAAGTATGTAATGCATACACCACGAATGCAACCAGTCCCGTCGCGCACGTTGCGCCCCTTTACATATTTTTCCTTCTTTGCCGTGTTTCGGGGGTTTTCTGCCTTATCCGATGTTTTGTCACGCGGTTCTTCTTTATATGATGTTTTGGAGGTTTTCTGTGTTTTCTGGATTGTGAGGTAGCACGTGAACATCGGAGAAGAGAGGTAAAGGAAGAAGAGGGCGAACCGATGATTTCACAATGCAGACAGACAGACGAATTTCGAATTTGGGTTTGGGTTTTCGGGGTTTTCTGCGACGCTGTCACTTAGCGCTGTGCGCAATAATGAGTCGGGACGAGGTACATACCAAGACTTCACAGCGCACCCACCGCCGGTCGACTCTGGGTTTACTGCTGTTTTTTTTTTCGATCTGAATGCGGTACGTCAAGAGGGAGCCAGAGACCTGGAAGAGCACAGCACGTACCATAACTATAACTTGCGCCAGACGCGCAGGCGGCGCATGAAGCGCTTGAACTTGCCGGTGGCGGGGTGGTGTGCACCTTGGTTCTGCTGGTCGCCGGCAGACACGGAACGGAGACGAGCACGGACGGGAGCTGCACGAGTGGGCCTGGGGGTGAGCGGGCCGTCACTTTCCGCTACCGAGACGCGGGAGCGGCAGAGCGCGAGCGCGTGTCGAACGGGACCTTCGCCGACGAGGAGGCAATTGCGGCGGCCACGGTGACGGGCACAGGCGCGGGACGGTGAGCGCGGGGTGCGGCTGCGGCTGGGCGAGAAGGCCTGCGCGCGGGAGGGCGACGGGGCGCGCGGGGGCGACGTGCGCGTCAAGGGAGCTGTACCCGCTCCCGCTGGTCGACGGCGTGCTGTAGTCGCTGGGATCGTACCCCGCTGGGACGGGCACCTCCAACCCCGCGGCGCGGCGCACGCCGGGGGACGCGCGCGCGAGGTCCGCGACGCTCATGAAGAGGCTGGGGAGACAGACCTCGTGCCGGAGGTGGGGCAGGGCGGGCGGCGGGCGGGGTCGCGCCGGAAACAGCGCACGAGGAGGTCGCTGAGCGGCCGCGAGATGGGAGGATCTCGCGCAGAAAGTCCGGGTCGGCAGCGAACGAGACCCAGCGGGCGTCGGAGGCCTGCGCGCAGTGCCATGGGTTCATGCCCGTGACTAGGTTGATCAGTATGATGCAGAGCGCCCAGATGTCGCTGTGCGGTGGGCAGTACGACGACGACGCGGAGCTAAACGATTCTGGAAGAGGATGAGCTGGGTGGATGGGGCGGAGAGTGAGACATACCGGGCGTCATATAGGCCGCTGCCGCAGTCCATGTCCCGCGATACTTTTTTCGGCGTGCAAAGGCCAAAGTCGGCGAGAAGGGCGCCGCCGCCTTCGTAGTTGACGAGGACGTTCTCGGGCTTGAGGTCGCGGTGATACACGCCGCGGTCGTGGCACCACTTGACCGCGTCTACGAGGCTCGCGAATATGCTTGATGAGCGCGGCTTTCCCGTGGTAGACGCCGTTGAGAATTGCCCTGTACATATCGCCCCCCGGGCAGTATCGAGCACTAGGAACACGTGCTCCGCGTCGCGGAAATGGCGGTGCAAGGTGACGACGTTGGGGTACGCTGAGACTCGGCGGTGCAGCGCGCACTCACGCTCCTGGAATTTGGCGTCCTTGGCGTGGGTCGGGGCGCCGGAGGCATTTGACAGCATAAAGGAGGAGGAAGGGGAGGAAGTGTCGCGTGCTTTATAAAGTTTGCCGTAGGCGCCCGCGCCGACCATATGAACGAGTTGGAGGCGGCCATCGTCAACGACGCAGCCCGTAAGGGTTCGAAGGGTACCAGACTGACGCATCGCAGAAAGAAGTTAAGAGGAGAGCGTGAAGAAAGCAAGCGGGGTGATGGTGGTGCGAAGGGAAAGAGAGGGTTTGAGGGGCCTGCGGGAGTCTTTTTCTGAGTTGCATCCGCCGTCTCAGACATGGTCTCACATTTTGTTTCCGCCCATTCCCGCTGGCGCCTTGCCGTTCTGTCCGCCTGAAGCTTTCTGGTCATCTCTTGATGTTTCCTGTATGAACCAAGTCAGAGGTAGAGAAACCCGAACCGCCTGTGGTGGCTGAAAGGGAGGACAAAGGAGCGTGTTTTGCGCTATTTGCTTCCGCGGCGGTTTCCGTTGTCGTTATCAGTGGCTGTGCCGTTCATCAATTGTCCGAGCAAAACTGGTTGTATAGAGGCCCAGACATCAGCCTTGACCCTCGCCTGAGCTTCAAATTTCAACAAACCTGTAATTTCAATCTCTCCGAGTCGAGGCTCGTAGGAGAATGTGGGCGCGTCGCAGACTGTTGAGACGCTCCAGCATTAAGGGTAAATGGGACTAGAACGCGTCTCTTAGCAAAAATCCACATCACCGCGTCGAGAGCATTGCCATTTCACTCATTAGAACAACAAGGAAAGCTTGGTGGGCGAAGGAGGTCGATAGTCTCGATTGATATGGTTCTACATACAGATATTGATGCGTACACAAAAGATGTACGCAGTCGCAAATAAGATGCGCTCGGGCGGACTGGATTCGGGGAAAAGGCGTCGCAGGCAGTCGATCAAGAATGCATCGTCAAGCCCAGTTGCGCGCGCGTGTCCCCTAGAGCTGTGTGGTGCATTTATATATTTCAGCGCGCATTTGAGCCTGAACTGGTGCTGGAGTTACATAAGGAGTGAAGTGCAGTGTATGTTCCTAGAAATGAAATGGTAAACGCGCAGGCAAGAGCTAGGAAAGACGAACCAACATTTGGAACCGTTCGAACCACAGCCTTCGGATTCCGAAACGAGCCGAGAGCAGAAATTTATTTTGTTAGACAATTCTGCCAACTTGCACCTGCTTTTCTTTTTTTTTTTTTTTTTTTTTTTTTGGTGGTACATCATCGGCCAAAGGCCGATATCGACCAAAACGCAATTAACAAAGTTAACCCGTAATGGTCGTGTAAGCGTGAAGGAACAAGCCCTTCAAAGTGAGGAGGGGGGACCACCCCCCAGGGAAATGCATTTACGCACGCGACGGAAAGCCGCAAGTGTGGGACTCATACGTGCTCTAATTTTAATTTTGGTACACGCTCTCGTCCCCCGGATCGGAGGCTACGGATGTCGAACGGTATCTTATAGGCACATACCACCTAAAACCCTGGGTTATCTCAGCCAGTCATCTGGCAGTTTGTGTTCCTCAAGCAGAATGTTGCGCCATGTCTTGAGGACTAGGGAGGGGAGCGTCTTTTTCTTCCCTCGCGGAGCAGAGTTAGCTCCCATAAAGCAAGTCAATTTCTAGACGAGTGTTTAATACATGAATCCAGCGGTTCTGGATTCGTTTCTTGAGTGTGTTTTGTCTTGTATAACGCTTTCGCAGCGGAGTTTCCATATAAGGACTGCGGATTCGGATATTAGTATCCGGAACAGCCGGTTGACTCCTGATGGCTCGGTCTTTCTCTCCTTTTCGAATGTCGCCACGCAGCAGCCCAAGATCCAACCCATGGAGAGGGGTGGTAGCTGCCCATATTTCTGGAGCCAGATCTGCCGGACCAGGTCCCCAGATCTGCGCTCGGGCCGGGGAAGTGCATTCGAGGAGAATGTGGTCGAGGGATTCTTCCGTATTGCAGGGTGACACATACCGCGATCTTCGTAGCCTGGTATATGCTTCCAGAACTTACCTATGCGGTGAGCCCCATGGATGCTTTTCCACAGGAAAGTTTTCAACCGTCGCGACAGGTCTGGGTGTCGGACCGATTTCCAAATTTTTGCCACGGTTGGGACGCACTTGAAGAGTTGCTTGGATGCGTCCTGGATAAGCTTAACATTTTCGTCCGTGGCTTTACGGGATGGGGTGGATCGCATTTCTTTTATGCCGCGGTAGGCCAGGGCCTGGGTAATGGATGCTAATTTTGCTCCTCTAATCTGGGCTACAGCTGGGACTTTAGATGTGGTGCATGTGATTCCTCGTTTGGAATGCTCTGTTTCGCAGGGCACAAGCCTGGTCAATAGCGGAGTCTCTAGCCGTCGCACTTAGCGTTTTGAAGGTGGTCCTCGCGGTTCGGGCGCGCAAGGCTGCAGCCAGCGCTTGGAGCGGTCCCTTGTCAGGAATACCGATCCAAACGTTATCTTCCCACTTTCCGAGGTTCTTGATCATCGCACTGGCGATGGTGTTGCTTTTCGCGTTTATCTGGAGTTCAACATCTGCTGGAACGGACTGAACACAGTGGAGTGTTGCGAGAATCTCAGCGTTTGCCTTAGAATGAGTTCCTCCGGGAGGAATCTTTAGAGCTGCGTTGGCTGGGTTCCTCTCGGAGAACCACACACCAGCTCCGCACTGGGCATCAGCCTGTCCCGGGCGGTTGCAGAAACTGCTAATTGATACTTTGACAGGCCCTCCTCCTGGGAATACAAGCCGGGCAGGTTGGGGATTCTCCTCTGTGTCATCTGTCTCGGGGGAGGATTTTGTGAAGATCCGGATACCGTCAGTGAGTGACTTAATCTGCTGTGGGGGCTTAAAAACTCCTAGCCCTTCCGTATCCTCATCAATGTTTTCTCCCAGGTCTTCTGCTAGCCTGGGATCCCATTTTGGGAGAATTTGACTGAGGCGGTCGCGAACAGTGGTTGCACATTTGTGGGGATTTTTACAGCCCCTTTCTATGCGATCATCGATACATGGGGAGCATATACAGTTCACATCTGGGCTATGGTCTGGCAAGGCCAGCCTGTCCATGATTGTAATCCCTTCACCGACCGTGGCTACCCCATGTCTCTTGCGCAGGCACTTGCATGCAGTGGAGTTATTTATCTGGCGCTTCGCTGGGTTTTCCCCTTGGTGGTGGAAAAGTGGGAGGCGGTTGCAGAGTTCCCGCGAGGGTCCAGTGAGTCAAATTCCACTCCGTACTTCTTTGCTGTTTTTAGGATGTCCCGTAGGAAGGTCGGGAGTTTACTGGTCTTCGGGGACCAATTCTGGAGGAGGAAGCTTGTATGTGAGCCCTCCTGTATTCGTGAGCTCTTTTTATCATTCTTTGCCAGGAGTTTATTGCCAAAGTAGGTCCACTTGGACCGTTTCTCGGGGTCTTGTTCCGCTAGGGATTTTAGGGTCATCACTGGATGGCGTCGTTCCTTGCCTGTAGGTCAAACATGTTCTTTCCTCCAGCTGCTATGGGGCACCGAGCACTCCCCGGCTTACTGGTGAGGATTTTGCCCCGCCCAGATAAATTCACGCTGGACTTTTAGGAGCTTTTTCACAACATCTTCAGGCATGCCATTGACTTGTGTCATATATTGAGTCCGGGATGCGATTGTTATCTGCACTATGTGTCGCCTTGCTTCTAAGGTAGGGTGGTTTCGACCCCACTTCTCTAGCCGGGCATCAATGTCTTCGAGTACTGGGGTCCAAACACCCTGGATATCGACCTCATTCCCTACACGGGCACCGAGGATGCGAATGGATTCGCCGTCAGCGGCGATGTTGATGTGGGCAGGGAGGGCAGTGTCATTTTCGTTAAGTTTCCTTGATGCTACTACTTGCTCCCTGAACTCGGGAGTTCCTATAGGGATGACCTCGGTCTTTGCAACATTAAATTTGGCACTAGATCCTCGGCACCATTTGTCGAGGATTTCCTGGAGGGCATCAAAACTGTCGGTATCTCGTAGGTAGACAGTTGTGTCATCTGCAAAGAGGGCAGTCACTGCACACTCTATTACTTCATCGATCTCATACCCTTTAAGGTTTGATGCCCTCAGCATCGCGGCAAGAGGCTCAATCGCGATATTGAAAAGGAGACAAGAGAGAGGGTCGCCTTGCCGGACACCCCGGGTGATTTTGAAGCAGCTGCTCAAAACACCATTTATAACGACCTGTGTCTCGGCGTGGCTGTACAGGGCTCTTACGGTGTTAATAAATTTATCAGGGATACCCCGATTTTTCATGGCCTGCCATAGGTACCGGTGAGATGTTTTATCGTACGCCTTTTCCTGGTCTAACGCGACAATCGCACCATTTAGTAGCTCCTCTTCGGCATACTCGACTAGTACGTGGGAGAGGAAAATTTGGTCAGCAATTTTCCGACCTTTCATGAAACCGGCTTGGTCTTTGTGGATAATGGCAGGTGCAACTCTCATGAGTTTTGTGTTCAGAGCTTTGGTGAACACCTTGTAATCTGAATTTAGCACAGTTATGGGGCGGTGGTTCGCAATATCCGTAACGTCACCCTTCTTGAAGATAGGGCACATCCAGCCACGGGCAAAGTCAGTGCCTTCTTCCACCCCGTTATTTTCTATGTCATTGTAGACCGCAGTGAGCATTCGAATCACGTCAAACCTTGGTTTGGGGACTCGCGGGTCGGGCTCTGACTTGCTGTCTGCCAGGTAGATTTCATCGAGCTTGGTCCAGAGCTCTGTTTTAATGCCATTTACGCCGGCGGCCACCCCAGTGGCGGAGTCACGCAAAGATTTGCGTACGTCCTCTTCTGTCAGGTCGCTTTCAAGGTCTGACATGTCTAGAGTCTCGGGGAGTACAGGCATGCTTGCAAGGGCTGCCTCGATGTGCGCGGACTTTGCTGCGGGGTCGGCCTCGGACTCGTCATGCTGCAGGTCGTTGTGGTAGTTGCGGGCTAGTTCCGCCATCTTATCGGAGCGAGTACAGCTCTCTGCAGGCATTGTGTCAGTGCGGCGAAGGATGTAGGTGGTGTCCCTCGGCTTTTTGTCTTTGCTGGTCTGCACGGAATATTTCGTGATATGGTCCATCTCAGTGTGGAACCGGACTTTCGTGCGTGTTTTACGCTTGTCTCGTTGGAGGGTGAGAATCTTGTTAATCCCTTTCTGTATTTCTGCAGCCTTTTTGGCCGTCTCTCTCGGGGCTTCGTCAGGCGCATCGGAGTCAATATCGTCATTTAGGATCTTATCTCTCTCGGCTTGGAGCTTTATCTTCTGCTGTTCTAGAGCACCAGCATTCTCCTTGGCTCTCTGTTGAGCAAAGATTTGAAGCCCGTCTTTGTAGGTTTTGAACCGTTGTTGGAGTGTCGTGCCCTCTTCAGGGGGGGGGCCCTCGGGGTGGACTTCAGCACCCTTCTCGATTGCATATTTCAGGAATTCCTTGTCGCGGTGGAGGAATTCAGGGATCTGGAATCTACCCTTGCCGATGTACGGGGTCCCGGGTGCACATATATCCACAGAGACCATGCGGTGATCTGTAGTGACTGGGACATCGGTAATCTCCCAATTTCTACACATTTTAAAGAGATTTTGTGAAACGAGGATCCTGTCGATCCTGGAGTGGGAGCCACTCGGGTGTGTGTATGTATATGCTTTAATATCGGGGTTTGTATTTCTCCACCCGTCTTTCATCCCAAGTAGGCGTTTGAAGCGTGCGAGGGCTTCTGTGGCCCCATCTGCGTCTTTTCGATGTGGGAGGCGGTCAATGGGTTCCTCCACTATGTTGTGGTCTCCCAAGGTCATGTCTGGGACAGGGAGATCTTCTTCCAGCCATATGCGGGTGAGTTCATCCCAGAAGGCTTTATTTTCGATCATGTCCCCCGATGGTGCATAGATTGCGAGCAGGGTCAAGGTGAGGGCACCATGCCACGGGATGGTTACTAGAATGGCCCTGCCCGGGATTAGTTCTCGAGCGGTAACCCCCTCCGTGTTGGTAATCTCTTTATTTAGGACTACGGCAACACCTCCACTATTAGGGTGGTCCATGTTGATTGAGTTAAGAATTTTTATCCGGTGGCTGTAGATTTGTTCTATCTCAGCAACTTGTTCCGCCGAGAGGTGGACTTCTCCAGCTGCGAGCGCACCAATTTTCTCATCAAAAAGGAGTCGGTTTAATTCATTCCAACGATTTCCGTCGGACTCAAAGCGCCTGTTGCCTCGTCCATTAGCATTGAGGGCGGCAACTCGTATATGGGCGCGCGTATTTTTCGCGATTTTCGGGTTGTTCCGCTGTTGCCTGTCGCGTTTGCGGTTGAGGAAGACAGGGGCTGACTCTTCATCTGCGGGGTGCATGCGATGCTGGGCTCGGGGGCATCTCCCGGGTCCTGCTGTTTGGCTTCCAGCGGGAGCATTTGTTGCTGTGCCAGCTGGTACTGGAGGAGTGCCAGTGTTAGGGTTGCGCTGGGGCTGGCGCCCGTTACGTCGGTGCGCTCGAGGCACACGGGAGCTTCTTGCTGATGTGTTTGAGGCGCTGGGGCCTGCTATCACGTTTTGTGAGTTCTGGGCCTCCGTTGCAGGCAGGTTTGTCCCAGTAGAGGAATTGTCTGCGCGGTCCTGGAGGCGTTGAGACCTCCGGGCACCAGCGCCAGATGTGGAGGCATATTCGCTGCCGCCTTGACCACTCGTTTGGGCACTCTCGTAACCCAAATCCCTCGCTCCTTCATCAGGGGCGCGGATAGTGGAGACTCCGCTGTCCCCTCCGGAGCCAGAGAGGTGCGGGACTTCCGTAGAGGAGGTACCATTTTGTTGTTGCTGCCCTATGCATTGACTTGTAACAGCCAGAGCAGCCAGACTGTCACATAAGGGACCGCATATATGATAGCCAGGGATAGGTCCCTGGGTACCCTGACTCCTGCTGGTTTCGTAATCTGAACTCGCAGCCTGCAGGCACATGCGAGAGGGATGTACCACTTCCCCGGAGCCCTCCCGGGTACCAGGAGGGCCTGTGGTATTTATTTCGGTTTCATTTTGTTGTGTAGTCATAGGTGTTTTTGCGTTTTAGGGACCGCCGTCATATGGACAGAAACAAAAGAGTCAGGAATTTGTTCCCTCAAGAATATAGAGACTAGGGTTTGTACTAAGTCGCACACGTGTTTCATCTAAAGGATTTCATTCACGAAAGTCGTACATTACGCATTGTTTTACAGGAGAGGGAGAACTTTATTGTGTAAAGAAGCGTCTGCGAGAAGCTAGTATGATCTTATTATATCGAACAGGGTTCGTCTAAAATTTTCATATTCATAGACTACGCATCATACAAGGGGGGAGATAACATGTCTGGGGATTGTGCAAAAATACGGGAAGAGAGGTTTAGCCATTACCGCGACCCCGACGGCCCCTGTTGCCGCCGCGAGCCCCACGGTTTCCTCCGCCGCGCCCTCCGCGACCCCTTCCGCGGAGGGTTGTGGTGCCGTTGCGGTTGATGTTGGCAGCGGGGGTGTTCTCGTTCCAGCCGGGGGTGAGTCGGAGCGGGCAGTCGTCACCAATGTGCCCGAGCGACCTGCAGCCGCCGCAGCGCAAGGGAGGGGTGATGGCGGTGCCGTTAGCATGCATCTCTGAGAAGTACGTGAGTGCGGTGACGACGGAGACCCACGCGTGGTTCGAGTCGACGAGGAGGGAAGGGGGTTGAGCGGTCACGTTCCACGCGACGAGGCCGTCGTATTTGATTGCGACGACGCGGATTGTCGAGACGAAGTGGGCCATGGGCAGGATGCCAGCGGGGTAGGCATCGTTGACGAGGGCGAGGTAGTTTTGCGCGTCAAAGAGCCCATGATTGTTTCAGTGACTAGTGTCGCGACATCGACGGCAGCTTGTGGCGAGTCATCAAAGAGTAGGCCTTCGAGCGTCATGAGGAAGGGGCAGGGGTTGGGGGAGTACGGGATGATGAAGAGAGTTTTCCCACCGGCAACAGACCAGCAGAGGGCGTCGACGAGGGCCTGGAATTGTGCCGTGGTGAGGCCCTTCATAAGGTAGACGTACGGGCCGCCGGAGGTGGCAGACGCGACGGCGGGCTCCGCCGGTCCAACGAGGGGGGCGGGACAACCGAAGATGCGGGAGATGGTGGTTTTGATGTCTTCGACAGTTGTGCCCTTTGGATCGTGGCGCTTCGCATTCCACTCGTAGACGAAGGCTTTCGGGGCGCCGGGGGCATCCCACTTCGCGAGGTGGCGGTCACTAATGCCCTCCCGCACCGTCTTCTCGTCCCATCCGTAGACGTGGAAGCCGGCAGGGGGCGGGGTGGTGTAGAGCGTGACGGTGTTGCCAACTGGGGCGGCGACGGCGGCGGTCCCGACGGGGGTGAAGACGGGGGCGTGGATCACCGCGTTTGCGTTCGCATTTGCAGCGCCGGGGCAGGGTTGATCGCATTTGTGTTGGCGGCGCCGGCGGGCGCAGCGCCAGGGGCGGGGTTGACCGTGCTCGCGTGCACAGCACTGGCGGGCGCAGCGCCAGGGGCAGGGCTGGCCGCGCTCGCGTGCGCAGTGCTGGCGGGCGCAGCGCTAGGGGCAAGGCTGGCCATGTTTGCGTTTGCAGCGGCGGGGGGTGGGGCAGTGAGGGCGGGGTTGGCCGTGTTTGCGTGCACCGTGGTAGCGGCAGCGCCGGAGGCGTGCAGCGCGGCGGGCTGAGCAGCATGCACAAGATGCGGAGCGGTGTGGTGCGCGGGCTGAGCAGCGGCTTGCGCACCCGCTGGGGGCTGTGCAGTGGGCTGCAACGTTGTGAGGGGTGACGAGGGAGTGGGGGGGGCGCTAGCGCTCGGGCGCTGCACACCCCGCGTCTGCGAGCGCGTTTTGGGGCGGGGCGCGGTGACGGCAGCAGCGAAGGAGGGAGTTGCGCCCGTTGCAGCAGCTCCGGGCAGGCTCACGGCGGGTTGCGCGACGCTGGGTGTCGTAGCCCGGAGGGCGATGGAGGCGAGGAGCTGCGCAGCGGCGCGGTCTGCTCGAGCGCGGGCAGCCTGCGAGGGGGGGGCTCGCTGCGCTGCTTGAGCATCAGCGAGAGCTGAGTCAAACTCGTTGGCGGCGGCCGCGCGCGCGCCGTCGGGGTCGGGGGTGGCCTGCGGGAAGAGGCTGAATGTCGCGGCCTGCGGAGCGGCAGCAGCGGAGACTGATGAGGCTGAGGAAGATCATTTTTAGCATGAGGGACGAGTAGGGTCGCGGCTGGGGACTTACCC
This sequence comes from Mycena latifolia, assembly GCA_029289555.1. Classification (NCBI taxonomy): domain Eukaryota; kingdom Fungi; phylum Basidiomycota; class Agaricomycetes; order Agaricales; family Mycenaceae; genus Mycena; species Mycena latifolia. Next base: position 123,211 of record JARJLE010000187.1, on the reverse strand, counting down.
GAGAGAGCGGACGAAAGCGGGGCGGCGGTGCTGCTCGTTTCAGCCTCTAGGTCGCGGCTCGAGCTCTCCTTCGGGTTTGCGAGAGCGACCAGGGGCAGCCCTTTCGACGCAGGGTTTGACAGAGCGACGGCAGGGGGCACGGGCACCAAAGTGCCGATGGCAGCGGCGGTTGTGCGTGCTGCAGTGGCGGTGGTACGCTCCACCGTAGCGGGGTTTGTGGTGTCGGCGGGAGCGCTGGCCATGACAGCCGCGGGGGGTGATCCAGCGGGCGTGCCCGTAGCGGTGGTCGACGCGGAGGGGGCATCCTTCGCAGGGCCTACGGGGTCGAGGAAGGGGGACGACGACGACTCAGCGGTGGCGCCGGGGTGGACAGTCAATGGGGACGTGGGCGCTGAGGAGGGCGCGCTGGAGGCCTTTGTGCGAGCGTCGAGCTTGCGCGCAAGCTCCTTAGCGAAATCGCGCGGCGGCGTCGAGGTCATCGGCGCCGAGATGCTGTCGTTCTGACGGCAGGGGGTTAGCAGGGCTCATATCAGGGGGGTAGTGGACGCACGGAGAGGGCCTCGGAGGAACTAATACTGCCTCCTCCATCCATACTGGCAACGGGGACGTCAATGAGGTCTGCCACGATTATTTCCTCGGTTGTATGCTCTTCGAGGGCGGAGAGCGGCTCGAACGAATTGCTGCTGCGGGTGTCGGGGTGGGCTGCGGCGAAAGCGCGTGCCTTGCCTTTGACAGATGAGCCAGCTACGACGTGTAAGTTGGAGAGCGGATGCGTGTGCTGTGGGTTCCACATACTATATGTGTTGGATGGGGATTTGTTGAAGTGAAGGCTGCTGATGGGGGTCTTGCCTTTTGCGGGGCCTTTGTCCGGATAACCCGACGACGCTACTTCGGTGGGAGTTGCGTTGGCCGGGAGAGGAGCGGCTGGTGCGGCAGCGGCGCTATTGCCGCGAGAGCGAGTGTTCGGGACGCGGGACATGGGGGGCTAAAAACAGCGAAAATAGCAGAGCAGAGGGAGAGAGAGAAAGAGAGGTCGTCTCTGCGTGTGGCGGGCATCGCGTTAAGGGCTGGACGTGGTGAAAGAGGACAAAGGCAGAAGATCGTCGTTTGTGTGTCCGTTTCCTGATTGGCTGCATCAGTTGATGCCTCGGCACGGGAGCATTTCATTTCCCTTTCATCCTCTCGGCGCGGGACTGACTTTGACGCGTCCGCAACTCGTTTCTTCCCTCGGCTGTCGTACTTTTGTTCACGAGGTGGGCCATTTCCTCAACGGTATTATTTATTTCGACACGAGGTGTCTCCTTAAGGGTTACAGTTACCACGGCGCACGGATTTTTTAAAAGGATAAGGATCCTCATCAACATGTGGTATGCTACGGGCCGTACTCCGTGGGGGCTCGACGACAGGTGGGCGAGCGCGAGCGCGAGGGGGGGCTCGTCGGCGTATTTGGCGCGTCGAGGGAGTGGTTGGCGCAGGTACGAGATGGCGAGGGGCACCGCTTGCCCGTGGCAGCGGTGTTCCAACATTCTCTTTGAGAATATTGTTGCGCATCCCCTGGGACGCCTCCCAGGGAAATCAACGATGTAAGACACCGTCGAGCTCGTGTGCGACGGGGGCTGTCGGCTTTTTATGTACGACGGCACTTTTGAGACTCCCAGGGTGCAATGGGACCTCAGCGCGTCGGTCCTTGCCCTCGACGGAGTCGTGGGAAATCCGACCACATAGTGGTAGCGGATCAAGGAGCCCCTCGGATTTTGATTTTATTAAAGTCCTTGAGCCGCACACAGCGTCGGATGATCCAAGGTACCAGTCGCCGAGGTTCAAATCACACGGGAAGTGAGAATGAAGTTCTTTTTCTTCCCCCGGAATTGAAGTAAAAGTGATCCTGGCTAGGTAACGAAGACATATTATAGGCTGTCCCCACGGAAAATTGTATACAAAGGAGAGCAATAGTTTACGTGGTTGAAGTTGAGCTGCGTCATATGAGCAAGAAATAAAAGTGTAGGAAGCATATATTTCGCTGCGAGGCTTAGCCGCTGAGGCGCCACAACGTCAAGAGTCCGAGATGAGGGTTTTTTTAGAGACACGCACCCATTTTTGGCAGGCTGAGGCCGTTGGTAATATATCACCAGCTCCGTCCAGATTGGAGCATACAGCGAGGACGGACCTTGAAGCTCGAAACTTGAATCTTGAACCCATACTTAAATCCCGGTCAGCCGCAGCCTGACTCCAGCCACCATCCAGCCCCACTCAGGCCTTGATATTCAGCTCCAACTTCGAGCTCGAGATTCAAGTACAACGACTGTTTATTGGTACACGTGCGTACACGGGGGTTATGTATGATACAGGACTTGGGATCGCGATACGATGCGATCTAAGAGACGGAAGGAGATTGAGAGGATGGGAGGATAGGAAGCCGGGTCCATGCGATATGAGAGACGGAAGGAGAGTATGAGGGACGACGCGGTATAAGCCTGAGGGATGGCCAAGCCGGCGCGTATGATATAAGGGAGGGGACGATGTAAGAGACGAATCACTAGAGAAGAGAAGAGGAAGGGGGGTGTCGATGCTTTGCGAGAGACGGGCGCACAGATCAGGGAGAGGCACGAAAGGAGACAAGGAAGCAGGAAGGAGGGTGGATGGGTGGGTGGATGATACATACAGAGACGGAAAGCGGCTACTGCGCGCCGACCCCGACGACGAAGCGCAGCACTGATCTCACAGTAAGAGCGTGCGGAGCGGCCAGAAAGCGAGCGCGACGCACCAGCGGAGGAGCAGGAGCAGGAGCTGCGGCGTAGATGCATATATGAGCGCGGGCGGGGACGTGGCAGCGGTGTATGCATGTGGGTATGCGGACGTAGAAGTGGAAGTGGAAGGATATGCGGACGTCGAAGTAGAAGCAGAGGCGGATGCACCCGGCTCGCCCTCCCTCTCCTCCAAAATCGGCTCGAGCCCACCCGCACGGCGGCTATTCGGGCTTGGGATCCCCCTGGCGCGGGCCCTAGAGTAGACGCAGGTAGAGAGGAAGGCGGAGGAGGGCAAACAGGCGGGGGCGCAGACAAGGACAAAAACAAGGATGTAAACCACCCCGCGAGCAGGCCCGGCGGCGCCGGGCGTTCCTTCGCCCTTTCCCGTCTCCCCACCGTCGGCGAAGTCTTGAGGTGCGGCATCGCGGTCGTCAGTGCGTTGCGTTGAGCTTATCCATACGGCGCTCGCCGCGCCGCGCGCCCTTCTCCAAGGGCGCGAGCGCATCCTCCAGCCTCGCCAGGCGTGCGCGGAGCGGTTCTACCTCCGCCTGTGCCTGCTGTGCCTGCTGTGCCGAGGGAGCGGTGGTGGCGGCGGAGTGGGAGTGCGCATGGATGAGCGCGTGGAAGGTACTCGCCGCGCGGAGGGACGCGAGGAGCGCGAAGAGGGTCGTGGAGAACCACGAGAGCGGCTCCGTGCCGCCGGATGCGGAGGAGATGGAGGGCGAGGGGAAGAGGAGGGCCCGGAGGAGCACACAAAGCGGGGGCGCGGCGAGGCACAGGAGTAAGAGGAGCTCGAGCGCGCGGCGGCATGCGTGGCCGGGCCGCTGCGGCGGGGGAAGAAGGGCAGCGCGGGCGCGCGGCGTGGTAGAGGCGCCAGGGCACTACGCGTCCCAGTATCCACTAATTGATTAACTTGAAAGCGGAGAGGACGGACCCTCGATGAGCTGGTGGAGGTAGAAGATCAGCAGAAGCAAGATTGCGTCCTTGAGGTAGTCGCCGCCGGTGAGCTAGTTGCCGACCGGCGGCGCGAGCGCGAGAAGCACGGGGTCCGACGGCTTGCACCACGGGTGCATCTCCAGTGCGTATGATTTGCTCGCGTGCGGTGTGACGCCTGCGCCCGCGGCGGGCTCATCGCGGCTGGAACCCTGACCCTCCTCCTCCACCTCCTCGTAGACAAACTCATGTGACGTCGGTGGCGAGAACAGCGGATGCATCTCGCACGGGTCCGTCTCCTCATCGGCGTTGCGCGTGCTCGAGTCGACCGTGGTGAACGAGCGGCAGTCGCGACGCGCTCGAGGATGTTTAGGCGCCGGCGGAGGGGCGTGGCCGAGACGCGGGCGCTGGAGGCGCTGCTCATCGCAGCAGAACGGAAAGGGAAGCGAGACTGGGGTCATCCGAACTCGTCGGGCTGGCCGAGGACGCGAAGGGGGAGGAGGCAAATGATGCGGGGAAGCTTTAGAATACGGCAAGGACAAATACACGAGGCGCGGACAAATAGGAGGTCACGCTGAATGTTCAATTTGGCTTCAACATCTTGACTTTGGGGATGGGGGGAAGTAGTAAAATCATTTACTACGCCGTGAAATTCATTTGCACTGTGTTCTACAATTTTTCACGACGCCGATTCGTAGTGTTGCAGCGCTGCTTCAAATCGCTTCTGAATCCTTTTCATTCCGTCCAAACTTCTTATCGCACTATGGTTGCGTATTAGCGAATCAGATGGTCAGAATGAATTCCACTCTATCTTTCCAGCTGACTTTCTCGTCCGCCACACACTTTCGGGCATATCGGTCGAGTCAACGGAAGCTTCCGAACTTGCTGTAACATGAGTTAAAGAACGCTGGGCATGTCATTCATTCTAGATTCAAATAAGTGAACACTCGAGCGCGGCTACGATACTATATCCCTCGCCTTACAGCCATGTGAAATCGACCCCCGAATGGTCCATTTACTACCCTTCACCTTCCTCGTCCGAATTCACTTCCGCGGATTCTGGTCACGGCTCGGGTGCCAATGCATTCCCAATCCAGCATCGCGGATCGGAAATATTAATTTGGCCCGGTCCTTCACCTCGAGGTCGCTCCGCACAGATTTTCGAATTCGCTGGGGGGCATAGATAGATACATGTATGTAATCCAAGCACCAAACTCTAACTGATGATCGCGCCCTGCAGGAGCAGCTCGGGGGCACTGAGCTTGAAGGTGACACTAAAAGAAAAACATGGTATGCACGCTGCAAATTGCAAGTAATGTTGCGCACCCGCCAAATTGCCCATTGAGGCTGATGACTCCAATGAGTTCTCCTGATGGTTTGAGTCCGATGATATCTAGACTCGCGGGCCAGTCGACGTCCACAGCGCTTACAGAGAGAGCCGGCGCAATGAACGAATTAGGACAGAAAACAAATAAGAACAACATCAGAGCAAATAATGATGGGACGTCAAACAGCGGGTAAGCTCGTGGACGGACTGGGCCGGCATGTCGCCTGTTTTGGTGATGGGCCATCTCCCCGCCATTTGAAAGGTGCGGACTTGCGCAAAAACGTCGAAAATGTGCTCAAAGTGTCTCAATAAAAGTTGGATAACTTTTGATTCTCTATCGAATAAGCTAAACTTGTTTTTTGGAAGAAAAAATGAATATTCCATTTTTTCGCCCAAAAACCGACTTTTGCTCAATCAATAGAGAATCAAAAGTTATCCATCTTTGATTAAGACACTTCGAGCACTTTTTTTCAAGTTTTCGACGCTTTTCTACCAAGTCCGCACCTTTCATTTGGCGGGGGACAGATCCATCACTGAAACAGTCGCCGAGGGAGCCCAGCCGGTACCCAGCATGCTTTGCCGAGTTGATTGTCTGATTGTCTGATTGTCCGATTGCTGGATTACCGGATGGGGACGAGCCTAGATGATATCCAGAATCCAACACTCTTGTCTTGGCTTGGTATTTGGTACCTACCGCCAGCGCCCGACGACAGTCTCTCAATTTCGGACAAGTTTGATAACTCGGTATGACAAGGTATTAATCGGTGCTGCGTGGTCGAGATATTCGGCAGATGCATGTTAGCTTCAACCGTGTACCTGACCGTTGTGAGTGTGAATTTTGAAAGGCCCTATTCATAATTCCCTCTCCGCGCGAGGTAAGTAATTGAGTCGCAGTGTCCCCGGGAAATTGCGGATGGGCGAACGAGGGACGGAATCGATACTAGGTGTTATCCAAAATGTGATTTTATTTTTTGATGAGGGCAATGGGCAAAGGCAGACTAGTACTTTGACTTTGATATGTGAGTAAATGAACCCTCTTTCTCTGTTAGCAAGAGTCTCCAGAATTAATTCAAGGTTAAGATTCGTTGGATTGTCGAAGGGATTCGAGGGCACGAGCGCGAGGCTGCTCAAGTTCCTCATATCGTATCCGAACTCCGACTCCGACGGCCCCATAGATGCGTGGAGTCCGGCGAAGGCATCCCAGAGCTGGTACATACATACCACTTCTCCCCAAGAAAGCAGAGTAATCCCAAATCTGAAAAACTAGACAGCAGCGTGGGGGACACGTAGCTGCGGGTGAGTGGACAGTGGTCACTAGTTGCCAGAAAGGACACAGGTTTGCGATGGTCATATCAATCCTGGACCATTGTAGTGTGACGTCGGGAGCAGAGCAGCATTTAAGGTGGCCAGTTGAGTGTGGACGGCTCGGGCGAGACCAGACTCGAGCTCCCGCCAGATCAAGTTCGAGAGCCTCGCCAGCCATGCGCGGAAGTCGGCTGAGAACCATCTTCCACTTCGATGGTGCATTTCGTTTCCTCCCACTGATATGGATATGGAGGAGAAATACGAGAAGGAGGCCGCGTTGCAAAGATATCCGGACAAGATCTTATAAGGAGTTTCGTGGAGAAATTCGTTGACCCACTGGTGTAGACCGACTTGCGTGCAAAGAATTTGCTGTACGTCTTGGATCAAATCACATCTATGACAGCGCTCAAGTCTGAAATCTAGATCTTGTCGCTCTCGTGTTCAAAAAGTGGGAGATACTCCTTTGTTCAACTAGGCGGCCCTTGGCAGCACACAACATCCTTTACTGCAATATTTCCCAACATATATGCAGTAGCGGAAAGTCCGATCTCTCGAGGCCGTAGAACATTTACAGTAATTTCCTCTCATAATTCGCCGAATTCACTGCCGTCCACATCCTCAGAGGACCGGGCGGACGTGTAGGATTGAATCCAAAAGTGAACCTGGCGGGAGACAGGCTTGTCGATCTCATCAGTGCAAACCTCCGTTGACTTCCCTTCAATTCAATTTTGATGTTGAGTATGAGATGCAGGGTTTTTTTTTTTTTGACTCGCCTGGCTTCGCGGCTGGCGGCAACGTGCAGCAGGTACACATCGAAAGGCATTGAAGGCTAATCCACAAAGTCAGCCATTCTTAGTTCGTTGTGGAAGTGCGACTCGCCGCGCTCGTCGCCTTCATGTCACGCGTCAGTTGTACGCATCAACCAAACAAATCAACACGGCGCGTCTTCAATTTCATTTATTCCTGCATTGCTTGTTTCTTGCACATTTTATTCTTGACCCTATTCTACCCACTCCCAGACTGCCCACATCTATCTGCAGCTGCATCACCAAGATTATTTGCTTTGCACTGCCAAGCCAGCTCATTCGAGACAGCAAGATTATTTCTTCGGCCACGCGGGGATTCTTTTTATTGAGCTTTTGAACTTTGCTACATGTTCTCATACTTACCAATCTGATACCATACAGACTCTTTCTTTCCTTCCTTACATACCACCAATGTGACGAGCCATACCCGAGTCGTCGGCCTTCTCCGACTACGCCGGGGATCGAGCCCACAATGGATTGGGCACCCATTTGTCAATGTCTTGCGGGGGACATGCTCTCCCTATTATGTCTTTGCATAGCTCCCAGAGGGTTCGCTCGACAGAGGTTTTTCTCTGAGCTGAGGCTCCCCACGGACTCTTTACATACGGAGATTCGGCTTTAGTTTTATTTGTTTATTTGTATCGGGGATCACCTCCGGCCTCTTACCACCACGATATACCCATTCTCTGAGCATACTCGCACGAATCCACATTCCTTTGAGCAAAACTGAGCTGAGTTCTTGATTTTATTTCACTTACTGACTGTTTTGAGCCTAGATCTATTCTTATTCTCCCGGCATTGACTTTTTGCTGCACGCCTCCATACATCAGCCGGCACGACCTTGACGCTTCTCGGTCCCCGTGAGGACCACTTATCTCTTCTTCATCGTCTGACCGCAGGTGCCTATGCCAGTAACCATACCGACTGAATCGGCGATGTTCGGGATAATTCGCTCCATGCTCTCGCGATGCAAACATTTTGTTTTGCAGGATCTCCGGTTCGTGCCCCAAGCAAGGTACTTGAATTCTGAAGGCACTGTTTAATTACGGACTGCGGGGAATTTTATTGGAATTTTGTGTTGAGTGGGTGGCGGCTGGCAATTTATCACGAGTCTTTCGGCGCGTTTTGACAGGTGACTCGTTGATCCTGAATGGGGAAATGTCATCCAGTGGGAAATATCATCCCATTCCGTCACCAGTGCCAGCGCACTTTAGACCTTCTTTGTTACATGCCCACATCATGGCCGACAAAGAGAAAGGCCCAGTGCCTTCCAGGAACAGTACGTCGCTCTTGTTCAGGTTGCAGAGATGACGCCTAATGCCAGCCATAGCTGATGATCCGAGCGAAGAAGCGGCGGCGGCTAAGCTGTGGGCAGTGTACGTATCGGAGGCAGAGAAGTACGACAAAGCTCTTGTCGAGAGTTGGAAGAGCGACATGGAGGGCATGCTCATATTTGTCTGTCTCTCAATCTCAATACATTGCAGATCACTGACATCAGGTACAGGCCGGTCTCTTCTCTGCCAGTTTGACGGCATTCCTAATCGAGAGCTACAAGACCTTGAATCCTGACTCTGGGGACATGACAGTCAAGCTATTGACCCAGATCTCCCTACAGCTTGTGGCATCTGCAAATGGGAGCACACTCCAACTGCCAGAATCCACCCCATTTACCCCGCCAGCAGCTTCGCTCGTCTGCAATGCCTTCTGGTTCATCAGCCTTGGATTCAGTCTGACTTGTGCTCTCATTGCAACTCTCCTTGAGCAATGGGCTCGTGACTTTCTCCACAAAGCTGATATGCGCTCTGCCCCAGTTATCCGTGCTCGGGTCTACTCCTACTTCTACTATGGGCTGAAGAGATTCAACATGCACACAGTGGTTGAAATCATCCCCCTCCTTCTCCATGCATCATTACTCTTCTTTTTTGCTGGCCTCGTCGCATTCCTCATACCGGTGAATGTCATTATGACAGCTATCACTGGGGTTCTGCTCTTCATTGTAGCTGGTGTATATGCTGTCCTCATGTTCCTCCCCTTGCAATACTTCGACAGTCCGTACCGTACCCCACTATCTGGAGCATTCTGGTGGCTGTTCCACAGTTTCAAGAGATTGTGGAAGCACCGGCATGCACCGGGGGCCGGGATCATTGAATCACAGCTCTCAGATAGGCAGAGTATGGTCAAAGCCATGTTTCATGCAGCCACACAGCCCTCTGATGATCGATGGGCTCGTGATAATAGAGCTCTGGTCTGGACGATGAAGTCGCTGGCTGATGATAATGAACTGGAGCCATTTGTCGATGCCATCCCCGATGTTCTTTGGGGTCCTCGCGACCGACTGCACAAATATCGAGAGCACATCCAGCACCTGACTGACAATCCGGAACTTGAGGTACTTCCTCGTATACATGGTCTGCTTCACAGCTGTACCACTGGATTTTTGTCTCCAGAGGTGATCAAACATCGTCGCATTGCATGTTATAAAGCTCTGTGGGCTATTGCAAGTCTATGTATCCCTGCCCGGTCCCATGGCAAGTTCAACTATGCTGTGGACTTCAGTGGCACTTCATGGATTACATTCGATCATAATACTCAAATCCGCATGGGATTGGAGTTGGACCCAGACATTGTCGCCTACAGGATATCTGCCAAGGCAATGATGCAATGGAGCACTTTCTGCTCTGTTCTCGGTTCCATACACACACATCAGGAATTCCTTGTAACATGTGCCAGGGAGGTGCAGAAGGGCCGAACTCGAGACTTGACCTCTGTCCTGTCATTTGTGCGGAAGTATCAACATTTTCACTCCTATGCTGGAGAGCTATACGGGTCTCCCGCATCCTTGATTCTACAGCTCAAGAAATACCTTGATGCATTCCTGTCAGAAAAACCTTATGTCATCCTGTGGAGTTACCTTGAAAATGCAGTGTTGCTGACCTCCCCTCCTCACGGCTGGCATGCAACACAGAAGAGTATTATACTGCAGCCTGATGTGATATCATCAACTCTCCTGGAAATAGTCGAGAGCTACCTCAACAGGATTATCCCTAGCCATCTGTGCACCTGGAATGCCGTTTCGGACAAGAAGACACTTCATTGGGTTGACTTCACCCTATCCAGATTACTTGCTTCTTGGCAACCACAAGACAACAACACCACGATCCCCCATGCAATAATACAGTTGCTGAATGGACGAAACTCCGATTTGTTGTCGGACGACGTCTTATGGAGTGGGTGGGAGATCCAGAAGCACCTCTGGTCTGCATTCCCACAGACTCTATCTCGGGGGCCATCCAAGCCTCGGTTTAGCAAGGAAACTCATTCTCGAGAGTCGTTGTTCACTGCCCTGTGGCGTCTCGCGTTCTTGTCTTCTGGCCCAATCCAAGCGAGAGTAAAGGATCTTGACTCAGTTCTGGAGATACTTGTGAGCATAGACCCTTCATTTCCTCCACTATCTCAGTCCATCATCGCTCTCATCAAAAGTCGTCTGGTTACAATGTCTTTGAATACTGATCTACCCCGAGAAGAACGGCAATCCTCGTTCAGCACTTCCATATTTCCCGAGGATACCGCCATTCCGCTGCCCAATGAATTACCTTCCGGGGAATGGGATGATGGGTTTACAGCTCCCCAGATCGATGCATGGGAGTTGTACCAACAACAAAAGGTGTTAGAAGCCAAGATATCTCTACTCGCTGAGTTCCTTGAGCACTGCAGCATAGATCCCCCGCCTTATAGAGTAGTTGAAACTCTTCAAAGTATCACCGGCGACCTCCCAATGGTAGGACCTGTCCACGCAACTTACCAGAATCGACTGGCAAACAGCATATACACCACCTAAGGGAGCGGCGGCGCAGTCACGTGGTGGCCTGTTAGGGGGGGTTACCGTGTATGAGTAAAACCCCCCTAAGAGGCCGGGGTAGGCGTCGGAGGGAAGGAGGTCGTGGCAGTACTTCCACGTGCCCTTCTCGGCCGGTCCCGCCCGCCGCTGCGGCATGCCGCCTCCCACCTCCCGCCCTCCTCCCGCCCCTCCTCCCACACCTCCGACACCTCCGACGCACACCTCCGAGTTTTCTGTATCATCACTCATTGGAATTACAGTAAAACATCATTGTTATTCCCAAGTCTTGAAGAGTATGTATAACAAGTAGTAGGCTGCCAAATGTACAATATATAATGCTACAGGTGCACGCAAGTGAGCGGAGCAGAGTAAAACATCACAAGTGAGTGTGTACAATACGGTGAGCAGTGCCAGATGGTGAGCAAGGGTGAGGGCCTTGGTGCACGGGGAGCAGGGAGGAGCAGGTGGTCCGACACTGCCCGAATCTGCTTCGGTGCAAGCCCCCGTGGTCCGAATCTGCTCCAGCGCAAGCCCCCTGCTCTTCAGCGCAGTCGGCATCACCTGCACCAGCATGTTGAGTACTAGGGCCTCACCAGGTGGATCCGAAGGAGGTGCAGGAGGTTCCGCAGGAGGCGCAGTAGGCGTGGGCACATCGGGTCCGGGGGCTGACAATGACAGAGTCAATTTGAAGGGAGCCAGGGGGGCTGTCTCACCCTGGCCAGGATTGTATATGCTCCTGCTTGCCTGCACCTATGAGCGGGTGGTCCGAAGGCATTGCAGGCACCTTCGACGCCTTCTGCAGCTTGTGCGCCTTCTTTGCTGCTGACGCACACACGAGGGAGCCAATATAGGCCGGACTGTCAAAGAAACAGTTGGGTGGCCAAGTCATCGGAGAACAGAGGCTGAAGCGGAGGCGAGACAGGCGGGTGAAAAGTGTGTCCAAAGAGGACATCATGGGTCAAAAGAAGGGCTAGATCACCCACAGGCGCGGGGGAAGGCGCTCTGGGAGCGTTGTCCCGCAATTTCTGAGGGAGGGCGTAGACAGGAGATTGTCAGTAAAGAAATCTACAAAAATAGAGTACTGTTACGCACCAAAGCTTCCGACTTCTACAAAGTGGGACTGGCATAGACAGCACAAATATGATACACCACAGGAACAGCCTGCAACAGGCAGAATCATAGATGCATCAGCAAGAAAAATGCAAAAGAAGTGAAGTGTTTGCTCACCACAAGCGGCCTGAGGAAGCAAAAAAAGTAACAAGAAAGCGCAAGTCCAGCAGTAGAAAGGCCCAGTAGCAACCATTAAGAGGCCTAGGGGCAGCAGAGTGCTGAGCATGATCGCTCACCACCAGGTAGAGGAGGCATGGAGGAGGAGAAGGAGAGAGACAGGCCGGACCAAATATTTGGCCAATGCCATCAGCCTCCCATCTACGTCGCGGCCTCTCCCCAGCTCCAATCGGGCTCCATCTTGTGTACTCATAGCCCCATATACTACACATTTTCTGTAGATTGCTTTCGATGCCTGTTCCTTGCATTGTTCGGATTAATGTTGAAATTCCCGATGTGTCGGAGGCCTTCAGTTTTCCTCCACTTTGGTATTTGTGAATCATAAAGTGTATTCCAGCAACTTTAGCTATTCACAAGGATGGCAGGGTCATTGCACAGGTGTATAACCATACCAGTAGCTTGTTCATTCCAGAAAAATCAGCAGTGCATGAGGCGATGTAGGCCTCCATCCTTTGTTTATTGGTCACTTGTTGTGTTTCAAGTGGTGACAATCTTGTGATTTCATACCAGTGGACCACTAAAATTGTCCTAACGGTTCATTCCAGGCATGGCTATTGGCATGTTGAATATGCTCGAGGTGGTCGAAGGCCATCAAGGGAGGCGCCGAAGGCCATCGGAGGCCTCCCACACCTACCAAAGAATGATATTGGATTCTAATATGAGCATTCTTATTTGAGGTAGATACATGTTGGAGAAGCGAAAAAAAGGCCTCGCCATTCACCCACCATTATAATAGCAATGCCCGAAGAGTCGGTGAAGGCCGGGCCGCAGATTGATGGGCCAATCAGAACACGAATAACCATGAGCTCAATGTAAAATGTTTCTAGTAAGCTCAATATTGGATGGAATATCATGGGACATGGACCAAATGAAAGCTGGGCGATGCCCGGGCACTAGATAATCAACAGATCTCACCCTGAATCAAGTTATTTTCGATGCACAAATATCTGGCAAAGTCAACCAAGGTCTTAGGTTGAACATTGCACAGAGTAACAGAGGATCAGATTCAACATCTTTGAAAAAATTTCCAGTGAAAGAACTCTTCACCTATATTGTAAGAAGCCTGTACTAAGTGCCAAAGGTGGGATTTATACTTATTCCAGGTCTCAGACCACAAATATAGGGGGAAAAACATCGAAATTTGGCACATGCCTTAAGGATCATGCACATTGCTGGTTAAACCAGCTCTATATCTGCTGGACAGTATTAATTCATGATCCCAAGTATGGAAAGTACACAATCAAATCCTCTTCGATCGATGAAAGCCCAAAAAGGATGATGTGGAAGCCTCCAACGACCTTCAGCACCTCCAACACCTCTCCAATATCTTCAACATGCCGTGAATTGTGCACAACCATTTGGTCTGGTGGGAATTTGGTGGGGCATGGATGTTTCACAGATTGTGGTCATTTGTTCATATGCAAAAAAAGCATTTGGTTGGTTGGAATGTAGGTGTCGGAGGTGTGGAAGGTGCCCCAAGCCCACCCAACAATTGAAGTCCTTGTACGTCACCTTGAATAAATATATCGTTCGGAAATGCTTTGACTGATTGGCCAGATTTAGCAGGTTCAACCATAGATTATATCTTTGAATCGCCATATGACACAGATTCCTGTGATGACTCAAATTACCTCGAGCATCCAATCAGCACAACTCGATTGCCCGGAATTAATTTTATGATGTACCACTATCAAACTGGTGGCATAGTGGAGGCCTCCGATGTGTCGGAGGTAGTAAGCCTGATGTTTTGCTATCACCTAATGCTTTGGGAGGCCTCCCGAGTAATATCAATCAAATTCACCTGTGTCTTGCAAATTTATCCTGAGTACCACCAGTCGCAGGAGTACAGGATGCACAGTGACTGTAGTGGCCGGTGCACACCAGCTACCACCTATACCCACCTGAAATTCTTGGATTAGTCAGGGGAGGGAGGTGTCGGAGGCCAAATTGGAGGCGCTGGAGGTGGTGTTCTTCCTTGAACTGCTCTTTTTGTGTGTTCAATCGGAAGTAGAGACTATTGGTACTACATGTGAACCTTAAGTAAGAATAAATATTCATATTGGAAGCCAGTATGTCATTATTTGGGACGTGTCGGAGGCCTCCAACGGCCTCCGACACCTCCAGGATCTCCAGTCATCTATAATATAATCATATAAACCTTGAAGATGGTAATTGATTAGTGGGCTACTGGATTCATATATTTTCCTGCCATATATAAGGAAATTTTATTGAATGTGGTTGAGCTGTAGCCTACCAGAGGTCATAGGCATTGTAAGCTCCACCTGCAGATTAAACCCATCTTAGGTCCTCCATAATAGTTGAATACAGAAGGAAAACAACCAGAACCTCTGTGCTTTGATCTACTGGCCAAACTCAACCACGGGGACATAGGAGGCTCGCTGTTGATTGTGAATAACTTTCCAACAGGCCCCTAGACTCATGATGACTCAAAATTATGTTGAGCATCCAATCAGAAGAGCTAGATTGTCTAGAATCAGCTTTATCATGCACCAATATCAAAGGGGAGGTGCCGCTCAGGTGCAGTGTAGGCCTCCGACGCAACCTCCTATATGGTGGAAAGCCTCCTGAGCAGTTCAAACATGTTACAGGATGAATCAACCTATGTGTGCAGACTCTGGGGTGCTTTGCGAATAGATAGATTCACTGGAATTCATTCTATGCTGGATCAAATTGGCCGTGAACTGCAGCTGGAGGCCTTTGACACATGCCAGGAAGGCTCCCAAGCAGTTCTAGCATCCCACAGATCAGACCCCTATGTGTGAGGCTGCTTCTGATGTTACTTATCAATAGCTGGAGTCACTGGAAGTAGCTTTACAGTGCATGAATATTGGACTGGAGGCAAGCCGGAGGCCTCCAACACGTTGATGTTAATTTTAAAACAAGCAAGGATCATGCTTTGAAAGTAATCTAAATCATGCACAGTATATGAGGCTATAAGGGCATAAACAGGAACCAAATTAGAGGCAGGTTATAGGCTGCGATGGAGGCCCCGAAGCCGCCAGCAGAGGGTGGTGGGAAACCGAAGGAAGATCCCGAAGATCACGCGAAGGGCATTTATAAGCAGATGACATAATAGAAGCCACGATACCTCCGGCGCTCCGACGCCTACCCCGGCCTCTTAGGGGGGTTTTACTAATACACGGTAACCCCCCCTAACAGGCCTCCACGTGACTGCGTCGCCGCTCCCTTAGGTGATATACACCCTCTTTGCGGCTCGAGCTTCGTCCAAGCTGCTGAGTGTGATTGTTGACTGCCGATGCTGGGACCTCTATGCTGATGGACCTTCAACCGAGCTGAAGGAGTGGTACTATTCCGCCGAAAATTTGCTACCATGGCTGGACAATCCCGACGCTCGACACAAAATTGGGGCTGTGTTCGTGGAATATGAGCATACATTGTCACTGTCCAACGACTTCCCGGACACTTTAACCCGCCTACGGACGATCTTAGGAAGATTGGATTCTTTGCACGCCAAGGACATGGTGCGACCGACAGCAACTGAGAGCGCTGGCCATGCCAAAAATGGGATCGAAGGGAGCGGAGTCGTCCAAGTGGACAAGTCATCTCCTGCACCAAATATACAGAACTCGGCCTCCGACGTGGGTGGAAAGGAACCCCGTATGGAGGCAGAGTCAACGGAGTAGACCGGGGTCTTGCACGGGATTAGGATTGAATTAGTCTCAAGCATCAAATCAACGGTGGGATGGATTGAGGGAAAGACGATATGACTGTACACATTATGTGGCTTCTTGCGATACTGGGCACGAATAAAGATAATTTAACTGTACTGACTTTGGGGATGTAAATAGTCATCGGATAAGTATTCCCAGTGCGCTCGACTTCAATTATAACCTCACCATCTGCATTTCGCTCAAACGACGCGTGCACATGGAAACCCGAGATCCCCGAGCTTTGGTTGAAGTTGACCACAGTGCCCCTGATGCCGATATCATTTATCCTCCTTCCATTGGGATACGTTACACAACAAAGATACGGAGATTGAAAGTTCTGGCATCACTACGCAGTCTGTGCGGTGTGAGTTACCGACCTCCGATCAGAATTTGTGATTTGTTGAGGGAACTAAGGGTATGATAAGCACTTCCCAGCTCTTTCGTGGAACTGGATTAAATCCAGATTCCCCTTAAAAATTGGGAAACGGGATCCACGCTGAACTTGCCCGATGCACAGCTGAAACGGCGGGGATGTTTCACAACTCAAGACTCGAACGATACGCCACCATGGTCCATGTCTGGTGCTATCATATGGGCAAGTTGGTTGCGCAAGACTGTGGCCGACCGAGACGAATCCGCTTCATGTCCGTTTTTTGTTTTTGTTTGGTTCCATTCGTTGAGCCGCATACTGCATCGGAGGATCCAAGGTACCAGTCACCGAGGTTCAAATCATATGGGAAGTGAGGTCCTCCCGGAACGAAGTTCTTTCTTCCCCCGGAATTGAAGTAAATTTGATCCTGGCTAGGTAATAGTTGACGTCCTAGAAATTGGTTCCATCCGAAGGAAGTAACATCTGGAGCTGTCGAGGTCGCTGTTGAACTATGCGCATAGAACTCCAATGAGGCGCGCATCTTCACTGCATGGTGACGAATAAAACTAAGCCTCGACTCCGAAACGTGGAATTTTTCTGAGACGCGCATGTTGGAATTTGGCAAGCGGCAGCAAAGCCGGAGTTCCCGTGAACAAGGAACCCGTGCGGAGTTGACTGGCGTGTCGGAATGACTCGAGTATACTCCGGCATGGAGTTCCCCATGGTATCACTCAGGTGTGAACAGGAGTTGCCTAAAGTGGAACCTAAGTTCAAGTCCGTATGTATACGTGCAAGCGAGTCAGACCGGAGTTGTGTGCCCGGAACGGAGTTTTCTATCCGAGTCAATGAGGCTGTACATGGAGTAGGAAAATTCGTCACGGGAATGTAAATTAGATAGACCAATTAGTTCTTCCACCGTTCTTAGTTCTTACCCCCCTCGCCCACTCCCAAGGGCCCCTCTGCGTTCGTACCCATATAACAACAGCGCGGACACTTTCATGGATGCTGGTAGAAGTATTTTAGTAGTGTATTTCAGAGGTGAATTTGAGGCAGACATTTCTCGGAAGCTGGATCTATGATGCTGTTGGTCATATATGGCCACTGATTCACCAGCGAGCGCCAGATTGGAGCACACAGCGTGAACCCAAAAATCCACCGTGTACCACCGGTGACTAACCCCAGCTACCCACCACTCATCAATCAATATTCAGCCCCAAACCATCACTCAGGCCTCCAACTCCAACCTCTGAACCCCTGGTACGCGACCGACTACTAAATAAAACGTACCCAAGTTATGTTACTGTTACTATTGCTGTATGATACAGGATACTTTGGGCGTGGGACCGTGATACGATACGACACAATACGATATGAGAGACGGAAGGAGAGTGAGAGGCCGGGTCCAGCGATGTAAGCCTGAGGGACGATACGATATAAGCCTGAGAGGAGAGGAAAGAGGAAAGAGGCGGAAGGAGGGTGTCGATGCTATGCTATGAAACAGACAGGTACAGAGAGACACGGGAGGCGAGGAAGGAAGGACGGTGGTGCTGTCGAGGCGGATTTCAGACAGGGGGATGACACATACATACCGAGACGGAGACAGACGAGCGGGCCCACGGAACGCACTACGTTATGAAGTGCAGTGCTGCTCTCACATGTACAGGCACTAAGAGCGGCCAGAACGCGAGCGCGAGGCACCGGCGGAGGAGCACCAGCAGGAGCTACGGCGTAGATGCATAGACAAGCGCTGACGGCTGCACAGACGCCGTGTGCGCGGACGTGCACCGTGTTCGTGTTTGTGTTCGTTCTGCTGCCTGTCTGCTCCTTTTCACCCACTGCAGTCTTCAAGAGCGGCACCCCCTGCCTCGCGCGGAGCTTATCCACCCGGCGCTCGACGCGCCTCACGCCCTTCTCCACGGGCGCGAGCGCGTCGTCGACGTACGCCGCCACCTGCGCCTCTAGGCGCGCGAGGCGTGTGCTGAGCGCCCCCCGCTCCTCCTGTACCTGCACCGAAGACGCAAACGAAGAGAGTGAAGGGGAGGAGGCAGAGTGGACGAGCGCGTGCAGGGTGCTCGTGTGCGCGGCGGTGCGCATTTTAAACTCGCGCAGCGGGCGGAAGGACGCGAGGAGCGCGAAGAGGGTCATGGAGAACCAGGAGAGCGGCTCAGCAGACCCGGAGGCTGAGGAGGGGGAGAGGGAGGCGCGGAGGAGCGCGCCGAGCGGGGGCGTGGCGAGGCAGAGCATGAGAAGCAGCAACTCGAGCGCGCGGAGTGCGGACGCGGCGCGCGGCGTGGTAGAGCCGCCAGGGCACTACGCGTCCCAATATTAATTGAATATTACTGTAAGAGTAGGAAGGCAAAGAGGAGACGGACCCTCGATGAGCTGGTGGAGGTAGAAGATCAGGAACAGGAGGAGCGCGTCCTAGAGGTGGTCGCCGCCGGTGAGCCAGTTGCCGACCGGCGGCGCGAGCGCGAGGAGTACGGGCTACGACGGTTTGTACCACGGGTGCGTCTCTAGCTCATTGCGCTCGCTCGCGGGTGGTGCGGCTTCTGCGACCACAACGGGCTCGTCGCCCTGCCCCTCCTCGACCTCCACTTCCTCCACCTCCTCGGCGCTCGTAGACAACCTCATGCGACGTCGGGGGTGAAGGGAGGGCCTGCATGCCTTCATATTGGAGGAAAGTCTCTCCAAGATATTTGTCTTAGACTTGTTAACGCGGACCAAGGTCGAGACATCCGACAAATTATGCACACTGGCTGCCAGGTGGCGCCAAAGGCTTCGCGACGGTTTGTACGTACTTATTGAGTGTACTCGGTTGATTGACCACAAAGCGAGACGAGGTGAAAGATCCACAGCTAGAGGAGAATACTATGGGCGTCTGGTTGCTTGAGGCTTGGTGCGGAGCAAAGAGCAACATGAGCGTCGCAATCAGGTCACAATGAGTCACTGTCCTTCACGCCATCACATCACTCCGTCTTTCTCCTTCCGCCATCATGTCGACTCTCAGCTACGTCGACAAAATTCCGACAGAGATCTGGCTCAGATGCTGGGTGCTATGTCCTAATCACCATCTCCGGCGGCTGACACTAGTCTGTCGCTACTTTCGCAATCTGTGCCTATCATTGCTCTTTCAGCATCAGACGTTTTCTACCCCGCATCCTACGGACGTCGACCGGGACAGTTGGATAACGCACACACTGGCCCTACACCGCAGCTACTTGCGTTTAGGGAAATTAGCGGCGAGCACGTATGTCTCGTCCGTCCGCTCGTGGGATTTCCGCGGGAGTTCCGGGTTGCCTGTGGAACACCGGGACATCGCGAACATACACCTGGTTCAAGAGACCTACCTCAAGGTCCTCCGCAGATTCACCTCAACTCTTGGCCTCTGTCACAAGATCCAATCGCTGAGACTGGATGAGATTGTTATCACCCCGCCTTTCAGAAAAACTCTGACCTCCTTGATGCAATTAGACGAGTTGAAGCTCAATGACTGCACTGTCACGCGCTCCCCTGAGTCGCCTTTGCTCCTGCGGAAGTTCGCCGTCACAGGAGAGAGGGCGAAGACAGAGGAATTAACCGGTGATCCTCTGGAGCTCGTCGCCTCCGGCACTCTTTCCTGCCTGAAACTTGATGGGTCCCCTGTCGGGTTGCATGTGCTCTCCGCACTTGCTCATCAAACTTTCACTCTTCTCATCGACCTCACCATCGACCTCACGCCACCCGTTGCGAGCATCTTTTTCACGTCCATCGTGAACAGCAGCTTGCCGCGGCTGGAGCACCTTCACATCACTCATCTCTCGCGCTCTGTCGTCCTCCCCACCCGCATTTCTTCCACCGCCCTCGCGGCTCTGCACTCTTTCAAAGGACCGCGCGAACTGCTACCACTCTTCGTACCAGGCCGCCCCGTTGTGTTCATCCGCGTATCTAGGCCGTTTACAGCGACCACCCCGGAGATTCTCTCCGCTCTAGCGGACATTTCGCGGGCCTCAGCCACTCCCCACGTCCTGGAGCTCCACCCGCGCATCGATGGGCGCTCCGAAGTCTTCGACGCACTCACAGAACTCCTCCCTGACCTGCGCCAACTCTCCTTCGAGCTGAACGAGCCCCCATGGTCCTGGCCGCCCCTCGTAGCAGCTCCCGCTTCAGTAACGGGGTCTTCGGAAGGCGAGTGGGAGGAGGAACCAGTCGACGAGCGCACGGTGGAATTATCGGACGACGGAACCCTGGAGTTCGTAGACAGCGACGTGTCTGATGCCATGTCCGACTATGACGACGGTGTCACGGAGCTTCCGACTAACGTCAAGGCCGGATATATGTATGGTGCGCGTCTGTCTTGGCTTGTCCTTCGACCCCCGCCACTGAGCACCATCTTCTCAGTCCGCTCCGGCAAAGAGTTCCCCCCTCCAGACAACGTCGTGCAGGACGAGGATCCACAGCTATTTCCTGTGAGTGACCTTCAGCTGCTGCGCTGCGAACTCGACTACATTCCGATTTGCCTTCAGGGTTTCGTGGAGGAGATATGCGCCGGGCGCGTCCAGCTGCCACCATATCTCGAGGAGTTGGGTTTCCGGCAGCCCGAGTGGACCAAGTCCGCTTTTACGCGAAACGACCAGCATCGCGTGCTCTTGCGTCTCGGCGCACGGCACCCTGCCCTACGCGAAATAGCGTTCACGAGGAATTATAGTACTGTTTGGAGACGCTGCGGGGAGGTGTGGACGCAGAGGTGCGCCTTTATTCTGACACATTCTTGGTTACTGACAGGCCGTGACGCTAATTCGGGACGCTTTTCCAGGGGGACAGGGAGGAAGGTTATCAGGCTCTCTGCTGACGAACATGCTGCGGATGCCTCGGGGCTTGCTGAAGGTTCTCTGGCGGGAAGCCATACAGAGGGAAACTCGCAGACCGAGAGACCACTCATCTCCAAGCTATCCTTCAGCCCTGCGACGTTCTAGGATTCACAAACATATACATCCTAACCAATTAAATCTCAATTTTCATATCAGTGCCGTGACTTTGTATTTCGTTCGGGGTGGATGGCAAAATCCAAATCCCCGAACTTGTACTTTCGTTCTAGTCTTTCTGCATCTCACCAACGAATATCGGCCTTTTGAGGGTGTAAGGAACGATCACGTCGCGTTCTTTCAATTTGAACTTCGTCGTTGTATTTCAGAGGAGCATTTCACAAACTTAATTTCACAAACTTACTCCGTTGAATCAGGGTCAGGTCGCTCCTCAACCTCTGCGCCTGTGCTCAATTCCACCCCATCCTCCGCTTTCCCGTCGCCCACACCCATTTTTACACTCTGCGAGTCTGACTCGGGACGCCCAGGATCCAATCCCTGTAAGATCCCTCGTACGCGAGCCAAGGTGTCAGGGGAGTCATTGGAAAGTGACAATGTCTGCTCGTACTCCATGAAAACCGTCTGGATTTTTTCTCGCGCGTCGGGATCATCCAACCACAGAAACCCGCCCAGGAGGGTGTTCCCTGAAGGTAGAGGTCTCATGGCATAGCCATCCCAACAGTGGCAATCTATGACTGTGTTTAGGACCTCGGGCAAAGTTCGAGCAGTAAAAATGATGTGTAAGCTGTTTGCGAGTCGAGCCTGGTGAGTTCTGTGGATGGGCGCAACTGGTCGGATGTCAAGAGTAACCCTTCGAACGGTTTCGAACGCTCTATAGGGCGAGACGTCGGCCCCGCAGTGCTCGAGAAATTCAGCGAGTAGTTCCAATTTCGCCTCGGCCACCCGGGCAAGCACGCAGCGCGTCAATTCCTCGGCGTGGGGGTCTGAAAGCTCGCTACTCCATGGCTTCGGAGGTGATTCATCGGGAATGTGTACTGCGGTGTCCGCGGGGAAAATAGAATGGCTGAGCCACGGCCGCACATCCTCGAGGGTTTGGGGATAGTCCAAAGACAACACGCCAAACATTTCAATTTTAACGAGGGTAACGATGGACTTTGATATCGGCGCCAATGCGGGGTCCGTTGTTGACAGTGCGTCGAGAACTGATTGGAGACTTGTCAATTCTGGTTGAGCTCGGCCGAGCCAAACCAGGCGCCACATAGCAGTGAAGACTGCTTCGCGAGGAAGAGGTCGTCGGCGTCGTGCTCCTCTGTGGGATGGGCCCTTGGAAAGAGTTTCCGCAAAGTTGGACCATAGGTGCCTCACAACCCTCCCCCTCTCCGACAGAACAAAGGCCAACGCCTCATCAGAAGGCTCATCATTGAGCAGCCGTATTATCGCACGGGGAATGGTGATTGTGTCGTCTGGTCGCCAAAAGGAAAGCAATATTGACACGCTCGTAGTAATCCAGTGGGGTCTGTTCGTGTCTGGGGTAGGATTTGTTTTGCTCAGATAATTGGGAATTATGTTTTCGAGGTGGTGTTCGACCAGATTCAAGAGATCTGGGGACTTGACACCGGGTTCAAGTATGAAATTCCCGCGGGTTTCGTCCCAATTGTAAGGAGCAGAACTGAGCAACGCTGCTCCGGAAAGGTAATTCATGAGGATGGTATAAGGAGTTTCAGAGCGGAATTTGACAAGGAATTCCTGAAGCTGGGGGATCAAGAACTCGGCGGATCCGGGCAGTGGACGAGGAAAGAAGCGAAGACGCCAATACTTCTGCACGAACGAGGTGACGGGAGTCAAGTCTGGATTGCGCTCCTTCCTGGCCTCGTCAGCGCAGAGTACGAGATATTCCTGGTGCGTTTGTAGAGGACCAAGTATAGAGCAAAATGTGCTCCAGTCCATCATTGCTCGGGCGGAGAAGATGTGGCCGGCAGTCGCTGGGTCCGATCGCAGTAATCTGTAGGATGTATCCCACACGTCGTGGAATTCTGTGAAGTCGACTGATCGATTGGGGTCGAGTGAGGGGCGACTGAGCCTGGCAATTGCCCAGAGGGCCTTGCAACACACAATTCGGCGACGGATGCTGGCCTGTGAGGACAAAATCCCAGACGCGCAGCTGTTATACAGACGCTTTATCCGCGGGACGAGGTCGACCTCCGGATTATGAACAAGGTGTTGAATGTAATCTTCGTAGTTGGGCCGTTCGCCTCTAGGACCCCACAGAACGTCCGGAATCGCCTCGACGAATGGCTCTAGCTCGTTCTCGTCAGCCAGAGACTTCATAGTCCAAACCAGAGCGCTGCTATCTCGAATCCATCGCTTGCCGGAGTTCGCAGTGGCATCACGAAACATGGCCTCCGCCATGTTCAGGTCTGGCAATGGAGGTGAACCAAAAGAAGCTCCGGTATCCAGCGACAGAAAACCGTTCCAGAGCCTCTGCAAGCGCTGCCACAGACGCCAAAACGTGTCGGATAGGGGAGTGCGATACGGACTGTCCGTGTGCTGCAACGGGAGCAGAGTGAATGTGGAATAAACGCCTGTGATGATGAGAAGCAGAACGCCGGTGATGACCGTCATCGTGCGATTCACCGGGATCAGGAATGCTACGAGGCCGCCGAAGAAGAAGAGGAGTGATGCATGGAGGAGAAGGGGGATGATTGCAACGACACTGTGCATATTGAATCTCTTCAAGCCGTAGTAGAGGTATGAGTAGACTCGTGCTCGAATGACCGGCGCGGAGCGCATGTCGGCCTTGTGGATGAAATCGCGAGCCCATTGCTCGAGGAGGGTTGCAATTAGAGCACAGGTCAAACTGAACCCCAGGCTGATGAACCAAAGCGCGTTGCAGACGAGGGAGCTAGATGATGGGGTGAACGGAGTGGATGCTGGCATCTGGAATGTGCTCCCATTCGCCGATGCTGCGAGTTGCTGTGATATCTGAGACAACAGTTGGACCGTCGCATCCCCAGAATCAGGGTTCAGCGTTTTGTAGCTCTCGATCAGAAATGCTGTTAAGCTGGCGGAGAAGAGACCGGCCTGTGGGCGCCACGTCGAAAATCTGCTACGTATTTATTAGAGGATAAACACTCACGAATATGAGCATGCCCTCCATATCACTCTTCCAGCTCTCCACCAAAGCCTTGTCGTACTTCTCTGCCTCCGATATGTACACGGCCCAGAGATTGGCGGCCGCACTTTCGTCGCTCGTGTCATCCTCTAGCCTGAACTCAGACCATCATATTTTCTCGTCAGCCAGGAGTCCCTTACCTTTCATGCGGGGGACATGCCCGCCTTTCTCTCTGTCGGCCATCCTGTGTGCAGCAAACGTCTCCAGAGGCCGGCAGGAGGTCTGTAGATTGGAGGAAGATCGGTGAAGCGAGGTGCGAGGTGCCGTAACGTGCGCGGATCACGATGCGTGATTTTCCCCATTAGGTTCGCGGTGAGACCGTCCACAGTACAACCTCAGTACGCCGGACAAAGCAGGCAAGGCCGACAAGCGGCACCCGCTACCACACCACGTGAAATTACGACTTTTAGACAGCGAAGAGTTGGTCGTACGGACATATATTGTCACGTGGAGACAAGTTCCAGATGTTCGTTCCTTCAGTTAGATAATCCGGAATTTAGCGCAACATTGAGAGATACCGTCACCTCTTAGAAGACTTCCAGATGCTAAGTTATGGGCGTATTTTCTGTGCTTCCACAAGGAATAACAAATCGAACAAAGTGACAGTATAGCAGGGTCTCCCAGAGACTCAAACAGGCTCCCCAGAGCTCCGCCTTGTTTTGCGTGATATGTGAGAAATGGATATTGAACCAGTTGGGATTTTAACGTAAGACTCTAAAGAGAATTGGAAGTCTCAGCAATGCGTAGAGCAAAACTGAATTAGTGTACCTAAAGAGAATTGGAACTAAACTACAGTGAGTATGGAACGAAATTAGAGAGATACGATTACTCACGTCTCAGCAATGCGTAGAGCAAAACTGAGACGTATGTAAATATTTGGCTAAAGGTATGTAATAGTGCGCCGAAAATATTTATAGGTAATGCCGAACTAGATCAATTCATGGATCTTAACATGATATTCTACATTTTCATGACCGCATAACTCAATAATTGAAGCTCATTCTGAGATCTTAGAGACTAGAGACTTGGAAGTGAATTGGAATCATCGCATGATGCATAGACCATCTCGATGAGATGCTACGAACATCGCATGATAACTTAAAGTAAGAAGTGCCCGAGCCACTGACGAGAGCAATACGAGCCTACGTCTCTCTTCAGATTTTCTGCACCTTGCCAATTATGTTGATGGGTTTGTGATTGAGAGATGCCACTCGTGAGTTTTATTATCGCTGGGAGCTTCAAATACATGTCATCGATATTGCTTTGAGCTGCCCATAGCAGCCGAAGAATGTAATCCTTGTGATTGAACAATTTAGTATCCTAGGCTCTTACCTGCCGCACGTTTTTGGTAGAAGCTGCCTTAATTGTGCCGTGTCACGAGTAGCCCCGGCAGTCCAAGGCAGTCGCTTCCGTTCAAACCTCTCCGTTTTCCCTAGCAGGGGCGAGAGAGATCGAAGAAAACACAGCGTAAGTCCAGTCTTTCTTTCGCCAACACGTCATTGGGTTCGCCATCGCCTGCTGTGTCCAGGAGCTAATTCAACTCTGCTGATGTAGTCATCACCAAAATTGTCCGACGCCTGAAAGGCCCCCGTGACCTCGGCAAGTGCCGACGTGCCTTGACGTGACTTTGCAAGGCCCTTTAAAGGCACTCCAAGGCTCATCTCATCTTGACAAGTGTCTGCACGCCTGGCGATGCGCCTCAAAGCCTCTTCCCTGACACTTCAAAGCCTTGGCTGCTCCTCCCAAAAGCTTCCAAGGTCGGCCGAATGCACTTGGCACTCTGCTGCGGCAGCGCTTGCTTAGGCTTTGAGTCCTCTCGAAACCATGTCAGAAAATCAAATGGTAAATTCATTCACATCCAAATAAAATATTTACTGACCGAAATTGGACAAATACAAGCGGACCCATCGCGTCGCGTTCATTGATGGTCGGAACCAGACGCGTTTAGATGTCTCGACCCAGTGGAAATCATCCGTGGTGCTCATCTGATTCCAGCCTAGCGTTCCACTATGGGCGAACAAAGGAGCTCTTGGGACCCTCATTGGCACGCCATTACGACGCGGAGAACGACGAGGACTGGGTGTATTATTATGTCAACTTGTAAGATTTCCGTCTCTTCATTCAAACATATGTAATCTAATTAATTCTCTGGAGGTTTGCCAATTGGGATATGGTTCATGAGATATTCCGATGCTGTAAGACACACACCTGGGAGATCAGCCGCGTCTGCAGGGCCAGTCGACGCGAACACATCCGATGATGAGATGGATGTGGATCCGACACCTGTCGAACCACAACCAGCTGCGGCTGAGGAACCTCGTGCAGAGACTCTCGACGAGGACCCAAGACCAGATGGCCCCCCCCCAAAGATGCTTCCGACTCGGACTCTGACTCTTCAAGTTCTGATTCCGATGAGGAGGATGAAAATGATGCCGAAACGGAATTGGCAGCTATCGGGGTACAGATGAGGATATTCTTGACTACACCGGATATTATGAGCTATAACCTGTATTTAATATGATTTTTCCCAATTTTTTGAAGCCGTACTTCCCTAATTATCGCGATTTGCGCGAGCCAAATGCTCTTCACGTGACCGTGAATCGGACTTTAAAAGCGAGGGCGCTCAAGACGCGCCTCTTTGTCTGCGACCACCATGTCGACCTCGGCAGCCGGCATCCTTCCTGTTTCTTCTGGCGCTCCCGTCCCTTCCTCTGGCCCAGCTGCACCAACTCTCCCTCCCACCAAGGCGAAGCGCAAGTATGAAGCCCAAAGAAGCCCTCGGCGCGATCCTTGTGGTCTCCAATAAGCGCCCACCCCAACGGTCCCCGGAAACGCCCAGCCTATCCCTGAGGTGGATGTATTCGTTCCATACATACTCAGCGCTTACATGCCTTCAGTGCCCTGGTAGAGCAAGCCAAGTACATCGACGCTTGCGATCTGATGATGACGATCTCGCCGGATTCCGTGGGGGTGTTGAGGCAGTTCTACAAGGACGACGAGCAGTGGGGGCAGATCGTCAAGCGCGTGCGTTCCGTTGCTTATCTGTCGTGATCACTGCTAATCATCCAGTTTCGTGAAGCCGCCGAGAACGACACGAGTCAGCTGAAGCACAAGACGAACTGGTCGCAAGAGATTGGACCCGCCCATCAGCGACTCGACGGTCAAGTCCGACCGGGGTATCAAACACCCGATGCTGCGAGACGTTCTTGTTCCCTGGTCACTCCGCCTCAAAATCAATGCTCGAGTCGTGCGCGAGCGTCGGAAAAGCACCAGTCGGACGCGGTGGAGCCGGCGGAGGCGACTCCGTACGTCAGTTTGCACGCATATATCCACTTAACTCCCCTTCCTGTCTCAGCACGCCGCCAGCAGTGCCTCCTGTGACGCCGAATGCTGTCGCGTACGTCTCATGGCGCATATATGCACTCGAATTCACCTTCCTGTCCCAGCGCGCCGCCAGCGGACCTCCTTTGACACCGGATGCAGTCGCGTACGTTTTAACGTGCATACATTCGCCCATCTAACTTGCCTTCCATCTCAAGGCCTAGAAGGTGCCGATACAAGGCCAACTAATGCGAAGCTCATGCACGTCCGACAGCGACGACTCTGATTCCGACTTGAAGATGACCGAAATGCTCGCCCATCGTGGCGCCGGCCGCTCGCCAGCATCTACTGACTCCAGCTAGGTGAGTATTTGGGAAGCTTGCGGAGCGCGCTGATGCAGCAGCTCCACAGATCAATCTCCATCTATCATCCTCTGTGAGCTAGTTCTTTTGTTTTCTGCCCCCCATACTAACTACGCTCCAGTCACATGGATAATGCTCATATCGAACTCTCCAGCTTCGCTAATTTCTCTGTAGCATGCGCTTCTTCTTCGTGTTCTGCAACGATGTGCCTGCTTCCAGTAAGTATGCCCGTATTACTTTGACCCTTACTAACCCTCCCTCTTCAGCTCGTTCCCACTGGTTAGTCGCAAGAACCAAGGTGTGCTTTACCATTACCCTTCTTTTAATCTGCGCATACTTATGTTCCTTCCAGCTGTTCCTCTTGTCAATGCTTCGTCTGCTCTACTGTCTGTAAGTGCCTCAATCTTGCTCAGTCGACATCAAATTGATTCCACCCCGCATGCACCATCTTCTCTCCTTTCCTGTTTATTGTCCCTCTCGTGAGCACTCATTTACATCGGGTTTCGACTTACTAATGCCCTCGTCTTCACAGATCCAGTCCGCATTGTCTCGTACTGGTAAGTGGTCATTTTCCGCGGTTTTTTGCGCTCTCCCCTGACTTGTTCTGTCCCCAGATCGGTTCTCCGCCTCATGTTCGTCATCCTGTAAGTCTTAGCACCCCACTTCTCCATAATTTTGCTGATCATGTATTCGCAGCATCACCCTGATCCTTTTCTCCGCTGTATTCGATACCCACATGTTGCTCGGCGTGCTGTATTTATAAATGCAAATGTATATTTTTGTTCTCATTGTTTTTGGATTATAAGTGAAATGCGAGGAGGATCCTGGGAGCCATCGCAAGCCGTGCAGACCATTGCAGGGGCCTTACAAGGGCCGAAAGGCCTTAAAAGGCCGCCAAGCCTTGGATGCCCTTTAAAGGACTCGTGAATTCTAACCTTCACAAAACAGGCCTTTCAGAGTGGTACAAGGCTCGTGTGTCCCTTTAAGGCCTTTGATCCCTTGTAAGCACCTTTGAACCGCCTTTCAAGGGTCGCACATTTTTGGCGATGTAATTGGGGGCGCGACATGGACAAGCCAGGAGGT
Source organism: Mycena latifolia (assembly GCA_029289555.1). NCBI lineage: Eukaryota > Fungi > Basidiomycota > Agaricomycetes > Agaricales > Mycenaceae > Mycena > Mycena latifolia. The sequence goes on along the minus strand of JARJLE010000187.1, from coordinate 94,166 downwards.
TCTCACGCTGCCCATCATTTGATCCCCGCCGCTCTGCCTCTTACCATTTGCGTCCATGGACGGGCGCCAGCTTGCGCCCCTGGCACTATCGCTGACGCGCATTCGCTCTGGCCGGTAGCTACTCTCTCGCTCCCTGCGTCCATATGTCGTTCCTCCGGCCTCTTGCTCTGGCTCCGGAGGCTCGTCACCCGCCGCCTCCTGATCTTGCTCCGCGAACCTGGCGCCTTCCCTGGGCTTCCTTTCCCTCTTATCTTCGTCTACTGCCAACAACTTCAAAGATTTCAGGTGACCGAGATGCCCTAATCTAAGTCCTCGGCTTCGAAACAAAGCCGGAGATCAAGCTCTGCATGGATGTCGACTGCCGTCTTTCTGAGGGATCTCAGACCAGCTCACTTAAATCAGTCCTGAGCTTTCCGTCTCCACCAAAACCCTTGTGCCAACTTTAGCTGCTCCTTTACAATCCGTCCGCACAGCCACCTTCTTCTTCGATTTTCCTTTTTTGGCTACTTCATCCGCATTCGCACATCTCTTTGTCGCCCGGATCCCTTCATGGCCGGGAGTAAGGGACTGCGCCTTGTTTCGCAAATGGATGTCCACTTGTTCTCTGGTGTCACCACAGGAAATGAAGACTCGCCTAGCTAAGCTGACTCCCGCTAGCGACGCCTTTGTTCTGCTGTGTCTAAAATACACAATATCGAGATCGACCGCGCGATTCACCACTGTATCTATACTACCGCCCCGTTGTACCGTTTCCTTCCTTCCCAGCCCGCCTCCCGCTGGGCGCTCGGTAACGCACGAATAATGCCCGTTCTGTTGCCCGTCCTCTCCTTCGTCCTCGCCGCTTTTCTCGTCGCATTTCTCACCATTCTCCTTCGCCGTCCGAGCCTCAACACCCCAAATATTGCATTCGCATCGTGGCTTCTCCTCGCGAACCTCGTGCACGCTGTCAACGCACTCATCTGGGCGTCCGACGTCCAGCCCCGCGTGCCCGTGTGGTGCGACATCGGTATGCCGCCACAAACGTGCCTCTTCCTGTTATTCTTGGCTGATTGCGGCGCTCAGTGACGAACCTGCTTCTCGGTGCGACCGCCGCACTCCCTGGCGCGTGCGTCTCCTCCGCGCGCGCCCATGAGCTGCTGGCCTCCTCGCGCAAGATACATCCCAACACGTACTCGAAGCGGCTTCACGTGCTTGGCGATGTCGCACTGTGCTTCGTCTTTCCGCTCCTCTATATGGTTATTCGTGCGCCACTTCCTCTCTCCATTTGTATTTGTTCGTTCTGATTTTTGTGCTAGACTTCGCGGTTCAGGAGCACCGCTTCGATCTCGTGCGTGGACTCGGGTGCTCGGCGTCCGTCCAGCGCTCCACGCCCGCTGTGCTGCTTATGGCGCTCCCTCCGCTTCTTCTGTGCACCGGAGCGCTGGTACTTTGCTGTGCGTTTCTCGTTGTGTTTAAATTTGACCCGCTGATAAATACTTCCGTGTAGTGTCTTCACTCTGGCACTGCTCCCGCCTGTCCGCTGACCGCTTCGTCGCGCACCTCGCCGCGCGCTCCAGTGTCTCCGCGCCGCGCTTCATCCGCCGCCTGGCCCAATGCACGCTCCTCACAGCCACCGTCTTACTCTTTACCCTTCTCCCGCTTTTGGCACCGCGTGCCGCCTCCCGTACGCCGGACTTCAGCGTCATTTTCATTGTCAAGCAGCCGAGTGAGATTGGCGCAGCCGAACGTGCGTGGTGGACCGTCCCGGGCGTGTCGCTCGCGTACCTCCTCCTGGCGCTCGTACTGGGCGACGAAGCCGCTGATGCGCTTGCCTGGATGAAGAGGCGCGTTAGTGGGACGCCGCCTCCGCGCCCCGCGCGCCCGGAGTTGAGCCGGTTGACGTTGTAAGTCAACTTCTTAATTCAACCATCCATCGCTTGCTGAAAACAAACCAGCGCCCACTCGAGGGCGTCGCTCGTGGCACCAACGCCGGTGCAGCTGCGCTCGGGGTGGGACGATATGCTCGACGTCAAGCAAACTAGACGGGGCGTCCTGCCCGGCAGGAAGTCCGTCGTGTCGTCCGCGGGCTCACAGTACAGCCTTAGTTCGAGTCCGAGCCCGAGCCCAAGCACTACTGGGAGCCCGACGACGCCGGCAGACGATGCGTTCACGGCCTCGACGCTCACGTATCTCGCCTCGCCGGTCGCGCAGGCGCTCGGGCTCCCGAGCCCCGTAGCGGCGTACACCCCGGGCGAGATTCCGCCGAGCCCCGTGAAACCCAGCTCATCGCCCATCCTCCGCGAAAGGGTCGATGCCCCTCCGCTCGGGAACGGGCTGAAGCCGCTGCACTTGGCCCCGCCGCGGCAGCCGATCCCGGAAGACACCGCCTCGACGATCTCCTCCATCTGGGACGCGCCGTGGCCGCTCCCGCCTGTGTCGCCGTCGTCATTGCGCCGCGCGCCCTCCAAGCGGGACGACGGCCGCGCCGCAGCATACCCGATGTACTCACCCGTAGAGCCGCTGTACGCGCCCGTGGGGCGGCCTCCCAGTGTACAGCGCGTCCCGCCGCCGCGGAGGACACAGAGCGTGCCGCGGAAGCCGGTGCTCAAGACCCTGCGCCGGACGTGGAGCCGCGAGTACGCGGCGGCCGACGTGATTTACATGACGCGAGCGTCATGATTCCATTTCCCGTTTCTTCGCTGACCGTTGACTACTTAGATTCCACTTACGCTACTTTCCTCCTTACCCTGTCCGCCTTCGTCGCATAATTCCTTACTCACTGTATCTATTACTTCCCATACCCACCATGTATCCGCCCCTCCTTACATTTTGTGCCCGTAGACATCTCGGATCGCTCCCACATCCCCAGGAATCACCATTCGAATTATCGAGTGATTTTCTCAGCTGGTTCGTTTCAAGTTGATGCTTCGACTTGTCCTCCCGGGCCAACTTGAAAGCCGACTCCAGTGATGTACAATCATACGTACTTCGCCCATGAATGGTTCGATGCATAATTGGATGTCCAAGGCGATAGCTGGCATCATAAATCTCGTTGTGGAACCATCCCACGTTTACAAATTGAATTCCAGTTTCTTCGAGTCTCCCCCACTCTGATGATTATTGGCCCATGCTTCCGCGGCCGATCCTCTCGGTGATTTTCTGAATTCAACGTCTGCGGGGAGAAAATTGACATTGAAAATCACTCTAGAGGCGACGACGGGCGTACATGAACAACGTGGTCCGTGCACGCTGGCCGTGATAGGCGATGGCTGTGCAAAGCAGAGCCAAACAACCAGCTCTCTCATGGCGAACGCCTGCAACAATTGCGGATTCCAGGAGCAACGGACTCCCGCTGTAGAGCCTACTTCCGACGGTGCCCCCCAATGGCGTGATCTGCAACGTGCCCGTCTAGCTAAAACTAGAACAAAAATTCAAGACTGTCGAGTTTTTCTCGAAAGACTAGAGGCGGAACGCGAGGAGCTGGAAGACATTCTAGAAAGCTTCGTTTTCCCCGTTATCGGCATCCCCATTGAAATAATCACCCTTATCTTCCGCCATTCCTTACCCGCCCACGGCCGTGTCAAGCCTTCGAAACACGCAGCCCCGCTAGTGTTGGCCCAGATTTGCCGGCATTGGAGAGAGATCGCGCTCTCAATTCCTCAGCTGTGGAGCTCAGTTGACCTGACATTCTCCAGATACTCTGATCCTTACAGCGGAGCGCGCGACCTCCTCACGACATGGTTTTGTCGAACCAAGGGCCGTCCACTATCAATCACATTGCGCTGCGAGCCACCATGCAATGCGATACCACCCACTATCCTGCCGACCATCGCCGAAGTTTCCCAGCAATGGGGCCGCCTGGAAATCAAACTTCCAGTCAGCGATGTACCCGCTCTCGATGCTATCAGCGGACCGTTCCCTGTTCTTCATACGTTGGCGATCAGCCCATCGGGGAGAATGCCGGGACGGGTGCTAACAGCCTACGAAGATGCACCTCAGCTGCGAGAGGTCCGCCTCCTGAAAAAATCCCAGTCGTATCGTATGAACATCAGTTTGGCGACAATAACCACGCTCGAGCTCCAGGAAACTTTGCAGATCTGGGACTGCGTCCATATATTTAAAAAATTTCCTCATCTCCTCCACTTCTCCGCATTATTCAAGGACTCCTTTTCCGCCACGGTTTTTGATGACATCCCTCCTCTCGAATCGTTTATCGTCGGATACGGGGATCCCCTTCCGATGCTCACTCTACCCCATCTCCGCCGTCTCCAATGCATACCTGATTCCTCCTAGAATTTCCTCTCATTCATATCCCGGTCGTCCTGCATCTTGCAGCACCTCGTCCTCACCATCAGCAACAAATCCATAGATAACACGTCGTTGCTGAAATGTCTTCGCGCTGTCCCCTCCCTCGGGAAACTTGACATAAGCCGCCCTGAAATGGCATCCACCTTGTACGAGGCCTTGCAGTCCCCCTCGCTCCTCCCTCGACTCCGCGAACTTTCCGTCCTTGAGGATGGCTCCCACTACCGTTTTGAACATGTAATCGGCATGCTGCGAGCCCGACGTGATTCGCATCCCACACGCGTCCAGCTGTGTTCATTTGACCTGGTGCTGGATGTACGTGACAACGACCCTGACCAAAATATGTCGACCCCCACGAGTGCTGTAGCGCTGAAACTCGATCGTCTGGTTGCCGCTGGTCTCCGTTTCCGCGTTCACAATGACCCAATCAAATGGCCCGCCGGCTTCTGTGGCAAGTTATTCCATCCTCACTTTCTGCCTGATGTCCTCGCTAACGATCCCATAGATGACGAGAGACGTTTCCCTTTGTCAAGCTATACGATACCGGTCTCGGATTAGAATTAACCAATGAAAGTATACATTGGCCAGGGTTTTCTTTTAATTCAGGGCTTGTAGGGCGTGTCAGGGGGGCTTGTGCACGTGGCCATCGAAGGCCGATGAGTCGTTCCGCGGAGGAAATATAGATTGGTATTCTCCCCGAGGTCTATAAACGCGAGGACTAAAATGTACAATGATTTTTATATCGCGGTCCACCGGTTATGTCAGGAGCTTCCGACACACAAGAGTATGACCTTAGCCTATTACACTAGCACTCAAAAAGCGAAGCCCACTTGCACAGCAGGAAATGAAATGTGGTCAAGGATTGGATGCAACTGGTGATTCCGGATGTCTCATCTCGACCTCGATCTTGGACGAGGTGTCGGTGAAATCAGACTTAATGTCGATGATGGTGTCGTCGGCCAACTTTCTCAGGACGGCACGAAAGTTAATCGGCGTGTGGAAAAGAGATGACACATTGCCGGCCTTCAGCTGCCCCGCAAGCAACGGGAGCAACGGGATTTCGATTCGGGCCTTGACGCAGAGGGCGATCTCTCGGATACCTGCCGGCATCGAGTCGGCGACAGTATGAGAAGAGGATCGAGATCGCTATTGAAGACGTTCGTCAGGTTGTCGTCTGAAATCTTGGCCTGATCCATATAGAGTTTCCAGATGGGTGCGTTATCCGTGCAGTATTGGCTGAAAGGACCGTCCTCGTCGGTAGAGGGAGAATTGCCTTCTGCTAATGAAAACACACGATGAACTACATGGCTGTCTGAACACGTACCCAGCGCAGACTTTTCTTTCTCCACCGTTTGGGATTGTAGTAGTGCTGGCGCTCGATGGCCGGATTCCGCTTCATCTTCGTTTGCAGCAAACTGGGTACAGCTAATACACTGAGCGAGCTCCCAAAACTTACATGTGGGAGATGTGGTTGAACTTGGATAAAACACTGAACTGCTTCCAAAGTTAGCTCAGAGCCACTGTGAATAACTACCTGCTCCCCAGTTTCGAAAAGAGAGATTTGACCACCCTCCGAGATATTCTTGCAATCATCTACACCGCCTTTCGGGGGAGATGTGATTTGGGTTTGATGGTTCATCAAACATTGCCCCAACCTCTCCAAAATAAAATAAAAATGTCTAATGCCCCATAGCTCCCACAACGTTCAATGTTTGAGTGATGTCGGGGCCAACATTCTTTTGAGGTTTTCTGAAGGTTCAATCCCTGGTGTGATCATCCTTTTATTTGTTATCATTTTTTTTTGGCCCAAAAAGAATTATTCTGGGTTCGTTACGCGACCTTAACGTTGACCTGGTTCGACCTAATCGACCCTTCCATCGTCGCCTTCAGCCCCTGCATGCCTCTCGCCCTGAAAGTAATCACCACAGTCCCGTCCACCCTAGTCGTCTTCCCATCCACAGTGGCACCCTCAACCGACTCCCCAGTCATCCCATCAGTAACGACAAACGTTGCCGGTACGCCTTCCTTCACCTTCGTCGGCCCATCAAGCTTCAAGAAATGTTGCGCATTGAACGCGTCGAACGCCCAGAGGATGTCGTCGTTCTTATTGACTTCTTGCTGGCACCCACCAACAGGCGTCAACTGGAAGTTGAGGAGGAGTCCCCAGAATTGTGCGGCAGTCTCGTTGGTGTCGCCGATGGAGATGATAAAATAATCGTCGAATTCGGTGAAGAACGTCGCATCCCACTGAAACCCATTCGCCGCAGCCGCATCTGCCAGCGCTGACGTGCACGTCGGGCCCAGGAACTCGTTCGCGCCATCGTTTGTGCCGTCGCAGTGGTTCGTCCCGCCCGAAGCCGTGGTGACGTTGTGTCCCATCGTGACGACCGTGCCCTCGAAGATCGTGTCGTTGGCGCCCTCGATGCGGAGGTTCACCGGTGTGGGGTGGTTTTTGGCTGGGATGGCATGCGCCGCGTGTGGAAGGAGCGCGGAGATGCAGAGGAGTGCGGTGGTGAGGAAGAACATGTTGCCAACGCTGGACTTGAGGGAGATGGGCGAATACGTCGCGCCTTTATAAAGCGGTGTAGAGATCGTGGTTCAGGAACGGCAATTTGGCAGGCGTCAAGCTGTCAAGATCTGGCGTCTCCCTTTCCTTCCCTCCCCCACGGCTATCACCCCGAGGCGTCTTCTCAGAGTCAAATATTATTTCTGGTCACTTACAGCTCATCGTGGGCGTGCCCAAAGTCGTTGTCATTGCCCGACGCCGCCCCACTGCCGACGCCCGACTACAACTTGGACGTGACGAGCTTCTCCTCAAGATCCTCCACCCCGGCCGTCGCGCCGTTCTCGTTCCGCATAAATATGAATGGCGCTGTAAGCAGAGACTCGAGAATTGAGATTAACCGCCTGGATCCTTCTTGTCGGGAACTGATTACGAGGACCAAACTTGTTTGTACCTCGTCTTTATATTCCTTCCACAAGCGAGAAAGTGTGACAAAAGGGGGATCAATTAATTTCGGTTTATCTCCGAGCTCACTAGCTCTTTACTGGCTGCCATCAGCAGGTTACTGACGTCCATCAAGAGGTGTTATGAATCTAAGGGTTACTACACCTTGCCGCACCGGCCATCGACTCATCACGACTGGGTCACATCAGCGTCATATTAGGGTGTTTCAAACATCTCGATTTGAGCCCCAACTTGAGCCCCAACTTCGACCCCAACTTGACCCCAACTTGGGTCCTAACTTGTCATGTTTTGCTGCCGGGAAGCGCAACGGCTGGACGAAATCGCGCCGGTGAAGCTGGGGCATGAAGTTGGGGTCGAAGTTGGATGTCAGATCGTGGTCCGGAGCCCGATCTGACATCCAACTCGGTGCCCCGAACAATTTGGTGCCCCAACTTCATGCCAAGTTGGGGTCCGAGTTGGGGCCCAAGTTGGGATGTTTGAAACACCCTATTATGCCAAACGCGATCCATGCTGGATGGTTGTTGTATCAGCCCCGGCATCCTGACTCTATTTCATGACCCCTCTATATCCGTGCTGTGAGTGAAGCTTCGGCATGTCTCCTGCGTGCCAGCTGAATTACGAGGTGTAGTGTCGGGTGCTACAACCTCCGTGCCGTGTGCTTGCATCAGCGTCCGGCATGACCCTATGACTTGGGTTGTGCGGGAACGACGCGTCGACGCATCGGCACCCGGCGCAATTGACCAGTCAGCTTGCTCAGCGTTCGAAGATAACTTTAAGCTTCCAAGGACAAATGGATTATCGTGGCCCACCCTGGAATCAGCCAGAGCGGCCCAGAGGTCTGGAAAATATTATAGATGATAGTTATGTTTTGCCAAGGCGGCCGGTGGGGCTCCCTTCTTAGCTAACTAACTAGTGTGAGCTGTTCTGTATATTGACCTGTGCAAGCAGCACACATACCGGAAGTGAGCACAGAAATACAATCAAATGAATGGAAAACCTGTGTAACAAGTTCAACCTCAGAATTTAACCAGGTTCAATTGTCTCGCTGGTCACTACAAACAAGTGAGGTATAAGCTTCATTTCTTTGGTGTGTCTGTCTACGAGAGACTAGCTTGTCCCACTCCTCGAGACGGCGGCGCTGGTCTCCTCAAGACGTGGTTCCAGCGAGCTAAGGCGTGTCCCCTATCGATCACGCTGCGGTGCGCCTATTATGTCGTGGCAATGCCTCCCGTTATCGTTCCCGTCATTGCCAAATTCAGTGAGCAGTGGGGCCGCTTGGCAATCAGTCTTCCATCAAGCAATGTACCCGCCTTTTGCCTGATCCGCGGGCCGTTCCCTATTCTCCATCATCTGGCAGTCGAAGTGTCGAGGGCAACGAGCCCGCACTTACAGGAACTAACGAGGGCCTATCGAGCTGCCCCTCAGCTGCGGGAGGTCCGCCTGCTAAATGGTTTGGGCTCGAATAGTTTGCCCCTCGATTCTTCAATGATAATCACCCTCGAGATCCACACTCAAACGTCACCCAGGGGATGGATTGAAATATTTCACTATTTCCCCCATCTCCTCCACTTCTCTACATCCTTTGCGGACGACCGTCTTGCTGCTCCGGTTTTTAATAATACACCTCCCCTTCAATCGTTGATTATACGCCTCGGAAACCTCTTTCCGGTGCTCTCTCTTCCCCATCTTCGCCGTCTCCAATGCCAACCTCAATCAGCTGAATCTTTCCTCTCGTTCCTCTCCCGGTCCGTTTGCGCCTTGCGGCACCTCGTCCTCATCGCTGACTGTCTGGATGACCTTAAAATACTATAATGTCTGCGTGTTGTCCCTTCCCTCGTGAAACTCGACATAGACGACGACGGAGACATCAGCAGTTTCTACACGGCCCTGCAGTCTCCCACGCTCCTCCCTCAACTCCGCTAACTCTCCGTCTTTGCGTATGGCAATGACTACAGTTTTGGCCCTGTAATTGCCATGTTGCGAGCCCGACGCGAAGCGCATCCCACATGTGCACAGCTTCGTTCATTCGACCTGATGTTGGATGCAAGCGGGAACGGTGTCCGGACCGCTAAGACGTGGATTTCAACTGGTGCTGAAGCGTTCCAACTCCAGCATCTGGCCTCCGATTTCGCGTGCACACTGAAACATCCAAATGGCCCACCGGTCTCCAGGGAGAGTAATTTTAGTTCCTCTGTCTGCGACAGCCTCGCTGACGGTCTTATAGGTGATGTCAGACCGTTTCCTTTGACAGATAGTAAGATGCCTGTCTCAGATGACAAAGAATAAACCAATTGGTCAGGATTTGAAGTATCCGTAGCGAGACTTCCTTCACAGAATTTATCTCCTATGCGTTGCTTATCGGTCCCCGTCCGTCTAGATCGCAGTCTGATTCAGGCCCTGCCAGCCCGCGCTACGAATCGAACTGGAACTGATAGGATGAGCGAAATGGGCAATGGAATCGTTGGCTCTACCACTAACACCGCAACAGCTACACCGGTAACTTACATGAAGTGGCGGACGAAACTGTAACCTTTGATCTGGCCAAATGCAGGGCATCAGGGGATAGCACTAAAACAATCCCAACGCGAGCAACCCCTTTAATCCGACCTCCCAGCGATCGATGTCCGCCGTCCCACTCTTGAGCATGTTCAGCAGCGTGTGTACAATTCCTGAGGACTGGATGACCTCCCGACGGGTATCATCTACCCAGGCAGACAGTTAGTTCATGTGTAAACGGAAAATGAGGCTGACGCGAACCGTATTTCACGAGCTCGGTGACCATGTTCAGTGCTCGCCGAGCGGTAGGCGGGTGTTGAAGGAGGTTCACGGTGAGAGCCCAAAAGTAGGAAGTCAATATATGCTGTCGAAATTGGGCTGCAAGGATTGAAAACACCCTGAGTTCAAGCACGACACTGCAACCCCTTCGTCTGAACCCACCATTTGCAGTCGAATACGAAATTATTTCTATCGCAGAGTTAGCAATGTCAGCGTCCGGATTCTTCAGCATGTCAAACAGTTTCTCTGCATTTTCAAGTGGGATCGTCACCGAGCTAGCATTCGGGTCAGCGGTGATATTGGAGCTTAGAAAGATAACCCACGACAAAGGCAGTAGTCTAATTACTTTGCAGTATGACTTCCGTACAGTAGGAGCGGCCTGCACTATTCCTTTCACTATGGTGTTCGTTAGAGAAATAGTGATAGTCGGAATATCGTGTTCTGGCTGGCCGTTAACATGAAGCAGCACGGAAAGACAAAGTTTGGACCAAGCGCGAGGATTTTTTCCGTAAACGAAATGATATGAGAGTCGTGGTCGCCGCCGCTCATGGTGTACAGAACATGCACCAGGTGATGGGGGGTTAAGATTAAGGACGTAAAATTTTCTGCACGGCATTAGTAAGACTCCATCTTTATACTCGCATTGTTTTTTTACCGTTGGAAGCAAGAGCGTAAAGAGCATCCAGAGCCGACTGTCCCACACTTGAGTCTGGATCTTGAGGCATAGCGATGATTTTTTGGATTGTCTCCGGTGTTAAAATTAAGGTGCCGACGTCTAATTATAGCAATGAGAATGACGCACGGTGCCGCCGATTGACTTCAAAGCTCACCTAGTTTCGCCAGAGCGATAACAACATCGATTGCTGATCGCCGTACATCGTAAAATGGATCTCTGAGGAGCTGGATCGTCCTATCGATCATCTGCTGCCTTGAAAGAACCTCGCGAACGTCATCTGGATGTAGTTATAGACCGCAGAGTGCAACTAATGAGTTTCAGACTCGCTGTATTGGATAAGGGCTTCAAGCGTTCGGAGGGCCGATCGTCGCGTCTGCCATTCTTGGTCTCCTAGCATTCCATTGATTGTTTCAATATTCTCCGTCGTTAGAATCATCGCGCGGGGGACGTCTGGTTGAAAATGGATTCATCAGTGGTCCGGATGCACGTCATTCTTACCATGCTGAGAAAGACCAATCACAACATCGAGGGCATGTTGTTGGATTTCTTCGAGGGGATACATTAGCATCCGAATGATATTCTGGACCGTCTGTTGCCTTGAAAGAACCTCGCGAACGTCATCTGCTTGAAGTAGGAGAGAGGTACTGCTGATGGGTCGAAGGGCTCACCGTATTTTATGAGGGATTCAAGCATCTGCAGAGCTGATCGTGATACAGTCTGTCGGCCATCATCCTCTAGGATCCTAATAATTGTGTCGATATTCTCCGGCATTGAAATGATAGCCCGCGGGGCGTCTAGGTTGTTGTTGTGCGTTTACTATAGCCTCAAGGGACCTCCATGCTTACCGTGCTGGGACAGACCGGCGAGAGCATTGAATGCAGATTCTTGCACATCTCGGACCGGATCCCCGAGCATCCTGATGAATTTTCTGATCGTCTGGATGGTCTGGTGCCTCGAAAGAACTCCGCGAATATCATCTGGTTTTGAAGATAAGCTGCGAGGTGCTGCTGGTGCGCGTCAGGGGCTCACCGTGTTGCAGAAGAGTTTCCAGGATCTGTAGGGCTGATTGGCGTTTCCTCCATTCTTCAGCGGCCAGAAACGTCATGATCGTTTCAAGATTCTCCGTCGTTGAAATCATCGTACGAGGGACATCTGAATGCAAGTAGATTCAGGCCTGATTTCGGTGAACATCGTCGCTCACCATGCTTAGCAAGAGCTGAAAGAGCATTGACTGTCGACTCCCGTACGTCTGAGTCCTCATCCCCTAACATGGCGACCATTCTCTGCAGAGTCTCCACCGTTGAGATTTCCGCACAGATGCTATCTGAGAACGAGGTAGGTAGAGGAGTGCGGGTGTTCGATCTTAGGCTAACCATCTGGTGCTAGGACTTCAACGATCTGGAGGGCGACCTGCCGTGCACGCCAATTGTCGTCCCAAAGCATCTTCGTGATTTTTGTGACATTCTGCGGGGCTGACACTATCGCCCGTGGATTCTCTGATTGTTTCAATGACAGTTATACAGGGATTTCTATGAACAACATGGCTCACCATGGGCCGCAAAAGCGACGATGGTATCGACGGCTGATCGGCGCACATCGCTATCCCGGTCCTCCAGCATTACGAGGATCGTTTCAAAAGTCCCTTCCGCTGACATTACCATAAACGCAGCGTCTAATTAAAATTAACCGAGGAGTGCTGCTCATATATCTCAAGCGCACCGTGCATGACAAGACCCTCAACCATCACGGCGTGTCGCGCATACCATTCATCATGTCTCAGCATCCCCACTATTTTGCCGATATTCTCCGCAGTACAGATCACCTCACGGGAATGGTCTGGTTAAAAGTGGGCTTATGAATGATCCCGATGAGCGTTAGGCTCACCGATATTTGCCAGGGCGATCACAGCATTTATTGCCGATTGTCGCACATCGGAGGCTGAATCGCACAGGGCCTCAATGATCCCCTCCACAAGCACTGGCATTGATGTGAGCCCCCGAACACCGCCTGGAAAAGATCAGGTTCGCAAATCATCCTGAGGAAGTCTGAGCTTGCCGTGCTTGATAAGAGCTACAACACACTGGACGGCCGTCATTCGGACACGCCAGTCGAGGTCCGCTAGTAGTTTGATGATCCTTTCAGTGTTCTGCGGTGTTGAAACAGCACGCAGCACATCGTCTGACTGAAATCAGGACAGTTAATGATGGTGGTGGACATGAAATCCCACCGTGTTTAGTCAGAGCAACCATACATTCCATCGCTCCGGCATTTCGAAGATTGAGATAAAAATCGACGATGGTGGCGGCTGTAGTGGCCACACGAATATCGTCTGTGGCACTTCAGAAAATATTACTGATGATATTGGAGCTGGGATCGTACCATATCCCGCCAATTCTTCGACAATTTTCACGGGAATCAATCCTTTGTCCTTTGTTTCTGTCCTGGACATGATCGACCGCAGGATATCGGAGTCAACTATAATCTTCCGTATGTCGTCTAACAATGTTTAGGAATGCACCACTTCCAATCGCACGGTGAAGCATACCGTGAGGAGCAACATTGGCGAGAAATTGAGCGATTGCCCAAAACACATGAACATTTTGGGCCGGCGTGCTGTTGATTATCCCCCACAAACCTGTGGTAAGTATAATCCGAGCATTGTCTGCAGATCTCAGTAGCTGTCATTGGGCTGGAATCAATGCCCACCATCCGAAACAAAAACCTTCAGAGCATTAACCACATGCTGCCGCACATGGGAATCTTCAGCCTGCAATAAGGAGCAAAATTCAACCTCTGTTCCGCTGTTCTTGATTTTATCTCTAAAGGCGGCTGTTTCCTATATCAGGACCTTGAGACCAGACTCGGAAATCCACGCACCATCGGTTGCAAGATCCGAGAATAGTTCACCGTATCTTCTCCGAAGTTCCAATGATCCCGTCGTCAGCCCTTCCAACAGAGTTCGAGGTCCAAATTGGGCAACGCTGTCGGCAAGGGAGGTCCCTAGAGTTGAATGGTTGGATGATGTCTTCAAGCGAGAGAACGAGAAAGACGAACCCGAAGCTGCGGCCTTGCCTAATTCAGCGTGGACTTGATCGCGATTCGCTGCCTTGCCATTTCTCAGGACGGCACGAAAGTTAATCGGCGTGTGGAAGAGAGATGAAACATTGCCAGCCTTGAGCTGGCCCGCAAGCAACGGGATTTCGAACAACAGCCGGCGGGTGTGTCCTTGCGCACACGACCTCATTAAGACTGGGATCTCTGTGTCGAAGAGGGTATGATTGTCAGGGATATCGTCCGATAGAAGTAGCCAGATACGGGCTTTGACGCAGAGGGCGATCTCTCGGATACCCGCCGGCATCGAGTCGGTGATAGCGAGTGGGCCTCCGGGGTTGATCAGTGCTCGAAGAATGCTTGGGGACACTGCGTCCTCTGCGTTCGCCGGCGCGGCCTGGACTAGATGAAAAATGGCGTATAGGCAGGACTTCAAGCCGTCCGTATCAGGCGGGACTTTCGAGAGCTCGGAAGAGAGGGTCCTCGAGAGAAGCCCCGCGGTAGCGCTGTGAAGCAGCTCGTCCTGAACAGCGGGGCTGGCAGGGAGGCCCGCGATTGCCCGGATGGCTGCTGTGACTATGTCCGCATTTGGGGACTCACCCAGAAGCCAACTCAAGGCTTGCGCCTTCTGAGCATCCTTCCGCGACGGGAATGGGGTGTATCTGCCAGGCCCCCAGGAGCCCCCGACCAGACGGCGAAACAGCTTGCGAACCATCCCAGAGATAGGAGTGCGGAAAGGAGAGTCCAGAGAGTACACTGGATGGAGGCTGCTGGCCACATACAAGAACACGATGATGGCCGTCAAGACGAGGATGACGATGCCGATCGCAGTATCGTCTTCGAAAATGAGAATGACAAGGCCGATGCTGAATAGTAAGAACGCGATATGGATGAGGATCGGGAGGCTCTGGACGATGGGCTTCAGATGCCATCGCTTGTGACCCCGGAACCGACGACAATGTAAGGCAGCATTGGCCCAGCTCGACCCAGAAATAGAGGCGGAAAATTGGGTAACCCAACTTTTCGCCAGACTCGCGCCAAGGGCGCTCATGAGACTAAAGATGAGGCTCGAGAACCACAGCCCATTGACCCAGCGCGAAGATGAAGTCGGTTGAAAACGACTGGGACCAGAGAACTGAGGAACGGTAGCATTCCGTTGGTTCTCAATCAGAATGACGAGGAGGGTATTTGTGATATTTTGGAGATCTTCCTCCAGACCTTTCCGGACTTCGATGAGGAACGCCGAGAGAATTGCTGAGAAAAGGCCAGCCTAAATCTCGTTACCCATCTGCTATAAAATGAGATTGCGAACATACGAATATGAGAAGAGGATCGAGATCGCTATTGAAGACGTTCGTCAGGTTATCGTCTGAAACCTTGGCCTGATCCATATAGAGTTTCCAGATGGGCGCGTTATCCGTGCAGTATTGGCTAAAAGGACCGTCCTCGTCGGTAGAGGGAGAATTGCCTTCTGCTTATGAAAACACACGATGAAATACATGGCTGTCCGAACACGTACCCAGCGCAGACTTTTCTTTCTCCACCGTTTGGGATTGTAATAGTGCTGGCGCTTGATGGCCGGATTCCGCTTCATCTTCGTTTGCAGCAAACTGGGTACAGTTAATACACTGAGCGAGCTCCCAACGCTCAATGCTCACACCGCTTTGATGGGGCCCTGAGCTGTGGGAGGTCATAGAACGTAGCTCTCAGCAGAACGCGTGTGGTGTCAAGTGGCGAGGCGGGCGCTCAAACATTGATGGCGCGCCGATAAGGCGGCGCGCATCAACGGCTCATCCCCAATTATCCCACTGCACCTTGGACCAAGGGGGTCCAAAGATAAGAAAAAACGATATCACCTACAATTTTTTTCTTCTAGCTCTTTGGGCGGTCAACCTACCTACCTACCGTGGGAAATTACCTTTTTAGGAACGGGTGTCTCCGGAAGGCGCCCCAAGTCAACGCTCGAGTTCCTCATGCGGTATGACTACCTGCGGCAACAACTTTCTAGTATTCTACTCGACCTATCTATGAACTTCCTCCTCTTGATACTGCTTATTCAGTGCAGGAACCTCTGCTGGTGCGAGCACACTTCAACGTTAGCTGGACGGTAGTCACGGTATCAATCTGTGCTATAGTATACGGATGAATATAGGTCTGATGAATTTCTTGTGCCTCTCCGTCAGTGCCCGAGCGAAAGCTTTTTTCATCAAAGATTCGATGTGACAGACCCAATCACAGAGATTTCCTGCAAGGATTTCGGACACTTGAGGATAGCCCGCTCAGTCGAGGACCCCGGGCTAGGATTTGGTGGTGCATCGCCGTCCGGTATCTCGTACTACCATTAATGTACGCGTGCAGTACAGCAGTGATGGCGTACCCGGGTTGATGGATTCATCTGCCTGTGCGAAGTTCTGGAGCCACGAGATCGCCAAATGAAAAAAAAAAAAGACTGCGCTTGCATGTGTTTGGTGCCCAGATTTGTGCCAAGCTAGCCCTAGGACGCCGTGCAGACGTCTCTAAAAGTCGTAGAAACGTGAAAAGGCCAGCCTTAGGTCCACAGGACGCCCAGGGGCTCCAATTGGGCCGAAATAAAATTGCATACAATTTTTTTTTTCCGGCGGTCGGGGACCAACCTACCTACCCTACCCCATATGGGCAATGCTTATCTTTGGACCCCCTTGCCTTGGACTGAACGATTTCAGCGATTGGCACACTCAAGCTTTTGGCTGTTCAGGTATCGTTCTACGTTCTCAGGACCATCACCACCGACCTACCCAGAATTCCCAAGGTTCCGTGCTCGGCCGGTTCCGATTTTTTGAGGAAAAAACCGGACATGATCGGACCCCGACGTGCAAGAGGGGAATGGAAGGAAATGGGGCAACAACTCGAGAACCATGGTGAGGACGACATGCCTGTGCGGGCGCAGACGCGCTGCCAGGCCTCGGAGACTCGGAAGATCCAACGATGTCACCGTCGATGTGGCGGTGCCGGCATGCCATCGGCGTTAATAGCTAATATGACCACATACCTTCTCCTTCTTTCCACGATCTTCGACACCATGCTCATGCTCTTTGAACTCGTCGGCGCAACGATTCCCCACGCCCGCCAAGTCCACACCGACCGCCCTCTCCTCGGTCGCCGAGTACTGCGCGCCTTTGTACTATCTGGGTTATCCTGTGGGCCGCTCGAAGAAAGAACTCGTAAACGATCCCCTCACCAAGCATTCCTAACTTCCCGGCTTGCCCGAGTGTAACTCTGCATCTCCGTGCCCTTTCTCACGTCACCGCGTTTCGTATTGCCGCGGCTTCTGCTACCCTGCGCCGTCTTCAGGTCGATACCTGCCCGGACATCAGACCCCAAATTCTTTCATGAATCCCACCATCCTCGCCGAGTGACGAGCGCACCCAGGCACGGCAAGGCATCAAAACATACAGTCACATTTCAGAAATATGCTTGACCAAACGGCCCGGATAATAATCTGGATGTGATGTGGAAGGTATGGCACCCAGATTGATATTGCTGCAACAGGACCCTCTGACAGATAGAAATGTTCTTGATGCCGCTCGGATCGCTCCATTCTCATGCTCTGCCGCCTATATAAAGCAACCAGTATCTATGTCTTGCGATGGCCATTCATCGACGCGCCGCCAGCCAGAATGTTGTCTTAACCAGGACCAGGGACAAATTGCGCGGGAGTTATCCTCCAGACGCTCTTCTACGGAATTTACTTTGTCGCCTTCGCCATCTCGATGTACCTCCTCTTCAAGCACAAGCCAGCGGGGGACACGGATCTGGGAGCCACACCCCTATGATGAAATCAATGGTGTCAATTACAGGTTTCGCGCCGTCACGGTTTGACTCTCGAAATCGAGGTAGGACTGGATTATCAAAGGAATCAGGCCTTCCGCGGCTTCATCTACATTAACGACCGAAAAAGTGTGCCACCCGAGTAAACCACAGACTCAACAAGCCCCAGCTTCGATTCCGAAGTGTTCTTTATGGAAGACTCAGATGATGGAACAGCGATTAAAATACCGCTGTTTATTTGCGGCTGTGAGATTTGACCCACCCCACAGTAATTTTTCTCCCTACGCAGCGCTCACTGCACAGTCGCATTTCAGAAATATTCTTGAAAAGAACACCATAATAATGAAGACGTTCTGAAGAAGCTTATGCATATCCACATACTTTTTCATCGTGTCCACGGCACCCATGACGTGACAGATCAAAATGTTCGCCATGTTGCGCCCATGTCACTCAAGATGCCAGTGGCGAGCACAGCCCGCTATTTTCATGCTGTACCACGTATAAAAAGCAACCAGTGTCTTGGGATACCATCCATTGACGCACCGCCAGCCAGAATGGACGCGCCTCAAGCCGGACCAGGACTCCCTCTGGCGAATTTGGCGGCTCTTATCCTCCAGACGCTCTTCTACGGAATGTACTTCGTGATCTTCAACATCTCGATGTACCTCCTCTTCATGAAAGCGAAGGCACATGGATCCGGGAAATACACCCCCGTGATGAAATCCGTGGTGTTCATCTCAGGCTTCGCACTGTTCTTCACGGTGACGGTGGTACGTGCAATTGAACTTTGGGGGCTATGAGTAGTTGACTTGAAATCGACGCAGGACTGGATTATCGTCGTAGTTCGCTGCTTCCACGGCTTCATCTACTTTAACCACGGAAAAAGCGCGGACGTATATTTCAATGATAGCTCCGGAGCGCTGTCGACGGCGGATAATACGTTCCTCGGGCTGTCGATTGTCATCGGAGACGCTATGATCGTGAGTCTCCGCGTTTCCACAGCCCTTATTGTTAGATCAAAATGATACATCAAGATATACCGCCTGTGGGTTGTGTGGTCGTTCAACAAGATCGTCCTCATCCTCCCGATACTAAGCCTCTTAGGGCTAATCAGTAAGTATTACACTCCATCGAGATCTCAGGGTATCCAAGACATGAATCTCCGGTTTCAGCCTCCTTGGCCATTGCCGTCGAGACGACAAAACGTGTCGCAGTCCAGAGCATCTCGCTTGAGGCGGGTTTAATCCCCGGCACTGTGTTCACGCTCGTGTACGCTTCCCTTCCTCCGATTACTCTTCACAGGCCGCTCAACGATTCCGACAGGACAAATATATATTCCACATCCTTCATCGCCTGGAAGATCTGGCGGACCGTCCGGGACTGTACACCGGTCGGGGGAATAAATCTGGGTGTAAGGTGCCCCGTGATCCGCATTCACTTTGTTTGCTCATCACATCCATGCAAATTACACAGATAATTGTGGCCATCGTCGTGGAGAGCGCAGCCATCAACACGTTCGTTTCTCCTTCTCTTCGCTCTTCGCCCTCTCATCCTGGGACATAATTGATTAAATGCAATCGACGCAGGTCTGCGTTCATATTCACCGCCATCACGCACCAGCTGAACAATACCCTCCAAAACATCATGCTACCCGCGGTCCCGGCGATCCTGGGCATCGTCAATGGGCTGATTCATGTCCGGGTCCTGATGGGACGGACCATGGAGCAGATCTACGGCTCGGGGGCAAACTCTGAGTCTTCGCGCGCGACTGCGCCCATCCGCTTTCTGCCGCCACCCGTAAGCGTAGCCAGTGGCGAAACGATCGCCCTGGATGGGACTTCCTCGGTGAAATATCCGATATGACTTGGGGCGTAGGGCCGTAACTTTGCCCTGCAGGAACTCGCACTTATGTATTTGTTTTATTGCGCCCATCAGGCTTTATTTGCAGTCAAAAAATCAGATGACTTTCTCAGGACCATCACCACCAACCTACCCATAATTCCCGAGGTTCCATGCACGAGATTTGCGTCGTGCGGCATAGGAAGGAGAGAACGCCATACTATCAGACCTACGCGTCCAACGCATTGAACTCCATACCGGTGCCCTCGAACTGGCGCGCCCCGCCGTAGAAGATAACTGCTTTCAGGCCGGGAACCGCGGTACGCAGCAGCGCCTCCACCTCTGCGAACTCTGGGACGCGCGCGCCCTGGAGCCGCCACCGGAACGCGACGGTCTCCAGCGTGCGGGGCAGGCGCAGCGCGTCCGCCAAGCGCGCGCACAGCGTCTGTGTCTCGATCTACGAGCGCCGACAGCAAATTAAACTCAGAATCAAGAACGAGAAGATGGTAATGGGCACGTACCTCGCGCCCCCCGTCGGACGATACCTCGAGCGCGAGCTGCGCGAGGCGCGGACACAGCGCGAGGAGCTCGTGCAGCACCGCGCTGTCGAGGACGTCTGCATGCAGCGCCAGACGCAGTTCTAGGCTCGTGAGAGACGCTGCGCACTCGGGGCCGGCGCCCCGCAGCGCGTTACACACCTCCGCCGCGCGCCCGCTCGTGAGCGCAAGCCGCGCGGGCTGCGTACCGTGGAGCACGAGCGGGAGCAGCGCCGCCGGGCCGCGGTACGCCTGGAGGTCCGGCGCCATCGCCGTCGGCAGCGGAGAGGATGGATCCATGCGGATCTTGTTCTGGACCTCGACGTGCAGCGTGCGCAGCGCGGGGAACGGCGTAACAGCTGCGTGGATGGACACGAAGGAGGTGTGGACGACAGACAGACGTAGCGTGTGCAGGGCGTGGCATGCGCCCATCGCGTCTGGGTCGTCGAGGAAATTCTCTGGGCCGACGAAGCGCCCGGGACCATCCCCGTAGAGCGCACGGTCGGACGCGAGTGCGAGCGTGCGGAGTGCGCGCGGGTCGAGCATGGAGAGGGCTGAGGGACCGTCGCCCGCGCGCTGGTGCATGTCTGTGTACACAAAGTGCGCGACTTTGAGGGGCGTGGAGTCCGCTAAGGCGGTTCGACGGCGGAGCTGCGCACCGTGGATGTGCACTTTCTGCAGATACTGCAGCGCGCCGAGGCGCAGCGCGGGGAGCTCGAAGAGGAGAGCGGGGCAGTTGAACGTAAAGACACGGAGGTTCGAGAACATCGAGACTGCGTCGAAGAGCGCGGCGACGAGGGGGCTCGGCGGGTCGATGGGGCCGCGGTAGAGCGCGATCACGCACGTCCGCACGAGCGGCGCGATGGGCGCCGACGACCAGAACGCCAGCCGCGCGAGTTCCCGCTGTAGGCGCGTGCCCGCCGTCGCGTTTTCGGCGTAGATGCCGGGGTGGAACGGGAATTTTGCAAACCGGAGCGGGGAGGACAAAGCTTGGAGTAGGTGGGAGACGCCCGCGACGCTAGAGAGGGTCCTGCGGGGTATATGAGCAAGGATTTGGAGCCACAGCTCTGTGGGGAGCTCCGGGCACATAATGGTAGCGCAAAGAAGCACGTTTGAATGGACAGTGTAGTGAGTTGAGGGAATAAAGAAAATTGGGGTGGATTGCGGGAGAACGAAAGGGATAAAGTCAAGAGGCACAGAGACGCGAGATCTTAATAAGCACAAGCTCGCACCAATAACACGTCACGTACCGTATGTAACCCTAACCCTACCCTGCTTCTTACCGCCTTCCCGCGCAATGGAGGTACCCGTATCCCTGGTCCTTCCATGCCCGACTACACGAGCCCCCATTTTCATCCGTGCAGGGTTCTCCTAACAGCCAATCTTTCCTGCCTCAAACGACAAGCCAGGAGTGGCACTCCCTGCACGGTGCTGCACCTTGCCTGCACCACGGCGCGGAGTCACCCGAACTTGGTTGTTCACGCAGCATCGTAGTACGGCTGGTGCAGCAGAACGTGCCCCAATTACAATAAGTCGTGCAGCACGCGCTCGATGGGATGTAAGTACGGGCTTCTCGTCTCATTGCGGTGAGCCTGGCCAACGGTCTTGTCAACGCGCACCGTGCTGGATGTACGCCGACGCAGACGGAAGGTGGGCTTGATTGAATACCGGGGTCGACGGAACGCTCAGCTCTTACATCCTGCACCTGATCAGACTGATCTCGCGACATTGAAGCAGGCGCTACAAATGGTCACGGAGCTGGCACACCGGCGTCGGGGCCTGCCTCTCCTTCCGGTCCCCGACGGAAACGCGCCGGTTCCCTTTCCCACCGAAGCGCAGCTCATTGCCCAAACGACTGGGGCGGTCCAGGTGCTGTACGACCAGCTGAAGCGCGGGCAGGACAGCGTAGCCGTGGTCACCAATTTGCTCAACAGTGCGGACCCGCGATGCCCAAATTCTCCTTCGCATATGGACGGGCAGAGACGGCTTCTTGACGTTCGTGACCTCGCGCGTTTTTTTGATCGTTTATTAGGAACAAGGAGACTTTGATTGCAACATCGTTCGTCTTTTTCTTTTGTCATCGTGTGCCCTATAATTACCTTCCTTTATGTAAAGCGGAAACCCTTATCCTCAACCGTGTCGCCCTCCTTCGTAGTCTCACTCCAATTTCCGCAGAACCCCATCTGCGGAGAACCGTGAGTAAGCTCGAACCACAGCTGCAGTTTTCTCCGGGCTGAAGTCTCTTAGCTGTCGCTTGCACGTTCACGACCACATCTGAGTGCCTTAAATTGACGTTGAATTCAGGGATAGGAACGCACCGTGGTGTACGGAACACGTGCCGGTCCACTCCACCATTTTCGATGCAAGGTAGCGGCGAGACGGGGTTCGACTCCCCGCGGTGTACTATCTTGACGGTTTCCAGAATCTGACACACTTCAGTGCAGGCTGCCGGGTACGGAACACATGTCGGATCCATGCTTTCCAACAGTTGTGCCTATACTCATTACCCGTCTGCCTACGAATGGCACCGAAATGTGGCAAGCACTTTGTGACGGGTACAATTCGGGCCCACTGATTGGGCTGTGAGCTCCACATCCAGCCTACCACATGTTGGAATGGGAAATTGTCCGACACTAAACGATGAAAGAAACAGCCTATCGTGGACATCTACTCAAACAACACAAATTTAACACTCAAATACCAACGCTGCATCCAGCGACGCCCTCATCCTTTAAACACTGCTCCCAATTCCCACCCTAATTGGCCGAAACCTGCCAACTCGCAAACGCCACAGTAACACAGGTCCCATCACCGTCATGATTCGCCACGGCCCCACCGCAGCCCGTCTTTTCAAACGTTTCAACCACCCAGTCTACATCTTCGGTGCCCCCGTTTGCGGTGAATTGGAAGGACTGGCCGCCGCCGGCCCTGCATCCAGAGTTGTTTTCGCCTGTAGCTGTGCGTCCGGTGCCGCTGCATCCAGCCTGTGTCCAAGTGGTCATAGACCAGTGGCCCTGCGACCTCGCGGTAATGGTGGCGTTGTCGCTGGATGGGTCCCCAATAGTGGCAGCTGAGGCGATGAGAGGAAGGAGGATGGTGATTATTACGATGAGGTTCATGATTGTGAGAATTGAGCTGGGGAAGGACTTCAAGAGTATGGATGTCACGACTGCGCGCCAGGCTCTTTATACCTACCTCCAACCATATATTCTTAAGACCACCTAAGGTTAGACTCACACCGGGCTTGACCGCATTTCGGGCGGCCCATGTCTTTGACCTTACAAGGAAATCAGTCGCCCGAAATGCGTTCAACCCCGGTCTGATTAGAGTTTCTATTTATAATTGTAACATATTTCCGGCTAATTGTATTGTTCCCTGGGCGTCCTGCAGCGAGCCAAGACACCTGTTTGCGAACAGCGCGCCGACAATCCCGAGATCGCCTACGCTTGGCACCAGTGACATCATTGGGGCCCATAGTATTGTACCATTCTATCGAAATGGCTTACTCTAAATCTTATGTACTTACGGGCATGTCGGCAGAATTTGAGTGAGTTGGACTTGGCGTTTTCGAATATGTCGATGGCTATCCATAATGGAAATCCTAACCGGAGCGTTGCAATGCGCTGGACTCCGGGGTGAATAACACTTCATCCGGCTTAAGACGGCGACCTGGGAGTCGCATCTCAATCGGCGAGACTGGGTTCGACGCTCCTCGGTGCGTGTCAATTTCTTCCTATTTTTTAACTTTGTGGGCCGGGTCAAAATGCTTTCGCACTTCAGTAGTATCTTCGCAGAGACAGGGAAGTACAGAAAATGCCCGCTGCACAATCAAAAGGGATTGTAGCGGCGAGAAGGCGTTCGACTCCCACGGTGCTTTGATCAAGTCCCAATACCTTTCCCCCAATGCTTTTGGATCTAAGTAACCAATCAATTCAGGTTGAATTGACGGTCAGAAAGGCACCGTGGTGTACGAAACACACGTCGGACTACTTCGAGTGTTATCCGGTACTTATCCGGCGAGACGGGGTTCGACTCCCCGCGGTGCACTGATGCTACCATAAATATCCCTTTATTTTTTAAGGCCCTGACTCAAGATCTATTCACACCTGGCTCGTATCCCCACAGGTACAGGAAAGCACCATGGTGTACGGAACACACGCCGAACCACTTTGAGGGTTCTGATACTTATCCGGCGAGCCGGGGTTCGACTCCCCGCGGTGTCTTGACTGGTGTCAATCGGATTTTTGTTTTGTCCCTTTGAATCCGAGCAATTTATTATAAATGAAGCTCGGGTTCAGGGATAGGAAAGCACCATAGTGTACGGAACACACGCCGGATAACTTTATTTGTTCTTTCCGGCATGTCCGGCGAGACGGGCGCGGTGCCCTCGCCGTAGAGCATCTTTTCTATTACTTGTGGCCCGGTCAAAATTCACTCACACCTTAGATAAGACTATGCCCGCAGGTACAGAGAACACCGTGGTGTATGGAACACACACCGGACTTCTGACCATGTTCTCAGTGAGTATATATTCGGCGAGATGGGGTTCGACTCCCCGCGGTGCACTGATGTTCTTGATATTCGTTCTTGATATTCTTTTATTACTTTTGACTCGGTCAAAATCGATTAACACCTTAAGAATATCGCCATAGACCAAGGAAAGCATCGTGGTAGACGGAACACACGCCGTGTTTGTAGCTGAGGGATTTTTACCGTCAGCCGGCGAGATGAGGTTCGACTCCCCCCGGGGCACTCCTCCTCGGGATCTTCAGTATTTTTTGTGCCACTGCTTCAAATTTTATTCGGGTATAAGGACCAGCGTTGCATTTAGAGGAACGCACCGTGGTGTACGGAACACGCGCCGGACTTCTCACCATGCTGTCAGTACAGATATATCCGGCGAGAAGGGGTTCGACTCCCCGCGGTGCACTAGTTAGGTTCTATCTCTTTTTATTACTTGGGTAGGGCTCAAAATACATTCGCACCTCAAGACTACGCCTGCAGGTATAGAGACGCACCGTGGTATACGGACAACACGCCGGACTTCTCACCATGCTCTCAGTACATATATATCCGGCGAGACGGAGTTCGACTCCCCGCGATGCCTTGAGTCCGCTATGACATCTTTTTTCCTCAACGCATTTGAATCAGCAATAAGTAGCAGAAATCCAGGCTGAATTCAGGGATAGAAAGGCACCGTGGTGTACGGAACACGCGTCAGACCTATTGATTGGGACATTGATAACGGTACCCGGCGAGACGGGGTTCGACTCCCCGCGGTGCCTTAGGTCTGGAACCATGTCTTTTTCGCCCTAACGCACTTGAATCTGAGCAACGTAAATTCAGGTTCGATTCACAGATAGGAATGCACTGTAGTGTACGGAACACACGCCGGACGTCTACTAGGCGGCGGTGAACGATTTGAGCCGGCGAAATGGGGTTCGACCCCGCGGTGCTTTGAAGCCTCTCAGCCATTTTTTTCACCTCAACGCGCTTGAATATGAGTAACCTAAAGTAGGGTGGAAAGCAGAGATAGGAACGTACCGTGGTGTACGGAACATGCGCCGATTTCGTTGACTGCATTGCTGGAGCGTATCTGGCGAGACGGGGTTCGACTCCCCGCGGTGCACTGGATCTTCTTCATCTTTTCTATTGCTTGGGTAGGCTCAAAATCCATTCGCACATACATGCCTCTTTCATAGCTACCAGAAAGCACCGTGGTGTACGGAACACGCGCCGGAACTCTAGGCTGGGTCGAGCGGGTTACTCCCCGCGGTGCCTTACCGCTGGAACAATGAAATTTCCCCCCCTCAAATGCAAACTGAGTGACTTAAATGCACGCGGAATTCAAGGATAGGGACGCACCGTGGTGTACGGAACACGCGCCGGACGTGGAGTCAGCGAATGAGTTAGCCGGCCAAAAGGGGTTTGACTCCCCGAGGTGCCTTAGCTCAGGCTATTTCACGTCTTTTTTGTTCGCCCCTACGCATTTGAATCTGAATAACTTCAGTGGAGGTTGAATTCAAGGATGGAAAAGCACTGGTGTACGGAACACACCCCGTGATTGTCGCCGCGGGATTTCAACCGTCAGCCGGCGACGCGGGGTTCGACTCCCCGCGGTGCCTTACATC
The DNA here is from genome assembly GCA_029289555.1 of Mycena latifolia. Lineage (NCBI taxonomy): Eukaryota > Fungi > Basidiomycota > Agaricomycetes > Agaricales > Mycenaceae > Mycena > Mycena latifolia. The sequence goes on along the minus strand of JARJLE010000187.1, from coordinate 68,099 downwards.
TGGAGTAACGGAATTTTTTCCCTCTCCAAGGCACTCTGAACAACTGGATTGTTCAATTCAGGGAGATAGAAGCACCGGGGTGTACGGAATACACGCCGGACCTTTTGATCGGGACATTGATAATGGTACCCGGCGAGACGGGGTTCGACTCCCCGCGGTGCCTTAGGTCCTCAACATCTTTTTGTCGTCCCAACACGTCTAAATCAGCGATAAGTAACTTAAATTAAGGTTTGAATTGAAGGACAGAAAGGTACCGTGGTGTACGGAACACGCGCCGAACTTCTTGGGTGAGCAGCAGACCTATATTCGGTGAGACGCGCGGTGCCTTGAATACTCTTCAACGTTTTTTCTTTCCATCCAACGCATTTGAATCAGCAATGAGTAGCGCAAAGTATGGTTGGATTGGAATATAGAAACGCACCATGGTGTACGGAACACGCTCAGGATATTTGGATGCGTTACGCTCAGAAGTGTCCGGTGAGATGGGGTTCGACTCCGCGCGGTGCACTGCTGCTATATTTTCCGCATTCCTTTTTTATTATTTTCTGCGCCCTGCCTCGGAATCCACCCACATCCTTAAGACTATATCCGCATTTACAGGAGGGCACGGTGGTGTATGGAACACGCGCAGTGTTTGTAGCTGAGGGATTTTAACCGTTAGCCGGCGAGACGGGGTTCGACTCCCCGCGGTGCCTTGGGTGTGAACAAATGCCCTTTCTTCCCAATGCATTTGAATGCGAGTAACTTGATCAAGGATGAATTGCAGGATAGAAAGGCACCATGGTGTACGGAACACACGCCGTGATTGTAGCTGTGGTACTAATAACTTCAGCCGGCGAGTTCGACTCTTCGCGGTGCACTGGATCGATCTTCCTCATCTTTTTTATTATTTGGGGTAGGGGTCAAAGTCCATTCACTCCTCAATACCATCCTTACATGTATAAGAATGCACCGCGGTGTATGGAACACACGCCGAACTTCTTGGGTGAGCAGCAGACCTATATTCGGTGAGACGGGGTTCGACTCCCCGCGGTGCCTTGACCACTCCTCGAAGGTCTTTTTTTTTTTTACCCCAACGCATTTAAATCTGAGTGCCTCAAATCAGGGTTGAATTCAGGGAGAGCATCGCATCGTGGTGTACGGAACACACGCCGTCAGTGTAGCTTGGAAAGGAGAAATTCCAACCGGTGAGACGGGGTTCGACTCCCCGCGGTGCCTTGATGGCGTAACTTTTTTTGCCCCGACCCAATGCATTTTGAATCTGAGAAACCAATGGATTAGGATTAAATTCAAGGATAGGAAAGCACCGTGGTATGTGGAACACGCGACTCGCCGCGGTGCCTTGAGTGTCGAGCAACCGGATTTTTGCGTTAACACATTTGAATGTGAGTAACATAAATGAGGGTTGGATCCAAGGAGAGAAAGGCACCATAGTGTACGGAACACGTACCGGACTTCTAATTGCGTTCTCATCAAGTATATATCCGGTGAGACGGGGTTCGACTCCCCGCGGTGCCTTGGGTGTCGAGCAACCAAATTTTTGCGCTAACGCATTTGAATCTCACACACTTAAATTACAGCTAGTTGCGGAACTTAGGGCGCGGCCCATTTTTTTTATTTTTATAGATGTTTCGGATATTTCAGCTCTACTGAGCTCAGTTCTTCACCGATTCCCTTGAAACTATGATCAATAGATTTGCCTTGCGATTCCGGAGGGAGTGACGTTCGAAAATATGTTAGAAGCGTGGGAATTGCCTTTTTCGGCAAATTGTGAGGCATCTTCTCCTATCAGCTCTAGCATTAAATATACTGATCCGATTGACTTAGTGTTTGGATATATCATACTTATATGCGTTACCCAGGATGTATCGTGCCCAGATAAGGATTAAAATGTTTTGTTCACATCTGGCATGGGACTTAAAACTGATTGAAATTGAATACAGTAAGGCTTTTGAATAATGAGGTATTTTGACGATCTGGGCACGACACATCCTAGGTAATGCATATAGGTATGATATATCCAAAAAATAAGTCAATCGGATCAGTATATTTAATGCTAGAGCTGATAGGAGAAGATGCCTCACAATTTGCCGAAAAAGGCAATTCCCACGCTTCTAACGTATTTTCGAACGTCACTCCCTCCGGAATCGCAAGGCAAATCTATTGATCATAGTTTTAAGGGAATCGGTGAAGAACTGAGCTCAGTAGAGCTGAAATTTCCGAAACATCTATAAAAATAAAAAAAATGGGCCGCGCCCTAAGTTCCGCAACTAGCTGTAAGGTTGAAGTGAAGGAGAGGAAAGCACTGTGGTGTACGGAACACACGCCGTGACTGTAGCTGGGGAATGATCAAAACTTCAGTCGGCGAGACGGGGTTCGACACCCCGCGGTGCCTTAGGCGCTCTTCAATGTCTGTTTTCTCCAATGCATTTGAATCTGAATAATATGACTGAGGATTGGGCCTCTTCGAGGCAGGCGCTGAACCTTTAGGCTCAAGTTGAAGACTCAGACTTCGTACCCTTGGCCGCGGCGGGGTATTCCGGACCGGGTGATACCATCACTTGATGGTGTCACCGTGACCGTCCTTCCTCCGACTCTCTCGCCTTGCTCTCGCCCAGCTTCGCCTCCCAACTTCCTTCACACACTCAAAACAAGAGAGGCTCTCGTTGCCCGCTAACTATACACTACACAACGGCTGACGTGGCAATCAATCAACTGATTGATTTCGGACGCAACATATTCCGAGTCCGATGCGGCGGACGAACACGAAATGAATATGACACATCCAAAGGAACAGCAAGTGGCGTTTTGGTAGGGGTAGTAGCTCATGATCCTGGCATTTGGCAAGAAAAAGGTGGTGGTATGGCATTGCATTTTTTTTTGTATCCAAAGTTCCACATCGAACACCAGGAGTAATATCGTTTCGCGAGATGACCAAATTTGTATGACGAATTCGTTGTTTGTGCATGTTAGAAAAACGGATATTGATCGAAACCCAAGTTCCCCAGGTTAGCCAAACCTAAAGGTTCAGCAATAAATTATGGTTGAGTTCAAGGGATAGGAAGGCACCGTGGTGTACGGAACACACGCCACCCCTTTCAACGGCTTTGGGTTGAAGCGTATCTGGCGAGACGGGGTTCGACTCCCCGCGGTGCCTTAGCTCTTCGACGTTGTTTTTTCCACAACGCGTTTGAATGCGAGTCACTTAATTAAGGTTTAAATTCAAGGATGGAAGGGCACTGTGGTGTACGGAACTCGCGCTGGCGAGGCGGGGTTCGACTCCCCGCGGTGCCTTGAGTTGTAGCAGCCGTATTTTTGCGCTAACGCATTTGAATGTGAGTAACATAAATGAGGGTTGGATCCAAGGATAGAAAGGCACCGTGGTGTACGGAACACGCGCCGGACGTTTGGGTGGCAGAAGATAGTTTGAGCCGGCGAGACGGGGTTCGACTCCCCGCGGTGCCCTGAGTGGTCGTTGTCGGTTTTTGATCCTTTTACACCTTACCTCAAATTCCTTTCATCTGGATGCTATCCGCACAGGCATAGAAAGGCACTGTGGTGACGGAACACACGCCGTGATCGTGGTTGTGGTGCTAATAACTTCAGCCGGCGAGACGGGGTTCAACTCCCCGCGGTGCCTTACGCGCTGTTCAACGTGTTTTTCCCCCCAATGCATCTGAATGTGAGTAGCATAAATTAAGGTTGAATTGAAGGAGAGAAAAGCACTGGTGTACGGAACACACGCCGGACGTTTTGATGGGAGTGTGAATACTTAAGTCGGCGAGACGGGATTCGACTCCCGCGGTGCCTTGAGTTGTAGCAGCCGTATTTTTGCCCTAACGCATTTGAATCTCACACACTTAAAATTAAGGTTGAATTCAGATATAGAAAGGCATCGGGGTGTACGGAACACGCGCCGGACGTTTAGGAGACGGTCCATGATTTGAGCTAGTGAGACGGGGTTCGACTCCCCGCGGTGCCTTGACCACTCCTCGCAGGTCTTTTTTTTTTACCCCAACGCATTTGAGTTTGAGTGCCTCAAATCAGGGTTGAATTGAAGGAGAGGAACGCATCGCCGGACCTGTCATTTTGAAGAGATGTACAGTTTCTGGCGAGACGGGGTTCGACTCCCCGCGGTGCCTTGCATGTGGAGTAGCCGTTTTTTCGCCCCAACGCAACTTTTGGACCCTGCCAAAAGCCACTTACACCTTGATACCATCCTTACAGGTATAATAAAGCACCGTGGTGTACGGAACACACGCCGGAACTCTGAATCTGGTACGAAGCGTTACGGCGAGCCGGGGTTCGACTCCCCGCGGTGCACTGCCTTTCGGCCACCTCTTTTTATTACTTGCTTGTGGGCGCCGCCTAAAAATCGATTCACACCTTGAGAATATCCCACAGGCATGTAAAGGCACCGTGGTGTATGGAACACACGCCGGACGTTTGGGCGGCGGAATAGCCATCAGCCGGCGAGACGGGTTTCGACTCCCCGCGGTGCCTTAGGTCTTGAACCATGTCTTTTTTACCCCAACGCATTGGAATCTGAGCAACGTAAATTCAGGTTGAATTCAAGGATAAAAACGTACCGTGGTGTACGGAACACGCGCCGGACGGGTAGCTCACGGCCAACGCCTTCAGCCGGTGAGACGGGGTTCGACTCCCCGCGGTGCCTTGATCGCTGCCCAACGCACAGTCTTTTTCCCCAACACATTTGACTCGGAATAGCATCAATGAAGGTTGAATTCAGGGATAGGAAAGCACCGTGGTGTAGGCAACACACGCCATCATTGTAACAGAGGGATTTCACCCGTCAGCCGACGAGACGCGGTTCGACTCCCCGCGGTGCACTAGTGGTGGGGTTTATTACTCTCTTTTTATTATATTTGGGTCCTGCCAAAATCTTCTCACACTTGAAGACCCTCACTGCAGACTAAGGAACGCACCGTGGTGTACGGAACACGCACCGGATGGTTAGGCTGTCACGATCTACTGTAGCCGGCGAGCCGGGGTTCGACCCCCCGCGGTGCACTAAAGGCCTTCGCGCGCTTTTTTCTCTCCGGCTGGGCTCAGATTCGTTCTCAGGCGCTCTCCGCCTTTTTCCTGTTCCTGTGAGTATTTACACCGGTACCCTGCTTCGAGCTCAATGCTCACCGTCCATCATCCATCGTTCAACCGAATTGAACCGACGCCTGTCAACGCGCGGCCGAACCCAACTCGGACAGGCGACGGACAGGTCAAACAAATGGCGTTTGCGCGGCTTGCATCTAACTCGCTGGGATTACCGGCTGTCATGTCAGCGGCGCCAGAAAAAGTACTAGTGCCTTGTGCCAGGGGCAGGCAGGCCGCGCCGCCGCCTCATTGCGTCCGCCGCCCACTCATTGCGCACTCTCACTTGTTCCTCATAGTTCTGCACTCAAAAAGCAGACGAGAAGAGAAGTTCGTCAAACGCTCTGAATCCTTTGATCCAATTCCAAGACTCTATCCGAGATACAAAACACTAGCTTTTGAGGGCCACTGCTGCGCATGGCAGTACGAGTCCTCTTATTTTTACCCCTGAATCTTTTGTAATTAACTCTCAAATCCATATCACATACATTGCTGCACTGTAGAAAACAGGTTCAACACAGGGTATTATCTGTTCCATCTTAAGGAATCAGGTCTTGTGTCCGTGGACCGTATACTATCCGTGAGGGGGAAATCCCGGGTGTTAATTGGCGTGCACGTCACGCGTTCACTCATACATTACTCATACTGGCGGGGATTTTAAATATATTTTAAAGAGACAATCTCATCGTCATTATTCGGTAGCTTGGATATCATTTCACCTTAAAAATGTGTGTGTGGAATATGAAGAGTCTTTCAGCTGCCCCCAATTTTCCAGATGCAAGTTGGCCTGATTTAGACACTTCCGACCCTCTCAGGTCATGCAGCATGGTGCTCCCGCGGGCCACGAGGAAAGACCTACAGGCGGTGACAAGCGGCTATTTCTGTGATTTGGAGCTGCCGATATGTTCCCATGCACCGTGAGCTCCGAGGGACCGAAGGTCGTCGATGAGCAGCATATATCTCATTCAAATTCAGGAAGCTCGGCAGGAGCGGGCAAGCTCGGCGCAAAGCGTCGAACCAGTGGGTGACGACCAGGCATGTGAACACGAGAGGTGGGGAACCAGTATTTGGTGCAAGAAAACATCGCAGTACTGGTGAGAACTAGAATAGTACTAATTGCTGGTTGGCAATGGCACTAGTGTTACCGCGGTCAGGTTCTGAACCGCTGGTGAACCTGAACCGGACCCGAACCGGACCTGGGGTCTGGTTCAGTGGCTGTGAGGTTATCTGAACCGAATCCGAGGTCCAGTTCGAGGTTCAATAAATTCCACAAATCTCCGAACCTGGCTGAACGCATTCCAACCGTTTCGAAGCTCACCCCAAAACCACTCCCACAGACTCGAAATAAGTACCCCAAAGCCTGAGGGTGCATCGAAAATTTCAAACTGCTACTCGGGTTGGGCAATGTCATTCCCTGTGAGATTTGAATTGCATTTACCTCAGTATAAACCATTTATGAGTTCTGCCCTGCGATAAATTGGCGAGAAACCTCAGCTGAGATGTTCAAACGAGTCAGCAGGGAAGATTTTCACTTTTGTTCGAAATCTTGACCTGAATAATGTGGCGTGTTCGAAAATAAGATGCCCATGTTAGTGTCTCTGATAGAGGCAGAGAATAAGTAGGGACTGACTGGTTTCCCAGGACAGTGAAGAGCTCAGAGAATAGCTTTATGCCCAATATTATTATTATGTGTCCTGAATGTATCGTTCATGTGCCACCTCTAAGTTCGATGGATAGCATTATTGCCCTGTGTGGTCACAGATGGACAGCTGTGCTACACCTTTCTGTGAGATATAGTATGATTGTGCCGGTTACGAGCTGTCCAAACGATTTTGATCAGAATAAAATAGGTTCAAGGTCCAAACCTGTTCTGAACCTGAACTGGACCCCGTCGAACCTGAACCTGTGGTCCGGTTCACTGGCTGTGAGGTTCAGCGAACCGAACCTGGGGTCCAGTTCAGGGTTCGGAAAATATGGATGTGAACTTCAGAACCTGAACCGGACCGCGGCAACACTAAATGGCACTGGCTTGGCAGCCCTGACTTCCACCAGTACCATTGCCAACAAGTAGGTTTCATGGGAAGGCTTAGGGCACTGGCAGAGGCCCTATAATCATCTGCCCTTGATTTTGACTCGCCTCTGGGACCGGAGTTCTTTATTTCGGAGTCCCCGCTTATGCAATTGAGATCTAGAAGGAACTACACCAAAAGAGCCTGTACACTGTCGGTTGGAATATTGAGGAACGGATGCAAAATATTAGTCCCCTTAAATAGGTCCTTGATGATGCCTCACAGGTTGAGGACGAGGTGAAGGTCGGAGGTAGAACGATAAAACTGCTCAGAGAAAGCAGCAGCCTAAGTGGTGGCGCTACCAGGAATAAATATCGGTGATTTGTACTGAACAGATGCCTACACCGCCAATCGAGACTTTTGTTTTTCAAACATCAAGATCTGATAATGTCAAAATATGTTGGGGCACATTTGAACGAGGTTGATGTAAGGTCTCAAGAAGGTTTGAGGTCAAATACCGGCAAAACATGTTTAGAAGATCGTACCAATGTCGTCGAGATCAAAGATAAAGATAGTGCAGAATATTTTCAGCATATCTCCGAATCCCGAGAAATACCTATGTACAATGTAAGTACCTCTAGCTAGTGAATGATATCCCAGAGAGAAAGACTTTGCCCATGTCGGCAGTAGCTTTCAACTCAAAGAGTTAAATTTGATGCGCGCAAACATCGAGCCCCAGGACTTCAGTAACTTGCATTCTACACTAATACAGGACTGAGTGACTTTTGACTATGAACCAGGATGGCTGTCTAGGCCGCACAAATATTGAAGTGGATGCATTCCTGTGAGTTGAAGTTCGAGCGTGCCGCAACTGATGATCAAAACAGGGTCCGTGCGCATCAGACCAAACAATCGTCAATGTTGGTCGCCCACTTTTCTCTTTTACCCCCACCATCCATCCACCCACTGGCATCCGACAACGGTAACGGACAGCGCGACATCTTCCCAGAAGCCCACAGCTTCATTGCACCTTTGCTCCCCACCCTATTGGTCATCCCACTGCCACTCCGCATACCGCTCAAGCCAATATCAAGCCTTTCGCACAGGTTATGCAAGAAACCACCTCAATCCTGCTACCTTGCCAAGCTGTTTCAAGATGTCAAAGTCTTGATTATCAAGCCCTTCCCTCAACCTCCCCCTCCGCAAGTTTCAATCTGTCGCAAGTCTCGGGTTCTCTACGCAAGCCCATTGTTTCACGTACCGGTTGGTCAACTCAGTGCCCATGATGTTGCTGCCGTTCTGTTCCACTTCCGCACACCGGTCACTCGGCAACCGACGATTGGCAATCAGTCAACGTGTCAAAGGCTTTCTCTTCGGACCTCCCCATTCTCGCGCAGAACGCGCCATGCCGCGCCTCTGCTGGCCCTCGCCTCCCCCTCCCGCCGTCGGACCTCCTCGCGAAGCCGCGCGGGCCCGCCGCGCCCAAGGCCCGTGCTGGCGCCGAAGACGCTCATACCACGGTGTGCGCCGGCTCGTCGAGCCACACCCGTCGCGCTGCCGCCTGTGGCGCAGGATCATTTTGTATATTGCCACCCACCGCTGCCTGTTTTGTGTAGATTCGGTATACGCGAATAGTAATCTTTTTTAACCTTTGAACTGCGCCCACGCGACCCTCCGGAATCATTTGTATGGTATACTTGAATTGTCTGTGATATACTGCCTCAACATTGAACTAAACGTCTCACAAATGTCTGCTTAAATGTTGTTCAGATGGTTGATGTCCCCAGAGCATCATTTGATTTGACACTTTTTATTTTTGAGACATTTTGGCAAGCATCTCGTGATGACCGGAGCAGTACCCACAAACATCAACTACCGACCATCCACCAAACATTTTTTTCGAACGGCGGTGTACGTGGCCTCAGTTTAATTGGCCTGTGCCGTGGTGAGAAACCCGAGTACATCAAAGGAACTTCTGTACCACAGCTCTTCGTGAGAGTATTCCAAATTGGGAGAAGATCTACAGCTTGCTCTCGCGGCGAGGTCCAGAATGAACTGTGGAAGTATCGGGAATTTGGGACATGATGTGAATAGTAGCATCATATGGAATAATTTGTAAATCAAAGACCTGTAACTGAAAGCCATCCATCTCGTTGAGAGAATGGATGTTGAATGGTGGATTGTGAGGCCTGTCAAGTGTTACATATTCCGAGGCCAGGATGGGATGACAAAATCAATTACAGGGACGTGAATAGAGAGTTTGCACGGAACCATTTTCGTCATTGAGGGGAAGTTCGGACTTTGTCCCCAGGGCGTAATCCAATCCGGAGCTTTCACCGCACCAACAGGCCTCTCTCAGCACCCATCTGGCATACTGAAAGTGGGGGATATAAATTGGTAACCATTAGCCATTCAATGGCTGCTGCACAAGGTCGCTAATATCAGTTTTCCTGGACATGGAGCAGATTAATAAGGTCAACTTGGTCCCGCAGCAATGCCACGTCAAGATCAAAAAAGAACAATGGCATAGGCGGACGCGTCAGAAATTGCCACGTCACAATCAAAAAGAACAATATCCGCCGGGACCTCAATGACATGTACATAAGCCTCAAAGAAGCCTTTAGGGATACACACCGTGCCGTAAACGGGGACAGCCGCCAATCCTGGGACTGAGGACGGATACGGCCGTCTATTCGACTTTCGGGACCTACAGTAGCAACGGTACGGGACGGCAAAAAGACGGCCGCCAACCGCAAATTTGACGGGACGGCGCAATGGTGCGAGAGATTTGACCTCGGCCATCCAATCATGAGCGTCAGTAACGTTGAACCTGACATGAAGACTCCTAGACACTGACATTCACCATGCATTATATATACTCGTTCCTTGTAAAAGAAGAGAGATTGAAGAACACCTGTGGTTGTTCTGCCACGGCTTTGAAGCCCTCTGAAGCCGTCTCAAGGTCCTAAATAGACTGAGGCCGTTGCAAGCGATTTATCATTTTTTTTTTCGACATCACGTGCGTCGTTGGATCCGAAAATAAATGCCAAGCCTTTATGAAAGTGGATTTTAAAACCCATCGAAATTTTGGGGATTAGCTGACCCGTCAGAAGGAATTTGCTGTTCACTGACTCCAATTTTAAGTGAAAAGAGGCAACATTCCTACTCAAAATAGCGAAGCCCGTCTACGGCCGTCAATGGCTGCATTTTTGGCGAGATGGACGGGAATTTGGCCGTCCTGCATCCGCGCCGTAAATTTCTTCGGCCGAATGTCGACGGCACGGGACGGCCTGCAGTTGACGGTCCCCGTCACACCCGCAAAAACGGGGACGGTGTGTATCCCTATAAGCCTTCAACTTGGCTCACTTCCGTGTAGCGATCCGTGTAATGCGAGTGCTGGTTTTGACCTGATATCCAAACTCCACTCCTATTAATAGTTTTCCACGAACGTATGATGCATTTCATTCCAGCTAGGTTTGTAACTTGATCACGGTTGTGTTGCTCAGGTTCCTGACTCGCAGCTTTCCCGCAGTGGAAGTTTAAGGGGAAAATAATAGGGAACACTTCATTTCAAGCTTCAGTTCAATATGGCTTACTTGTGGGTTTTCTGGCAAAAACCGCTCCATTATACTAGTCATGGTATTCAAGGTACGACTTATACATGAGCTTCCCTTCAAGTTACTTATTTATTCCCGGAATCTGAGTTCATCGATGCAATGTTCCTCTAACCTGCACTATAGGTTCAATTCATCAAACTGCACAGTGTCTCGAGGTGAGATATTGTCTCGGGCCTCAGTCCAAGGATTTCAGTCTAAGCTGCTTCAATACTACTCTGCTGACGCTCTTCGATCCGCAACTTGAAAAGCTTAAAATTCAATTCACGGCTGTGCCGCATTGCAGTTTATTAGAGAGTTGATTGGACCAATCCCGAAGCTAGATCCGGTTCAGTATGCATTCCAGCATTTAAACAGATTCTTGAACCACTCAATTGTGTGTTGATCAGGTAAGTCTCGAGCATCTATGCCCAATTTCCGTTCACCACTTTATAGAGTACCGAGCTTGATTCAACGGAGTCCACGATCCACTCAGTGCGATGAGTTTCTTAAAAAAACATTTTCTGTGGGTCCTTTGCTTCATATTCCGCGGCCTTTGCTCATACTAAGGACCACAAACATTTTAGAGCAATGTACTGCACTAACTGTTTGATTTATGGGAGCCCACCACCTCTCTTGACACTGACAGCCTAGTTGGCAATAAATAGGCTAGTGTGATTGTAAGTAGTAGGTGGGAAGTAGTTTGGAAGTGTGTCAGAATCCTCATGGACACGGGTCGGAGGCGACACGTCAGCCCGGCAGAGCCACGTGAGCGCGACGCGAACGTGGAGCACACGACGTGGAACCTACACGTCGTGGACGTGGATGAAACGCGTCGCAGACGTGTCCGTAGGACATGTCGCACGCACAGCCATCAGCTGGGACCATGAGACGCATTGAGATGCGTCTGGACACGTCTTTACTACGTGTTTCACGCCATGCATTGCTTATTCAGTCGGAGAGTTCGAACAGTTCACTATTGTTCTAGCTATTCATTGTACTCTTGAGGAGTATAGATACTGTACTGTACTCTCACTGAATACACCATTTTTTTCCCTTCCCCATTTTACAACAAGGTGCACGCAGCGCACTGGCCCGTGCCTTATGTGAACAAAATCCAAGAAAGAAAGGACCGGAGCACAGCTGTGTCTCATTACCGTACCAAATAAATGGGTGCCCGTGCCCTCATACTACGATGGAAATATGTGAGAAGAGCCCGAGGGCACCCACCCAGCGAGCAGTGTACCGGAATAAGCAGTCTTAAGCTCATAGTTTTTCTACAATCACAATCACGGAAGAATTAATATACGTACTCTTGAGAATCATGGGGGATTTAGAATGGGAAGTCGATTGGCTGAGCACGTAGTCCCGTCCATCCCACTGGGGCGCACTTCGAAAATATTCTGACAAATACCCAACTACGTTAAGTTCCGCAGCTCGGAACAAATATGACCATCAAAACAATGCCCGTGAAAGTGGACTATCCACTTTCATTTTGAGACAATGGACACTCGACAGATCGATCTCTCAACAGAAAGAACGCAGTAAAGTGAGAGGAGAGCAACCAAATGACTGGGATATGATGTCTCGGAGAAACGCAACATGAAAGAGCAGGCTTTCAAGTAGACCCACCATTTCAATTGCATGGAAGCCGATAGTAACAATTATATCGCGTCGCTGTGTTCTAGTGTTCAAGTCCGAAAGGCAAGCGGGTAGGTAGGTAGGTAGGTATATTCCGGCGCGGTCCCAGTAAGAACCAACCGGGAGATACGCCCATCTATCATATGATCTCGATGAAGCATGTCATCCGCGGATCACTGATAAATATTGGGATGTCAGTCTTGTCTCACCCGAACCTCAGCTCGGCTATGAACACGAACCTCGGATCGACTTCCTTCAAGCACGTCCTTGCTGCACCAGCGGCCACAAGCCAAAAATTTAGAAGGAAGAAGCAAAATAACCGCAATCGAGGAGCTTCACAAGAGTGTAGAAAAAATACAGGCGCACCCCGCCAGGGATCGAGACGAACACGTATTTCGGACTGAGTCTTGCGCTGAGAACAAAACGGACACGGATCTCGGGAAAACAGCAGACACACTATCGGGACAGCGAAATGAACACGTATGCAACACGTATGTTGAAACAAGACGAACACGTATGCGTTTCCGGCGACTAAAGCGATCCTAAAAATAAACCTAGAACCTAGACCGTCCCAAAACGACTCGAAACGGAAACGGCACCAGGCCCAGACTGTCGAGATCCCACTATATGAGCAGGTCTAGAATGCAGAAATGTTACTGGATCAGGGAGTGACGTCAGATGGGGGGGGGGGAAAACCGCCCTGAAATTTCGCGGTATCCGGGGACTAAAAACGATCCTAAAAATAATTTTAGGACTCGTAACACGAAGAAATACTGGATAAAAAACAATAAATGCGGGATAATTCTATTCGGAAACCCCGGTTGCAGGCAGAAACCCCCTCCTTATTCGGAAGCCCTCAACTTATTGAACTTTCTGGGGTTTCTCTGTGATCCAGGCCTCCAGCTCAAAGGAAACATTTTTACCACTGCGAGATCGTAGGTTGTCTATGCAGTCGAAATGGTCTCGTTACACGTCTTCAAGTTGACTGTTTTCTGAGGGTACATCACTTGGCTGCTGCTCATTGCTTGTGCCAATCGGCATGGTCCTGGCATAGTGGTTTTCTTCGCGTCAACAGTCGGTTGTCTGAGCACAAGATCTGTTGAGCGAATCAAGCGGGGTGTTTATCCAGTGAATCATTCCAAATATCCAACAGTGTGGGTGATTTGCGTGAGGAAATTGTGATCCGGGGGAAGCCGAAGCAGCCGAGTTCTTGGCAGGACTCTGACTCGTCGATCTCTAGCTAGACCTTGTACTCTCAATCAAATTAGGCCGGTCTGAGGCCTTTAAACTCCATCAGGATATCACAAGCAGACTAGAGCGTCAGAGTCAACCAACAGCGGCACCGTGCCCAAGCCGTGCCGCGTCGCTCCGTCGCCGTGCCAAAAAGGGTAGATGCCGGAACTCGAAGCGATCCGGCGCTGTGCAAACAATACCCTGTGCTCTGTTGGTTCGAAGTTATTCGAACTCTAAATCATTCCGCTGCCATAAAAAAAATCCAGTGATCCACATTTGGCAGGTCCCGGCGAGCACATCCGGGGGAAACCCGGGTTTCTGCATAGAATCTATTTTTGTGAGGGGGGTTTCTGCCTGCAACCGGGGTTTCTGAATAGAATTATCCATAAATGCGATCCAGAAGGAGGTATAACGAGCGGGAGGCTACAGGCTGTAAGCTAGGTGGGTGATGTAAATGTAAATGATGTGCTAAAGATACAGTGGAGTGGGGCGCGGGCATAGTCATATATGGGTTTTTGAAAATAGAGAGGGAGAGGTTAGACGGCGTCGGCGGCGTCGCAGACGTGCGCCGGCGCGGGCGCGGGGGGGATGGGCGCGTGGTATACGGACGCGCGGTGCAGCGAGGACACCTCGATCTCCTCCGCGTCCGCGTCTGCCTCCACGGGCGTCTGCGGCCGGCTCGGGCTCCCCTGCGTCGGAAGACGCCGAGGAAGAGGAGGAGGCGTCGGACGAAGGGAACGACGACGGCGGGGAGAGCGACGTCGGCGAGGAGTACTCCGGGGGCACCGCGTGCATGGGCAGCGTGGGGAGCAGCCCGCCGACGTCGTTGAGCGTGAGTGTGCCGAACGACTTGTCCTTGTCGAACGCCGAGTCGCCGTCGAAGGACTTCTCGCCGTCGACGTAGGAGAGGCCCGCGAAGGACGCGGAGACGTCGGAGAAGGACGTGTCCGAGTCGAACGACGCGCGGCTGCGCGCGTCGCGCTTCTGCGAGGTCTCCTTGCGGATGAACACGGGGAGCGTCGAGCCCAGCCCCGCGGTCTTCGCGTTGTACTGCGTCTGCGCGGGTGATTAGTACACGATGCAGCGGCAGGAGGGGAGAGGGGAGAGACGCACCCGTTGGAGGACAGGACGCCCGAGGACTAGACTCGTTACCAGTCTGCCTACGAATGGCAAAAAGTGTGGCAAGCACTTTGCCATAGGCAGACTGGTACAACTCGGAACGATCAATTGGGCTGAGCCCGGAGTTTGAATTTTTCTTGTGACCCACGCCCGGGCCTCAAATTTGATTATTATCATTTTCTCAAAGTTGAGGACTTCATTGTAGGAGTTATATCCTGACTTCCGTCTCTTCAGAATTTTAATGTATAAGCTCCAGGGGCGACAGCGTCGACCTCAGTTTGATTAATAAACTCCCTATTGGACCGAGCCCCGGTGATCGGCGTGATCGGCATCACCCAAAATTTCAAACTCCGGGCCCAGGTCGATTGCTTGTTCTGAGTTGTACCAGTCTGCCTACGGCAAAGAGCTCGCCTCATTTTTTGCTCCTCGTAGGCAGACTGGTCACGAGTCTACCCGAGGACGACGTGGTGGCCTGGGAGTACCCCACGCGCTTTGCGACGCTCCAAAACGCACCGCGGTAGTTCTTGATCGCCTCGTCCGCGAACCCAAAGTACCCGAAGAACAAGAACGCACACGTGACCGTCGCCCAGCGCGTCGTCTCGAAGCTCGCGACCGTCCACGGGTCCACGCGCCAGAAGATCGCGGGGACCTGCACGACCCGCGAGAAGTTGCTGCGCGTGTTCTCCCAGGAGACCCAGGGCGAGATGCCGATGATGGCGACGTTGGCGTAGAGGATGAAGATGCCGAGCGGGATGGTGAGAAAGAGGTCCGTCGAGGCGAGGCACATGAGCCGCACGTAGCGGTTCATGTCGAGGTTGTTGTTCGAGGACAAGAACTCCATGAACTGCGCGCGCGAGTGGTAGAACACCTTGATGATGAGGACTGCAGGCGAGACGTGAGTTCAGGGTCTGGGGTTGAGGGAAATAGAAGAGACGCACCACAGTAGACAGCGGAGACGAGGCCGACAAGGATGGGCGGGAGGTGAAAGAGGATGATCGTGACGGGCGTCTCGAAGGTTTCGCCAAGGCAGCCGACGTCCTCGAAGATGTTGTAGCGGTGGCCCTGCATGATTGGGCGATGCAAAAATGTTTGAGTACGGATTCTTATTATTATTCCTCTGACGTCTGCATGTCACTGACTGAAATCCTCAGGGCCACCGTTATGGTTGCCCGTAGTCCATAAGGCCGTGCATATCCTCTCTAGTCCTCATATCGAGATTGGCAGAGGGAAGTTTGAATTTGGTATTGAATGTCCTCAACATCTCTATATGTGATTTTCAGCGCCGCCTGTCAATACGGCATGATATACTCGGTGTTCTCAATTTTTCGACACATGTACTTGTTAAAACTCAATCTCACCTGAATCAAATTGTCTGTGATGTCTCCAGCCTGTTTTCTGAATTACTAGGTTGGCCCTGGATGACACTGGTTGAAGCTTTCAAAATTTTGACTGAAAAAACTGGTGAAAAATGTTTTGAATTTTACACAAGTTTTTCACCAAAAATGTAGGTGAAACACCAATGAAAAACTCAAAGAATTTTTCGGCAGTTTTCCTTTTTATTTTGAAAATTTCGCCTACGGTGGCCGTTACCCGCCAGGCTGAATTTGGGTGGCTCCCATCAGTCGGAGTCCCAATTCCGGCGGCCACCCGGCGCCATCAACAGCTCTCCGGTCCATTGTTCTCAGTGCACCTACCGAACGCTGTGCTTGCTGTCTCAGCCCTCAATTGTCTGCAATTAGGAGGGGCTCGGGATCTCCTGGCCCTCGCGGACGGTGTGTGATTTGCTTTTGCGCGCTGAGTGCGGATATTGATGCTGATTCTGATCATCCCTGGGTGTGGGTCCCAGCGACCGAAGATATCCCTCCAGCCACCTGTGCTGCTCGCAAAGGAGTGCGCATGGCGAGGATCAATGAGGGCGTGCGTGGCGTGTATTTTCGGGGAGATGGTTAGGCCGCCACCCATGCCGTGTCTTTTTGAGCGGTATGCGGCCAAGTTGACAGCGGTAGTTATGCTCTAGATACCAGTACTACAATAAACAATCCATGAAATTCGGAAACCTCTCGAGTGCACTCGCTGTTCGCCCAGTGTGACCTGATTGTGACACCACGCGTTTGCTCTCTACGACACAACGACACCAACACGCGCCTTTTGCGCGACTTGTGAAAGCTACCATATTCAGTGCGGGCCTGCAAAGATGCCTGAATCACAGGTATCCAACGCCAAGGCTCATCAGGTCCGGAACGAGCTCAAAGCAGAATTCAAGAAAACCGGCATTTGGCCCAAGGGTAAGTGCTCTCCCTCTTTTCGACCGGATATTCATTCGATATCTGATGGAGGACGTTTGGTGGTCTTCCCACGCACCTTTGCTGTTGGCACGGACGCCAAATCCTACACAACCTTGAGCGCGGACCGCGGAGACTACCATGACTGTCAGGAGCCTCGGACCCGCAAGCTTAACCATTGGGACGCGGATCGAATCCCCGACAACGTGAGCTGGGCTTATGTCGCCACCAAACAGCTCAAAAGTGGGCCTGTTTACGTCGGTGTAAGGGGCAAGTGCCTGGTATTCACCGCGGGTTATGTGAGTAACTCATGAATCTTTCAATGTGCAACATTTCTCACAATTTGCGCTTGAAGCATGCTCTTGTATGCCATCTTGGTCTGCAGGGAAATATCACGCCCATGAATGTGGACGACTTCAACCTCATCGTATCAGAGTGCGTCCCTGGTCCCAACAAAGATCCAGAAAAAGCCGCGCAAATGCGCTGCTTTGTTTTACCTCCCAAATTTCGGGAGCGCACAGCTCGGTCCCAGTCTGATTCAACGGTCACTGTCCTCGGTGCGATTGTGACTGCGCACAAAGCCTTTGTAATATCCGACTTCAATCCCATCACTCGCCTCCATGTCGTTAGTTCTGGCAGCAAATTGAGGGAAGAAGATATACAGCCCAAATCTACGGTCAGTCCCTGGCTTTACTTCCTCCTACTGATTTGCTGATTGCTGAGCTGCATCCAGATGTGGAAAGAGCGCTTGTGGAATATGTTCCCAGGCGGTCCGGACTGGGTCTACGAGCGCGAAGATGCCCTCCTCAACTTGGATCAATGGCGCCAGGATGTACTGGAGAACAAAACGCAGACTTCCATCGTTGAGGTCCTCGCTACCGCTCACGGGCCCGGTGGAGGTATGGGGAAACACCTTGCCTGTGATTTCCTGCACCAGGTTGGTCTTTATCCCGATACCCCCAGCTTTTTTTTGTGCGGCAACGACGAGTGGTACTACAGATTTCGAGCCCATCTCCCACTCTTCATGGCAACATGGGTATCTCCTAAGTTCCTCAGTGCATGTGCTGGTCGTACAAACTCACTCAATCCATTTGCATTCAATACAACCTCTGATCGCAATTTCATGGAAGGTTATGTGGACACTTACCGCTGCACCAGAGTCCGTGTTCTGCGTGACCTGTATAATCTCCATCTTGCTCTCGGGAATCTTGACCCTGATCATGTCATCGGTAAAGTTGTTTCATTTCGCTCTTGAAAGTAATCTCAACTATTTCTTGTTAGGCACACCATACTTGAAACCATTTGAGCCACTGACAGTGGAATGGAAAGATGTTCCAGTACGATGCTTCTCCGGTACAGACGGGCGAAGATATCATATCATATTGGCCAAGGTTCCCAAAGGATGGCCTATTCTTGAAGAGGTGAACCGTGGCTATACTTCGGGCTCTGGTAGCGCACTAATTTGTCTATCTAGATTACCGAATTCACTGATATTACAAACGCCGGATTTCTAACTACGCTTGGAGTCGCCTCCTTTAAAGAACCAATGCAGAACAAGGTTGATCTTCATGTGGCCAAGTCCCTTGTACGCCGTGGACGGCCTGAAAAGGTATGTGATTATTATTGATTTTTCACTTGCATTGCTGATGACGGCTACCAGCACTGTACTGGACTTATGGGTCGTCCCCGGAAGTCGCTCACTTTACCCAAGATTGAAAGAATGGAGCAAGAGCGCAGATCCTCATCCATTCCAAACAAACGCACTTTCGACAACGAGAATGAAGAGCCACTTGGTAGTGATGTTGGAGACAGCGGGCTGAGACGCAGTAAGAGAAGTAGAGTAGCTACAAGTACTGTATAGTAGCTCAGCTATTTTGTTGGATGAGAAATTGGTGTTTCTTCCAATCTTTCCTAACTCTCGCTGAAACTTGTAAGCACTAATCAGGACGGATACTGACCTACAAAACCATTCTGAATAAAATTGAGGGCGTTCTACAGTACCGAAATGACCCAGGGTAATTCCTACAAGTGCTCAGTTGCGATGAGGTGGTTGCAAATTACTATTTGAGTCCACCGATCACCTGTACCAAGCCCAATCTCCGGGCACTAATGGGGATGGAAAATTACCAA
Organism: Mycena latifolia; assembly: GCA_029289555.1. Taxonomy (NCBI): domain Eukaryota; kingdom Fungi; phylum Basidiomycota; class Agaricomycetes; order Agaricales; family Mycenaceae; genus Mycena; species Mycena latifolia. The sequence continues at coordinate 48,983 of JARJLE010000187.1, read as the reverse complement.
CAAACACATCCTAAAAAAAATTGAGGGCGCTCTCTAGCATCGAAAGAACGTAGGATAATTCCCACAAGTGTGCGGGTGCACTGTGGTGGTCACAAATTGGTGCGCAAGTCCGTCAATCAGACTTGCCAAATATGTGCAAGCCCAATCTTCGGGCACTAATGGGGACGGAAAATTACTCACAAACCCATCCTGAAAAAAATTGAGGACGTTCTATAGCATCGACAGACCCTAGGATAATTCCTACAAGTGTGCAGGTGCACTGTGGTGATCGCAAATTGGTGCGCGAGTCCGTCAATCAGACTGGCTAAACACCTGCAAGCCAGATCTTCGGACGTTACTGCCAAGTTAATGTGCTTCATATTTGACCAGGAGCGGGCAGAACGAACATGAATTGGAGTAAGAGTGATACAAGCCTGGCGAAATCGCTACTGCAATTCTACGAGCGGCAGTTCTAGTACTTTACATAGGGTTCCACACGTGTGGGTAAGCGCAAATTCGTCGAGTCCCCGGCGGCCACCGTCATTGTGGCAAGTTCCTCCCTCAGCGCTATACACCAAGGAATTGAGTTATCAAGCAAGCGCGTAGAATAATGAAGTACTAACGTTGAAGATTGGAAATAAACAATGAAGGGGCTTGCCCCACCCTCCGTGTCAAGCCAAATATCTGGTTTTCATACGTCAGAAATGGCTGGAAGAATATATGTATATAACACGTACAACGGAAGTGATGATAGACGTATTGGCCCTTTGATTGGTGAAACACGAAATGAGAGAAAGTGTTCAAGAGAGAATTGAATTTGCGCTGTTTGAGATCTTCGGTGTCCTCTTCTGCATCGATTAATGGGCTGCTGCGTAGATCGCCGGCGTTGTAAAGCCATGTGTGGTCATGATCCTTAGCTTCCAGAATCTCGAAATCTGCAAGTCCCACAACTGGAGCTAAATCAGCGGTGAACAGAACGGTTTAATGAAGCGACTTGCAATGTAAGGACTTGTCATCATCGGAGGCAACCGCGGTGAGTGTGTACTGGCTCTGCTCCAAGGAGTCCTCGAATTCCTCTATCAACTCGCGTGCATCAGCGTAGCGGGTGATCTCTTGAACGTGGACGTCAGTATTCGAGTCAGTTGTGCCACCACTGCGCTCAGAAAACTTGTACAGTTCAATGGCGTGGCGGGCTGGAATTCGAGAGTGGGTCAATGTCGCCTATGAGATAAGACCGTCAGTGTTAGGGAAATTCTCGTTTCATTGATATTCGTACCTCACAGACGTCAAAAGGACCAAACACGGAAACTGCGCTGCTATCTATAGCCAAGGTATGCTTGAATGCGGCCCCTGCAAAGCGAAGAGCACCACGAGGGGTACGAGGAGTGGAGATCGGTTTCGACTCGTCAATGACACCTTTCCCAATTCGTACACAGAAGGTAGGTGGCGCTGGCGCAGGTCGTTTCTCTATGCGACGTTGGGTGTTGACCGTTGTGGGGGTGTAAAAACGAATGCATACCATCACTTTGTGTTAATTGTGTTTGTGTTGTTGTACCAGGACGTCCTGTCGCCCGTAGAGGGGTTCGCTTGCAGATGCTGTTGCACTTGTGCTGGAGTTTGAAGTCTTGGACGCCAGCGGGACCTTTGTCGCCAAGGTTCGTGGCCCCATCTTGCCTGTCCAACAGATGAGTAATGGGAAAGAGGCATATTAATAATAAATGGCGTACGTGTGTGCCATTAAATCGAACAAGACAAGCTCATCTGAGCCGCGTGCACCATGGATATAATTGGGTTCCTTGATACCTGCAGAATGAGCGGGTTAGATCGGGCGTCTAGACAGATAAAGAATACACACCCTGAATGTCGACAAAAACAAGATACTTTTCAGAGTCTTCGAGTGAAAAATGGGCCAGAGCGTCGCAGGTCGCTCCAAAAAGATCACCATGACTACCAGCAACGTCAGTCCCGGAGAATTTCACAGTCTGGAGGGTGCTGAGAAGTGGATCTACAATCCAAGCGTGATGTTTCTGAGGCCCAGAGACAACGTGCAGAATGAATGATTCTGCTACACGGAGATCTGGTACGAATGGAATAAGCAAATACAATCGGAGAAGCTGGGACGTCCAAACACACCTGCAATCGGGATTTTTTTCTCAGTCGCCCTTGCTTGAAATCAAGTCAAACAACGGGCCGCTTGTTTCTGGCAGGTGAGCTCATTCTTGAGGTGCCCAAATTTTCTTCGGGCGTTGGAGCGCGAGCCCCGATGTCGAAGAAGCACTTGGCAGCGTAGTGAACTCCGTTTAGAGTCAGCTGCGCACAATCAATAATGCACTAGCATGTAATCAGCGATGCCAGCTTACAATAAACATCTTCTTTGTCGTTCCCGAGGCTGAGGGCTCTTCACGCACAGAGACATACAAAGGTTGTGACTCTTCGGTAAAGATGGAGGCGCCCAGGTCGTCGATAGTGCAGTCAATACGGGAGACTGCATACTGCTGCTCATTGATTTGAATCGATGTGCGATATGCGCCAGCGCCGGCAGGGGCTAGAGCAATACCTTAACAGGAAGGGGCGATCAAGAATTGTAGAGACAAATTTGGAGCAGACTTACGCTTCGATGATCGAATGACTGTGGAGGTAGACGCCTTGCGTTTTCCTGGACCAACAAAAATATCGGAGGACACATCGGAATCGTCGGAGTGAATGTCCTTGCAGGAAAGACTCAGTAATTCTGCAAAGAATCCAATTGAACGGAAAACATTACCTCGCTCGAAACCTTGAGAGGATACTGGACACTGACATGGATGTCCAGAACACCATTTCTTCGATCTTTCGCACTGACAGCTATCCCACTGCTGTTGCGCCACAACCTAGCAAGAGTGCCTGAAGCGTGGGCTTCGTTGATAACAGTCCCAGAATTGGCGTATATAAGCGTGATATCATCGCTTTTGAAACGTTTGAGCGATTAAATAAGAGCACACTAGTCCTATGGCGTACCTAGTAACACGGAAATTATATTTTTTGGAATAGTGGAAGTCGACAGTAGCGGCGATGGATTGTTTGACTTCGCTGACGGGGGCAGTCTCAGGCCAGTCGGTGAGGGTGGGCATAATGCTGCTGTTCTTCTCTGACGCACGGGCAGCATTTGCATTCAATGCCTTGGATATCTGCGAAAGAAATAATCAATGCGTTTAAGTTTAAGTGTATATAGACACTGTGGCTACTGACCTTTACTTGCAGGCGCGGCACAGACTTGATAGTAGCAGCTGAGCCACGAACCTTCGAACGTGCAACATTATCGGGATGCGTGGCATTGTGGATAGCTGATGCGTGCGCATTCTGCAATGAAGCAATTGCTACATGAGCCTTGGCGAGGAGCTGAGATGCATCAGCATATATATGTGACTGATAGAAATATTGAAAGCGTACATCCGGATTACTCGTGAGACTTGGGTGCGCAGGGGGAAGGTAGAGACCAGGTTGACGTGGGTTCGGCGGATTTTGGACACAATCAGCTACATGGGTTACAGCGATGTCTGTGGCAGCAGTGAGAAAGAATGTTTTGAAAGTACAAAACAAGATGATATCACCTCGCTCTTTACACACATCACACTCGCTCTCGTCCAGGAACTGGAAAGTATTACCACACCCAGTACACGGAGTCCAGTCAGAGTTGCGTTTGGCTGCACGATCCTGACAACGTCCGCAGCGCTCATTAGCAGCAAGCCACCGGTAGTTTTTGCCACAACCCTGACAAAGAGGCATTTGACAGAGAGCAGAAGGAAAGCAAGATTTAAAGAAGTGATGAGGACCGGGGAGGGCAGAGAACCAAATAGTTATGAGGTGGATCAGGGAAGGCAGTTGGATCGAATACGAGACTGTGCTGGTTATATAGGCCAGTTGCGAGGACGGTGGATTCCCATTGATGCCCCAGAATAGAAATACCTAGTCTCACTTTGGTATGTGGCTCACCTCGATCTTCATTGTCGCCACTGTGATCAATAATTGCTCGATCGAGTCTACTGCTTGCATGGCCGTTCCAAAGTAAGTAAGAAGATCTGGCTTGCACGTGTTTGGCAAGTCTGATTGACCAACTCGAGCATCAATTTGCAACCCACCACAACGCACCGGCACACTTGTAGGAATTATCCTAGGGTCTTTAGATGCTATAGAACGCCCACAACTTTTTTCAGGATGGGTTTGTGGGTAAGTTTCCATCCCCATTAGTGCCCGGAGATTTGGCTTGGTACAGGTGATTGGCGAACTCAAGTAGTAATTTGCGACGGCCTCATCGCGCCTGAGCACTCGTGGGATCTATACTGCGTTGTTTCTATGCTATAGAAAGTCCTCCATTTTTTCAGGATGGGTTTGTGGGCAATTTGTGGATAAGTTTCCGTTCCCATTAGTCCCGAAGATTGGGCTTCCACATGTTTGGTAAGTCTGATTGACGGACTCGCGCACCAATTTGCGACCACCAAAATGCACCGGCACACTGGTAGGAATTATCCTAAGGTCTTTCGATGCTATAGAACGTCCTCAATTTTTTTCAGGATGGGTTTGTGGGTAATTTGTAGAAAATGTTGTATGGGGGAGAAGTGAGGGGCGGAAGAGCAGATGGTTCAGATTGATTTATTCCCAATATCTACAGACCTTTTATACCTAGAGAACAATGTACAAAGGACAATGTAGATAGAACAATGAGAATACTAAACAATAGCGAACTCGAACGAGTCAGACCAGCTGAAACGTTTCATGGTTGAAACACTATCCCGTGTTTCAACATGCTGTGCATATCCATGCTAACAGTTGCACTGTTTCAGAAGCAGTGCCTCGGCTTGCTGTGCAGATTCCAACATAATTTTCCGTTCCCATTAGTGCCGGAAGATTGGGCTTGCACATATTTTGGCAAGTCTGATTGACGGACTTGCGCACCAATTTGTGACCACCACAGTGCACCCGCACGCTTGTGGGAATTATCCTACGTTCTTTCGATGCTAGAGAGCGCCCTCATTTTTTTTTAGGATGGGTTTGTGGGTAATTTTCCATCCCCATTAGTGCCCGCTGACTGCCCCTATTTTGATTCACAAAGCTTCGGAATGACCAAAATATCGTTTCATGGCTACATCATATTACGCTACGCTGTAAGCTGCCCAATCATGGCCGTAAACACCGCCCATCCATTCACCGAGCTCACATCTGGGGAACCAACGGCCTTGTACAAATCCTCGCACAGTGCAACCATTTCATCCGTCCCAAACTGGAAAAGGTCCGGTGGCGTATACTGCTCAATCAAGCGGTCAACGACAGCAATATCGACAGGAACAAGCTGATCGCGTCCACCCCATTTCTCAGGATGAGAGTAGAATTCTCCGATTCGGCCCCCAGTAGGCAGTAGTTTACCTCGCTGGTAGCGCACATGGTGACGTGCATTCTCCCTATTGATATTGTCCAGCCGGAGCTGTACTATTTTCGCCCACAGCCACAGTGCGACGCCCCTGAATGGATAAATAAAGTACATTAGAATCTGCCGCTGCAAACTGCAGCGCAAACACGTACTTGTGAATGGGATCTTCGGGATGAAATCCTGAGGCCATTTTCCCTGATTCGTACGCATATTTGACGTTGGCGAGCTCCTTCTCCCAAATGGGGCGCTGTGGGGTGGACTGCAGTTCTTGTAGACGCCAAGTGGGCTGGGTGCCTTGGGTAGTCTCCAATTTAGATAGCTCGTCCTCTAGAGGGAAATTGGTTCTGTCGCTGAGAGTCTCCTGGCACTTGCGGCAAAATGTATTGTAAGAAAGAATAGGTAACTCTTAACGGAAGGTCCGTTTAGAGGGCGCTACTACTGTCGATGGTAGTCGGAAGCAGTTAGCCTTCCGGGTTTTATGCAGGGTGATCTCGCTCTACAGTCGGAAGTAGAGGAAGGTCTTCTTTGACGCGATGCGGACTCCTTTCTCCTGTACGTCCGGGGTATGTCTCTTTTCGTGTCCTTCCGACTTGCCAATTCGAGCTCGGAGGTTTGTAAAAACCGTAAATTTCGGAGGGCGGGAGTAGCTTAGTTCCTCTTCGAGCAACCCCTTCCTTTCTACTTCCTTTCTTTGTGCCCTACGAAGCCTTTCACCCTCCTATCCGTCTCAAGTCGCTTGCTGAAGGCGCTTTTAATCCGTTTCGCAGCTAGCGTCTACACACGCGACCTCCGCCGGCAGTCGGTGATGACGCTTGAGGGTTTTTCAACTACCCTACTTAATCGTAGGGGGGGATTCTTTAAAACGGTGCCGAGCGGAGGACTACTCGGGCTAGAACCGCGACGAAGTTGTAGGCGTTGTCGTGGTATGGAGGCGGTTCGTTGTGCAGCTGGACCTCCGGTGACCTGCGCGTTCTACGTGTGGTGGCGCACTCGTCTTCTCTGGTCGGTGTGACTTAGAGGGAAAAGTGGGCCTCAAACTGAGATGCATTCATCGTAAACTACAGCGCCTTTATATACCTAGCGCCTCGGAAGTCGATCCGTGCGCGCCCCACGCTCTTGACTAGTTCCGAATTACGATACCCCTCCTTTCGCCGCCTCCGACGCTGCCTTTTTTGCCCAAAGCGGTCGCCTTACCGTGTGCTTTAGCTCCTTTCGTGATTCCGATACTCTCACGGAAGCCCTTGGTACCTCGGTTGCTCTTCCGTCCTCCGATCGTCCTAGCCGCCTGGCTTTCTTGCTCTTCTCTTTCGCATTCCCACCTCCCTCGGCGTTCTCGGGGATGTTGAAGTCCCGAAAATGCTGGTTCCACCGTTGCTCCGGCACCAGGAACCACCTTACTTGGCCTATCGTCCTTTCCTCCCATCGTGGCCTAATGGCGTAATGGAACGCACTCCGACATGGTAAAGCCGAGCACCGTCATTCCGGAGGGTCCGGAGTTCGAGTCTCCGCTAGGCCGTTTTCCTCTATCTCCACATCCTTTTTAAACCAGCGTTTTTATGCGTCGATACCTGGTCCTTTATTGTGGCTCCTCCCGGAACAGTATGCGCCTGCTTGCTCAAGAGGTTGTTGAAGCAACTAAAAAGGTTCCGACAGTGCTCTTCCGAGAAAAGAAAAGGTCCGATTCCCCTGCTTGGTCGTGATGAAGGGTTTCAGGGATCCTGCGTAGCTTGCGTTTGCAATACGATGGAGCTGTACGGAGGTCTGTCTTAATAGTCTGATCGATCGGAACTCCGGCTTCGTCTGCGTGTTCCGAGCCATCTAAAATATCGCTTTGTTGTCCCGTTGGCTTGGAGGGCCGTCGTATTCCGAATTCAATATAGGCGTGTGGCGACTCAATATATCATTGGATGCCCTATATCGTTCTTGGAGCCTCGGTGTGAACAGCGTACGTCGATGGTTATGGCAGCTTGTAATATCGGATGTCCTATTTCTATTTCGTTCTCGGAGCCTCGGCGTTCGCCGTGGATACGGCTATTCATATTGGTCGGATGCTCGGCGGGAGTCGTCACAAAGTGATGGCTCACAGCGCCATCCGCGCTCTCGAGTGATATTATACACACTTTTCACTGAAAGATGCGCCGGGACTGTCTCGAGCTCGAGATCCGGAAGGTATATCTGCCTGGAGAGGAAATGAGGCTACATTCCGATTATCACTAATTGGGCATTACCTCAGAGCGGTCTGGACAGCAGCGAGGACACCGGTTTCGCTACCCATGTACTGGTGGTCTGGAGAGGCATGCCTGAACATCGATCAGCAAAACAAAACTTCGAAGGAGAAACTGTACTGTACCTCCTTTCTCGCGTACCTGGCGTAAATATAAAGCTGGAGGTACAACGGCAGTACGTGAGTCAGGAAGAGCCCATAGATTCTGCTCGTTGCGTGAGAATTTATCTACAACGCCCCATACCGCAATCCCCATGAACGGAAGAATTTTCTCATGGCCGTCGATACACCACTCTTCGTTTGGACCTGCAGACCACAAACCGCGGGTGTGGATTTTTTTAGCACCGGGTTTTCGCATGTTGCTCGCATCACGGTCAAGAACTCCGCGCACATCGTCTATGAATTTTCTACTAGGCAATGAGATACAAAAAAGCGAAGGAACTAGTAGATGACACACCTCGGAATATGAACGGATTGCAGAGAGAGCTTTTCCTTGATCTTGCGACCACCCCATCGTCCAAGAGGGTCCTCTTGAGTGATGGCCATAATGGCAGCGCCCTTCTCCACATCTGGGAGGCTTGAGTGGCGGGATGTGTGAAGGTCGCTGTTCTTGATAATCCTTTCGATGTTCCGCAATCTGAAGAGGGTCTGGTTCAAGAACAATGTATTCCGGGACAAAGCATGGAGACATACCCAATAGTAATCCCATGGTCGTCCAGGATATTGCGCGGCATATCCGCTTGCTTTACACCATCATCAATATACTGTTGAATCCACTCCGGCAGTTCTGGATGTTCCTTGACTGGGAATGGCCGAATGAGCTGCCACAGAATTAGAGTAGCGGCAAGTGGCACAACTTACGGAGCGGTTTAGAGCGGTGCTGATTCCCTCCCGAAGGATTATTTACTGGGCCCTTCTCTGAGGTCCGGTCAGCGGGCATGGGGAGTGCGATAGATGTTGAATGGATGAGTACGGAGTCTGGAGCAATGTGAGGGAGAAAAGGGCCGAGAGCCAGAGCCAAACAAGTTTATTACATGTGTCACGGCGGACAATCAGGTGTCATTTGTGATTTGGGTTGCTGGGGTCATCGAACTGACGCCCGAACTGTCATTTGTTAAAATCCGGGCCACCATCCCCTTTTAGTCAGATTTCGGACTTTTCCGCGACCACGACCCAGCCTCGTGTTTTAGCGGCTTTTTGTTTTAAGTACGATAAAGAGAATACTGACCACTTTCTTGATTTGCGCGGATCATTGAAGAAAGAATTCTAGCAATAGTTACTATATTTAACTTTACAGTGCAAAATGGACTATAAGTGCAAATGACTTCGCTCCGACTCAATTCTTGTCTGAACGCCTTCGGAAGTGGCTCAAATTACACCGACAGCTCCTGTACCCTATAATATAAAAAAATATGGAGGGAAACGGATGAGAAATGACCGAGATCCCGCGCCGAGCCCGAAAACCCCCTGAGCCCACTGCCAAATTTGATGCACTATATTTCTTAGTGAGCAGATTTTCTTGGGAATTTGGGGGAGCATTGAAGCAGTCTATCGAAGCATCTAGCAAAAACACCGTAGTCAAAAACGGAGCGGGGCGGCTGAAAAATGTGCACGTCAAACTCAGCGGGACAATTCAAAGTCCGCTTGATGTCCTGGAATGACTTGTAAATCCCGTCCCGCCCCTGTTTTGACTCCGGTTATTTTTGCAGGATGCTTTCATGAACTGCTTTAATGTTCCCTCACACTCCCAAGAAAATCGGTTCACTAAGAAATATTGTGCATCAAATTTTGCAGTGGGATCAGTGGGTTTTCGGGCTCGGCGCGGGATCTCGGTCATTTCTCATCCGTTTCCCTCCATATTTTTTTATATTATAGGGTACAGGAGCTGTCGGTGTAATTCGAGCCACTTCCGAAGGCGTTCAGACAAGAATTGAGTCGGAGCGAAGTCATTTTGCACTGTAAAGCTAAATATAGTAACTATTGCTAGAATTCTTTCTTCAATGATCCGCGCAAATCAAGAAAGTGGTCAGTATTCTCTTTATTGTACTTAAAACAAAAAGCCGCTAAAACACGAGGCTGGGTCGTGGTCGCGGAAAAGTCCGAAATCTGACTAAAAGGGGATGGTGGCCCGGATTTTAACAAATGACAGTTCGGGCGTCAGTTCGATGACCACGGCAACCCAAATCGCAAATGACACCTGATTGTCCGCCGTGTGTAGTACATGTGATCTCTTGACGCGCTGTGCCACCCTGAGCGGCGACGCGTCAAATGGACGCGACAATTGTTCGATTATACCTGTTATATACATAGTCAAATGACTGTCCGATGGTGGAGATTTTTCAGTGTATTGGAGAATATACACACTACCTACATAGAACAGAAAGAATAAAAAACTGGACGAGGCAACAGAACAGGGGGGAAGGTGGGGCTAGTAGGACAATAGGGGAGGACAATGGGCCGGGCCCGCCGTTGGTGGCGCCGGGTGGCCACGAGATTCAAGCTCTGACATTGATTGCCATGCCAAATGAAGCTGGCGGGTAACGGCCATGCTATTCGCCTAAAGTTGAGAAACTTTTGAAAATGATTCAACTTTTTTACCCACATTTTTGGTGAAAAACCTCTGTAAAACTCAAAACATTTTTCACCAATTTTTTCACTCAAAAACTTGAAATCTTCAACCAGTGTGAATGTGGAGACAAAATGACGAGAGTCTGCACTGGTGTTGTCTCTGTGTTTCATTTTGCAAACTCCACCGGGCCAATTGAGACCAGCAATATCTGCATCCAAGTGAGACTGGTTTCCCTATATAACCTATGGAGGGATAAATCACTAAAAGTGTGGTAAACTTGTGCTCACACCCTGCTTGACCGCGAGATAGTCTAATCTAATTTTCTAGAGGACAAAAGAGGACAAAAGACTCGGACTCACCCGGGTCAGCAGTGTGAATGCGGACTTGTTTTAAGAGACAGAAGATAAAACAGGCCCTGTTCTCACTCATAGTAGGGTAGCTTGTGCCACCCCGTTGATTCATGGCCAAGACAAGTAATGTTAGCCCAAGATTCAGCAACGAATTTGAAGATTCTTACAGCCAGTGAACTCGGTTATTTATGATTTGAGGCTGAAGAGGTGAGGAGTGGTTGTGATTTGAGGGAGAGATCAAAAGATGTGTTGTTTGCTGGTGTCTGTTCGATTAGGCCCTCGGCATATGCGGTTGTATGTCCGATCAGAATTCCCGGATTTTGGCCAGTTCCATACATGTTTTTTTGGCCAGTTTCTGCACGCATTGTGATCGGGTAGCCCATTTTCTGTCCGTTTTTGTCCGCATTCCGGATCAGACCTCTGGGCGATGGCCCTCCGTCAGCATAGTCAGATCGGACATTCTAGGAGGGCCTTTCGGTCCACATAATATTCAAAAAACATGTATACAGCGTCCTGGCCGCGCTGCTCATCCCCGGTGCTCCACAAGCACGACGAGATGGTCTACAGGCCAGAAAAGACACAGAAAGAATTGTAGGGTGTATGCGGGACTACTAAAACAACCTCAAATTCCTCCTCCTGCTCGTCGTCTTCTTCCGCATCCAGGATCATGCCTGCACTAGTCGAAGGCAAAGAAGCCGCTTCGCCGACTTTCTTTGAAGAATCTTTCAACGGCGAGCACAGAACCGACGGGCCCTGAATATTTACCGACGCGCGCCATCCCCACACGCAGATCATTTTATTTACGTGAGAGTCTACTCTCCCAGAAAAGTGGCACACGACATAAGGAGAGCATTTGGTTTGGACAACAGTGTTTCTGGTACATTTGTTACTACCGAAAAAAAAATTAAAGAGCCCGCGGAGGCCTCACAAATGTCCGTCCAGTCGATCGGACATTTGCCCAGACAGCCCAGCCCGTCCTCGGTTTGGATCGGACATCAGGCCACAAAAGGCCCAAAATGCCCGCATTCTGATGAGACATAGAGGTCATTTTGGGACGAAAACCGTCAGCGCCCGGATCGGACATACAACCGCATATGCCGAGGGCCTGTTCGATTGCCACAATGAGACCACGTGTTCAACACCTTAGCATGAATATGGTGTGTTACATGATGTAACATACATCGCAATCAAGAGTGCCCTGGGAACTGGTGGGCAAACAATAAGCAACTGATGATCTTGTAGCCGATGCAGAGAGGATCATGATTTACATCTGCAAGGTAGCCAAGGCTTCTGCCGCTCGCCGCCATTGTGACCCTGAGACAGCCCTGAAGATCGTGGGATTGTGCCGAGGATTTCGCTCTCACGAATCTCCCGATGCATGTCTGGCGCCTGTGTACCTCAACGATCTACTGACCTGGATGCATCATTCAGGCTGATATTTATACAAAGCTTGAGATCCTATGAGATCCTAGTTGCTTGGAAGTAATTGTAAGGCTGTGAGTTCGCAGAGGCTGTTGAGCGGTTGATTTGTGTGTGTGTGTGTGGGGGGGGGGGGGGGGGGAGGGGGGCGGCGGAATTAATATTAGCTCCAGATTTTCAAGTTCAGGGAAGTGTTCTGGTCCGGATGATTCAAATCGTAATCAACATGTTTCAGTCAACATGTTTCAGTAACTATAATAGACCAGGGACTCTTTTAGCTTCCCTCAAGGCTGTGATATGAATTTTGTTGAACTTGATTATCTCTGAGTAACGGGTAGATTGGAAGATGAGCGAACAGTGTGGGCCAATAATGGCTGTGGAATATCTCACGGAACCCAATATAAAGGCTGGTACGTCCGAGGGGTAAATGCCATCATTACAATCATGCCCCTTCAGCCCGATGCGGCACAAAATCGCTTCGCCAGCATTGTTATATGCTTGAACCAGGCTGTCACTACTCTGGGCATGGTTTCAGTCAGCCTGAGAACACCATTCTTGGAACCTATTTCAAACATCACGGCTTCACTGTTGACTGCTGTACAGGTGAATATGTCCAATAAATGTTTCCTCACCGTTCCAAAATATCTTTGATAGACTGTGAAGAGAAACCAGGATGATTGTATATATGCTGGAGAAAATACACCAACTCCTCTATGCTATCATCCATGTTCACATAAAATCTGATTCCGCTGGGGAATTACCACCACACATATTGAACCATTTGGGGAAATTCGCTGAGCAAGTATTTCTGATCGTCCCACTGTCCTGGTGCTCATTTCAATAGGATCCTGCATAAGATCCACACATTTGTCGAAGCCCAGCAGGAGAAGAGCAAAATCAAGCAGTTCTTTCGCCAAGGTGAAATGAGGGCATTACTCAAGGACTGCCAGATGGGACTTGACCACACCCTCGAGGCTTTCAAAGCGAGTTCATTGTTGCTGTTTGCACCAGTCTTTAACAACAGAAATACTTCAGATTCAGGGTGCCACACATCTGAGAGATCTGGCAGACTTGCAAAAAATTGCACAGAAGACACACGAGGAAGTCATGGAGATGATCTCTACTCTGTCCAATACAGAGACTTCGGACAGAGGATCCACTGTCTGTCCTGATTCACCCCACTTCAACTGAATAATGATGATTTCCAACAGATCAGCACGATTCTCTCTAGCAGGTATGTCTATGGGTTGGATCATTTGTGGACTCATCTCAGATCCCCTCCAGCTCCAACTCACTTTCATTATTGCCATCAGAGCCAAAGATATTTCACGGTCGCAAAGATGAAGTTTCAGCCATCATCCAAACCTTCCGCAAAGCAACACCTAGAATAGCAATTGTGGGGCCAGGAGGAATTGGGAAGACAAGCTTGGCACGAGCCATTCTGCACCACCCTGACATCAGTGCTCGATATGACCAGCATCGGGTTTTGTTGCTTGCGACACTGCATCAAGTACTATTCAACTTGCTGGTCTGATTGGAGCCCATGTCGGACTGAAACCGGGAACCGATCTCACTCAACCCGTTGTCCGTCATTTCACCAACAGCCCACCATCACTGTTGATATTAGACAATCTGGAGACAATATGGGAGGCAAGAGAGTCTCGTCCCGCAGTTGAGAAATTCTTGGCCTTGCTTGCTGATGTAGACCATCTCGCACTGATTGTAAGCAGACAAACCAACCACTGCTTGCCATATACTGAGCACATTTCAGATCACAATGCGCGGTGCCGAAAGGCCAGCCAATGTCCGCTGGAGTCGCCCCTTCTTGGAGCCATTGCAGCCCTTGACACAGGATGCTGCACGCCAAACCTTCATTGATATTGCAGATGAAGGCTATACTCTTGAGGAGATTGACAAAATTCTGCTCCGAGTTGATAACATGCCCCTGGCAATTGACCTCATTGCTCATGTGGTGGATCTTGAAGGCCTTGCCAGTGTGCTGGATCGGTGGGAGAAAGAGCGGACCTCACTCCTCTCGGATGGCCATGACAGATGCTCAAATTTGGATTTGTCAATTTCAATATCCCTTGAAAGCCCTCGCATCCTGGCCGTACCAGAGTCTAAAGAGCTGTTGAGCTTGCTCTCCATTCTCCCAGATGGGCTTTCTGATACCGAACTTTTGCAAAGTAAGCTGCCAATTGACAGCATCTTGGCCTGCAAAGCCATGTTACTTCGCACATCCTTGGCATACCTCGATGACCAGATGCGTCTAAAAGCATTGGTCCCTATCCGGGAATATATGCAAAAAAGACACCCCCCGATGCCTCATATTATTCAAACACTTCGGCAACACTTTCATGAACTCCTCGAGGTTTATGAGACATACTGTGGGACTGGTTCAGCGGCAGGGACAGTGGCTAGAATAACATCTAACGCAGCAAATATTCATAATATCCTCGAGAATGCTTTAAACCAAAATAACCCTGACCTGGTGGATACAATCTACTGTGCATGTCACTTTGACCACTTCAGTGTTATGTCTGGACGTGGTCGGAGTCAAGTAATGGACCTGGTTCCAAATGTTCTGCCTCACCCTAGAAACCACAGATTGGAGGTTTATTTGGCCACCCGTCTCCTTGCAACAGGAAATTGTATCCCCATTCCCATTGCCCAACAACTCATGGACCAGGCTCTAGAATCATTTGCATACTTTGATGATCCAAATGTTAAATGTTGGTCATACAAATTATCAATGTCGCATCATCTACTAACAAGTTTCCACTAGGCAAATTCTATAATACCTTAGCAGTATATTCTGGGGACATCTGTGATATCCCCAGGGCTATCAACTTTGCTCAAACTGGACTGTCATTGGCAATTTCCACTGGGAACATCAGACAGGAGTCTGACCTGCTCAGTACATTGGCATGGATGGAATGGACGGCTGGTGATTATACAGCAGCCTGGAAGCATGCGTATGAGGCTGAGAAGTTGGCAAAAATCTCAGGCAACCCATATAAGGAAGCATGGGCGTTACGAATCGAATCAATGTGCTGGTATGCACTCGGGAGCTATAAGCACAGTATCTCCCTATGCAAAAGGGCACGAGAGCTCTTGTTCCTCTGTAGCATGTCTGGTGGCGCACTCAAGAACTCCATCTTGAGCATGCAGGCAGATGTCCACCTAGTGAAGTCTGAATATCTTGAGGCCCGTAACATCTGGACTCAACTCATGCATGATTGCTCCATGGAGCAAAATCCATACCAACATGCCATGGCTCTACTCAGCATTGCACAGACTGATGTTGAAAGTGGTGTATTGGGTCATGAGTTCAGCCCAAATCTTGATACAGCTAGCAAGGTGTTCCCCAGCATGGGATTGACAAGGGAAATTGTCTGGTGTGATGCTGTCCGTGCAGCCCTCAATGTGAAGGAGGGAGACTTTCGGAAAGCAAAGTGCCATTTCCAAAAGACTCTTACATTCAGCTGGGGTAAAGCTGTGGACCTTGTGAGCTACTGTTTAGAGAGACTGGGAGATGTCTGTCTCTGGCCTGAGACAGATCATGTTTCATATCATGCAACAGTGACATTTCTGGTTCATAGCCTTAAACTGAAGAAGAACCTGGAAGTTCACAAAGCTTTCCAATTTCTTGGAGATGTATACTTGGGACATGGTGACCAGCAGACTGCAACCAGTCTGTTCACTGTTGCTCTTGAGGGATTTACACCAATGGATGTTCACCGCAGCAGAGCAGAATGCATGCTTCGTCTGGGAGATATTTCAAAATTGCAAGGGGATGTCCTAAAGGCAGCCCAGCTTTGGGAAACTGCACGACCCTTGTTTCAACGGTCATCACAAGCAAAGCAGATTGCTCATATTGATGAGCGGCTTGCAGGACTCACGGACCACCTTCTTGATCAGCGTGCAGAGCCCCTAGTCCATCTCTCAGACCTGAATGCACCAACTGGTAGCCCCGAGGACATGGAGCTAATCAACATCACTCCTGACAAGGCGGAGAGTGTGGGCATGGATGATGGTTCACATTCTGTTTTGGTTTCAGCCTGATTATGGTGAGATATTGAATTTATTTATTGGAGATGATGTTTTTCGGACTCTTAATAACCCATTCCTTCCTCTCATCCCGCCACAACCTTATGACTCATGTGGTCTCGTGGCCTTATTCTACCTTTCTCTGTTTGTTCTCTGTTCCAGTTGACATACAACATATAAGGTTTCCAAATTCTTGATTCACCCATCGATACTTCTCCTGTCCGAGTGGCATCCAGTATGATACCCACATCCAGTTTGAACCTATTTATTTGACATGATGTTTTGTACTCCGGGATGAGATATATAATATTTATTTATTTATTTAGACTGAATTCCACCTTGAGTTCTGACTCCCACAAGACCACTCAATGGCTCTGGCAACAAACCTTGGGCTAGTTGCTACCTTCACTAGAATCACACTAATTCAAATGGGTCACTGTCTCTCTCTACCATCTCCTGTTTGAACAGAGTGCATCCATGTACATAGTCCCTTCCTGTGCTGTGCACCCTCGAATTCTGTGTCATGTTCAGGACTACAAGTACTTATTTAATTGTTCTTTTAACCAATTGATATGAGGTTTTCACACACCTCTTCACATCTTGTCTGCACTTAAGCATGTAATGAAAATAGTGGCAGTGTTGAAGGGTTAATAGTGGCGGTGCTTGAAAAGACTTCATATTTTGTGACTCGATAGTGGCCATGCTTGCTAGTGTAATGCTCTGCTCTTCCGTCAAGTGTTCGAATCTGGTGATCCTCGTCTTTATTATTTTCACTTGCCTTCGTTAATGGTGACCTTGGTTATGCTGGGGCATCTTGTATCACTGTCAACCTCATAAAACATAAAATGAAATGTTCTGACAGTTGAGTGTTGGTACATTATATTATCCTTGCCTTCAGCTGGTTTCCCTGTGTTACAAGTTGGATGAGTTTTAGTTTACAATCAGTTCACTGATGTTTGGGTACAGGAATAGGCTCGGGTCTAGGAAAAGCCTTGCTGGCTTCCTACTAGCACCTGTGAACTGATGTGTGGCCTCATCCATAGTCATCCAATGTAACATCACCGGTGATTTCTACCTCAAATCTCAAGTTTTTTCAACAACAAAGACGAAATCGCAAATTCCACTTCGACAATCTCTTCTAAAACATTTCTCATGTCTCCATGAGTATTTTCGAGAATTTTAGATCAAAATTGAGAGACGAGCAAAGCTTTCTCCCAACTTTTGATGGGATGGCTGAAATTTTGATCAGCGGAGCAAAAAGCTTTCTCCTCCTTCAATTCAGGCTCAAATATTCTAATTCTTGGAAAGGGAGTTCTTAGAAGAGATCGTCAAAGTGGAATTTTCGATTTCCCCTTCATTGTCGAGAAACTCGAACATTAATCCAAATGTCACGGATGACATCACATTGAATGAATATGAATGAGGCCTATCTTACTAATAATACTCTTAGTAATCACTCCCCACCGCCAAAACAAACACTGGTCAATGGTCTATCTCATTTGTTTCACTAGCTTGTACCCATGGCTCACGCCACTGAAATAAAAAATCAGATGGCGGAAGTCGATGTATGGCATAACGGAAGTCTGTTGCTCTCTGTAATTTATCGATTGATTAGCAAGTTTCAGACACATGTATTTGAGGGCTCAAAGGCAAGTGGGACACTTGTCACCAATCTTCCGTTGGTTCCTCGTGTCTCGGTTGTTTGATTTTCATTTGAACTTGATCTACATATGTCTTCACATGAACCACTGAAGTCACCATTCCAAAAGTTGAACATGTTCATGAAGACCCAGGAGAGCAATAGCAGAAACCCATCCCATTGGTTTGAAGAGATGGAGAAAGCAAAAATATCTCACCCGTGGTAACATACCCGTCAGACACCCAAGTAGCACCTTAAAGCGCTCTGCACCTGGCTGGCAAAGTGCCATGGATAAAGAGTCGAAGCACCCATGGTCGAGTTCAACAGTATTGACAATAGAGCAAAATGGCAGATACCACTTAAAGTACCCGTACCCATAGGGATGAGGTCCCTCGAGATCAATTTTCAGAAACCCCTGCACACGTTAAGCTTGAGGGCCAAAGGACTCGGATTTGCTAGTCTCTCTTGACAGGCACTTTATTAATTCTAACTCGTTCCTCATTCAATATAGATTTGCTGCTTAAAAATGTCGGAAGCTGGTATCATGTCCATGAAGCACCCGTGGAATAGAGCAAAGATGGCAGATCAACTGGAAGTAGTCTATACCAGTAGCCAGGAGAGCATAACAGGTCCATGGAGATCCGATTTCAGAAACACCCAGCACCCATGAAGCCTGAGGACAACTCGGATGCCATAGAGACTCCGGGAGTCCGACTCGTTGCCTTGAAGTTTGAAGTTTGCTTTAAGTTGCCACTTGAGAAAGGAAGCTGGTGAATAAATCATAAATCGTACAGGGATCAAGAAGAGTGTCAGTCCTGTGTACAGATGGAGGTTAGAGGAGCATGGTTGCCATTGGGTTGCCGCGGCACTTTCGTTCTCGGCACACGGGGGCTGGCATCATTGTTTGTCCAATGTTTGTCTCGAAGACAAAGAACCAATGGGAAGGCTCCGTTGTCATTTCACGTGACCCCCATTGATACGCTGGCAACTGACCCAGCAGTGTGGGAAGTGAGCAGGAATAGTGCAATGCAGGAGTGCTGAAGGTTGAGACCAACAAATAACTACCACAAAACCACCAACCAAACACTAAACCACTGCAAGACAGAAGTCATTGTGTTGTTTGTTCAGGGATGAGACCAAGTATTAGGCCTATCAGACGAGATTTACAATGATAGTCTTTATAAGAATCACTTGTGTAAATGGCCCTTGTCCGAGCGATCCCAAGGGTGTTGTCTGCAACCGACTAGATTGTATACACAACACACAGTAGGTCAGTGCTTTTAGGGCCTTCCGGGATACAATGGGGTGCGATTTGATCGCGATATTGGGTTTTTATTCGGGCTCAAAGGCCCTTCAGCAATTGTATCAACTGGGCTCAACGGGCTTTCAACAATCGTAAACGGATCGACTTGATTGTCAACAATGATTATGACAGTGTATATGGCCTGGAGCAGATGCAAGAACGGTGTTTTAAACCGTGTATATGGTTGATTTCTGTAAAGGAGCACACAACCTACCAACAACTAACTGTGACTATATTCTAGCCTCCAACTAGTCACAGGTGCGATTGGCTTGTAAACCCCCCAGAATGCACTGGCGAACTGTATAAACGCGATTGAACAAGTATAAACTTGTAAGAACTTCCAGGCCAGGTAAACTTCCAGGCCAATAAAACTTCCAGGCTCAATATATTGCGACTTCCAGGCTCAAATGTTAAACTTCCAGGCCAATGTACTTCCAGGCTCAAATGTTATAACTTCCAGGCTCAGGTGTTTATATCAATCCAAAGGTATATTCGCACACTATAAAGCAGACTCTACTGAGCTACGCCTCAAGGCGAACAGAGCACACAATCTAACCAAGCAGCTGGTTGTGACTATCTTCTAGCCTCCAACCAGCCACTGGCACAATTCGCTGCCGTTCCCTCGAGCGCAGACGCCCTTATATACTGTTTCTATACATGATTACAAACGTTGATTACACTACTCGCTGATAAATAGAATTTGAAAATAGCACGCAATCCGGAATATCTCGTTCCCATAACCTCTATGATTGGTCGAGGGCCCTCCCACGTTTGTGGATGACTCCTCCTTGCTGATTCACAGCGGAACCGTATGACTTGTACCTCCGATCGGTCGGAATATAGGTGCAAACGGTCATACTCCAGGGTATATAGTGTCCAGAACACCTTCGAGGTGTCTTATATTGTATTTAGGTTTCCTTCCCAAGTCTCGTATATGCTTTATACAGACTTTAGGTGCAAGTTTACGGTAGTCGAACATCGTTCCGGAGTCTTCTGATCGATATTTGATTCCGTCAATGTAGTCATCCGTGTCCGTTCGGATCCGATCGAACCGGCTACTTTTATTCCCGGAGCCTAGACCCTTCACGTGAGGTGTTGCGGCGCGAGGATCAGTGTCAACATGGTTAAACATCCTGTTGTTCGACCGTATATGCCATTCTTAGCATGTATACAGGGCTCGGAACCCTTCCCCTTGGTTGGGAACCGACACTAAGTGACTGATAACCCTCGGATACTGGGCTGCATTGTTTTCTACAGGGTGTTGTACCTCAGTACAAGTTGTATATAGGCCTCAGTATGGAGTACCACTATACGAACCTGCTTCGAAGCTCCCCTAAGGTGTCCGACGTTCAATGACTAACTGTTCGGGCTCACAATAGTCCTTTTATACAGATGTCCTTAGTGTATATGGTCATGATATATGCATAAAATGCGATTTTCATGGCCAGAATTGTACACTGCTTATCACCGTCTTTTGTATAATAGATTGTACAACTATCTGAAGTGTTATGCCTGGTATATGTACAGACTTTCCTCAACTCAGAACCTTTCTTGAACCCTGTTCGTGCTCGTAGGGAATATTCCGCTGAAGGCACGTGATTCCTCATAGTGTCTGATCACCATGTTTCCCATTGAATTTCACAATTCTGAGGAAACAGAATTCAGCGTGACGGTAAGCTTTATGTGGCTGTATCTGGGACGTTGAAGGAATCATGTTGGTTATTATTTGGCACCCTGCCTCGCAATCCTCTCGCACCTCAATACCATCCTCACAGCCAGGAGAAAGCACCATGGTGTACAAAATACGCGTTGAACTTCTTGGGTGACCAACAGACATATATTTGGTGAGATGGGGCTACTCTCCGTGGTGCACTGGCCATCCTGACACCAGGGGCAAAGACCGAGGCACCTGGCCGCCAAGTGCAACCTACGCATGTGGTCGGCACTTGTCTTTGATCTTTTGATCAAATTACGGCTTAAATCAACTTACATACAAAAAATGCATAATTTCATTTCCTAGTAATTTTCGTGATCTTTCATTGTACACATGAGTAAAACAATACCTTTGTCTTTGACATCTTATGTCTTTGAACTACTCTTTGACGGTCTTTGTATTTATAAGGTGGCTGTAGTCTTTAAGATAGGTTTTTGTCTTGAGTGAAACAGCCTTGCCTCATTTGCCAGCTTTGTCGTGGATCTCAGTGTTGCAAGTCCTCGGCAGGTGACAAATTTGGGTGTATCTTAGGCAAAATTTCCCCCTGCCGAGGACCTATAACACTGACATCCACGACAAAGCTGGCAAATGGGGCAAGGTTGTTTCACTCAAGACAAAGACCTATCTTAAAGACCACAGCCACCTTACAAATACAAAGACCATCAAAGAGTAGTTCAAAGACATAAGATGTCAAAGACAAAGGTATTGTTTTACTCATGTGTACCATGAAAGATCATGAAAATTACTAGGAAATAAAATTATGCATTTTTTGTATGTAAGTTGATTTAAGCCGTAATTTGATCAAAAGATCAAAGACAAGTGCCGACCACATGCGTAGGTCGCACTTGGTGGCCAGGTGCCTTGGTCTTTGCCCCCGGTGTGATCTTCGGTATTTTGTGCCACTGCTTTAAAATTAATTTGGGTATAATGACCAGCGCTTGAACTAGAGGAACACACCCTGGTGCAAGGGGATTTGGATCTGTCAAAAAACCCACTTGGGCCGTATTTTTTCGTTTGGACCTTCTCGGCGGATCTACCACGTGACACCCATATCGGGTAATGTTCCCACGTCGGCCGGTCTAGAAGTTCATCAATTTGCGTTCACAAGCTGTACCTTTGGTTCTACCATCCTGCAAAAGCATCTCGTTCAACTTGCATTCGACCTTTATATCCTCTATAGGTAATTGAAGGCTTCTCAAGGACTTCAGTGACTTGGAATGTGTCAAATTTCAGGTTTGACAGGGCTTGCTCTTCCTCTGCCAGTGCGGCCACCAACCAGCATGAATTGAAGGTAAGAATTTGTTATAAGAATGAGTGATTTATTCTGTGACTTCCAGAACAGTATGTAAGACTGGGACTGGCTTGCTTTGTCCTCCATCCGACCCAAGCCCGGGTCACGGGTCGTCAAAAAGCTGAGCCCGACCTGATACAACACTGCCCGCACTTGATTTAAAGCGGTAACACTCATTTGAGGTTCAGCACAAGTAGAGAATGCACATAATATGGCTCTGAACACATTTTGACCAGTATCCGACCTCTTGACTGAGAGGTCCATTTTTTTTTCCGGCCCGGCGGCCAAACCTACCTACCTGCCCCTTCTCCCGGCTTGACCGGCCCGGAGCCCCTTGCCCTGGTGTATGGAACACGCGACTGCAACTTAATACCGTGTTACCTGAATTTGTCAGGCGAGATGGCAGTGCATCAGGAAAATCTGAAATGCTATGAAGTGTAGGTGAGTATTATGAGGGTCTATCATGGTCTATCATGGTCTTTCCATTTTGCACACAGTTTATGAGGGTCTATGAGGGTCTATGGTGGGCTATATAACTGTTGCCTGAACTCTCATAGTCTATGGTTGTTCTTAGTCTGATTATCTGATATTTGGTAGAAGTCAAAAAATAACATCATTCAGTCCAAAATATTCCGAAGTATGGACCGAGTTGAGAGAGCTGTTCTCCTGAATATCTTTCTGAATGCTATGCTGAACGTACGGAAGCCGAGTGAACAATCCCGCTACCAAGGAGAAATTGGAATGCCCATTCTGTGAGCAAAATTTAAACACTTGAACAACATTTTCAACGGACCTCCCGGCACCGGCGCACTTCGGTTTGAGGCAAATCTCGGTGTCGCGCTAGTGTCGCGCGGCCAACACACAAGTCAGAGTCGCTTATTGAAGCGAGCACCGACAAAGCGCCGAGAACTGCCACATGATCCATCAAGTCAAATTCAAGCTCCGCAATCACGACGCGCGTCTCTTTGGTTCATTGTTTGGCCTCCTTTTCTCTTCTTCCCCCCATCTCTCCTCTTCGAGTATCCACCATTGGGCTGCCCTTCGCACCTCAATCTTCGCTCCAAGCCTCTCTTTGGTCATCCAGTGATTCTGCGACTCATCCTCACGACTCATCCTCGTGCATCCAGCTCAAGACCGGGACCCGTCGCAGAGGCGGCTCGCTGTCGTCTTCAGAGGCTCAAATCACCAATATCAAAATTTAGCCAATCATATCACTTCGCCTGGAATTTCCTTGCTCGTCTGATGCTTTGTGCTCGACTCTTTCTGTTCATACTGCACTGTGGTTGTTCCGGCGATCAAATCCTTGTCGGTCGCAAGACTCAAGTCTTTCAAGATGCATCAACTTCAAGTTTCTGCCGTGGGGGCCCCAGTCAAGAAGATTCAATTTTTATTCTGTTTTAAGACCATTCAAGCTGTCGCAAGTAATCGTACACTTTCAAGTTGTCGCAACGGCAAGCTGCCGCAATTCTTTTGCATCACGTATGCTCTCTCGCGCGACTGTACCTGGAGTCCCTCCGCAAGCTTCCAATACCAAATTCACTTCTCATGGTCCCTCCATGATCTCCGCTCATATTTAGAATTCTGGATTCACGCTAGCGTTCATGTTGTATCCGTACCTTGTTCACTTATTGCTTCGTCTATGAATAAAATGTTTTATTCCTTCTTCTTTGTCTTCTGAGTACTGGTATTAGAACTG
This sequence comes from Mycena latifolia, assembly GCA_029289555.1. NCBI lineage: Eukaryota > Fungi > Basidiomycota > Agaricomycetes > Agaricales > Mycenaceae > Mycena > Mycena latifolia. Next base: position 25,345 of record JARJLE010000187.1, on the reverse strand, counting down.
TTTTAAAACTATGCTGGCTATCGTGTCTATGTAGTTATATAGACTATATAGACTGGCAGGCGTCTATCTATGTCTATGGAAAAAAATACCCCCCTCCCACCTGTCTATCATAGACAGCCTTGTGATTTCATGTCTATGGTGTCTTTTTTGGTCTATCTGGGTCTCTGAAGCAATTTCAGATTTTCCTGATGTGGTTCGACCCCCCGCGGTGCCCTGCAGTCTTCCTCATCGTTTTTTATAACTCGTGGCCCGTGGACGCGGCCATAAAATCGATTAACACCCCGGGAATATCGCCATAGACCAAGGAAAGCATCGTGGTGTACGGAACACGCGCTGGAACTCTTAATCGGGCGCACATAGTTACTACGGCGAGACGGGGTTCGACTCCCGCGGTGCACTGTTGCACTCGCCAACCCTTTTAATTATGTTTTTGGACCCTGCCAAAATCCTCCCACATTAAGACCATCCCCACAGCGAGAGCAGAGCACCGTGGTGTACGGAACACACGCCGCACGACTCAATCGTGTCGGACGAGGTAGAACGGCGAGATGGGGTTCGACTCCCCGCGGTGCACTAATAGTGGGGCTTATTGCTCTCTTTTTATTATATTTGGGTCCTGCCAAAACCCATTCACACCTGAAGACCCGCACTGCAGCTGCAGGAACGCATTGTGGTGTACGGAACACGCGCCGGACGTTTAGGCGGGTGAATGCGTTAGCCGGCGAGACGGGTTTCGACTCCCCGCGGTGCCTTGCGTATGTACTAAGCATTTTTGCCCGACGCATTTGAATCAGTAATAAATAACTTCAACTGAGGTTGAATTCAGGGAGAGAGAAAGCACCATGGTGTACGGAACACGCGCCGGACGTTTAGTCAGACCAAATACGTTAGCCGGCGAGCCGGGGTTCGATTCCCCGCGGTGCCTTGAACGCTCCAAAGATGTTTTCCCCCCCCTCCATCCAACGCTTTTGAGTTTAGGTAACCAATGAGTTCAGGTTGAATTCAAGCATAGAAAAGCACCATGGTGTACGGAACACGCGCCGGACTTCTCGCCATGCTCTCAGTACATATATATCCGGCGAGAAGGGGTTCGACTCCCCGCAGTGCCTTGATCGCTACCCAACGCACATTTTTCCCCAACATGTTTGAATCGGAATAGCATCAATGAAGGTTGAATTCAGGGATAGGAAAGCACCGTGGTGTAGGGAACACACGCCATCATTGTAACAGAGAGATTTCACCCGTCAGCCGGCGAGCCGGGGTTCGACTCCCCGCGGTGCACTAATTGTGGGGTTTATTACTCTCTTTTTATTATATTTAGGTCCTGCCAAAATCCATTCACACCTCAATACCATCCGCACAGCTAGAGCAGAGCACCGTGGTGTACGGAACACGCGCCGGATGGTTCGGCTTCAACAATGTCACTATCAAGCCGGCGAGACGGGGTTCGACTCCCCGCGGTGCACTAAAGGCTCTTTCCAGCCCTTTTTTCCTCCGGCTTGGCTCGGATTTGTTCTCAGATGATAGTCAGCTCCCAGCGCTCTCCACCTTTTTTCCTGTTCCTATGAGTATTTACACCGGTACCCTGTTTCGAGCTCCTCATCCATCGTCCATCGTTCAACTGAATCAACCCGACGCCTGTCAAACCGACGGCCGAACCCAACTCGGAGAGGCGACGGGCAGGTCAAACAAATGGCCCTTGCGCGGCTTGCATCTAACTTACTGGGATTCTTTTAATTTCTGGCTGTCAGAGGCGTCAGAAAACGTACTAGTGCCTTCTGTCAGGGGCAGGGCGCGCCGCCCGCTCACTGTGTCCGCCACACGCGCTCTTCCTGAAGGCTCCACACCCAAATTTAATCGCACACGGCAAGTTCGTCAAACGCTCTGAATCCTTTGATCCAATTCCAAGACTCTATCTACCATACAAAATACACGAAGATAAAAAACAATAAATGCGATCCAATCCAATGCAATCCAAGGCAAGGAGGTATAACGAGCGGTAGGCTACAGGCTGTAAGCTAGGTGGGTGGTGTCAATGTAAATGTGTGTGTCAATGTAAATGTGTGTGCTAAAGATACAGTGGTGCGGGCGAGCGGGCATAGTCATATATGGGTTTTTGAAAATAGAGAGGAAAGAGAGAGGGAGAGGCTAGACGGCGTCGGCGGCGTCCCGGACGTGCGCCGGTGCGGGCGCGGGGGGGATGGGCGCGTGGTACACGGACGCGCGGTGCAGCGAGGACACCTCGATCTCCTCCGCGTCCGCGTCCGCCTCCACGGGCGTCTGCGGCCGGCTCGGGCTCCCGGCGTCGGAAGAAGAAGAGGAAGAGGAGGCGTCCGACGAGGGGAACGACGACGGCGGGGAGAGGGACGTGGGCGAGGAGTACTCGGGCGGCACCGCGTGCACCGCGTGCATGGGCAGCGTGGGGAGCAGCCCGCCGACGTCGTTGAGCGTGAGCGCGCCGAACGACTTGTCCTTGTCGAACGCCGAGTCGCCGCCGAAGGACTTCTCGCCGTCGACGTAGGAGAGGCCCGCGAAGGACGCGGAGACGTCCGAGAAGGACGTGTCCGAGTCGAATGACGCGCGGCTGCGCGCGTCGCGCTTCTGCGAGGTCTCCTTGCGGATGAACACGGGGAGCGTCGAGGCGAGCCCCGCGGCCTTCGCGTTGGACTTCGAGCTGCGTCTGCGCCAATTATCAGCACACGCACTGGAGGGAAGGGGAATGGGGGGGACGCGCCCGTTGGAGGAGAGGACGCCCGAGGACGACGTGGTGGCCTGGCTGTACCCCACGCGCTTCACGACGCTCCAAAACGCGCCGCGGTAGTTCTTGATCGCCTCGTCCGTGAACCCAAAGTACCCAAAGAGCAAAAACGCGCGCGCGACCGTCGCCCAGCGCGTCGTCTCCAGGTTCAGACGAGGCCGACGAGGATGGGCGGGAGGTGGAAGAGACAATCGCGACGGGCGTCTCGAAGGTCTCGCCGAGGCAGCCGATGTCCTCGAAGATGTTGTAGCGGTGGCCCTGCACGATTTATTCTGTGGGCTGGGTGAGTACGTATACGTGGTGACCAAGAAAAGGTGTATGTGCGCACGGAGGGGGATCTGCAGGATCGAGAGCCCGAGCTCGATGGCGAGGTCGATCATGATCGCCGGGGGTTTCTGCGCCCTCGTCAGCCCGCGCTCCAAAACGAATAAGAGAGAGATGAACACGCCTCAGGCCCTCAGCGCGAGTCTTGGTGACGCTGCGCACGGACGCAATCTGGTAGAGGCGGCGGCTGATACAGAGGGAGCAGGCGGGGATGGCGAGGTTGAAGCCGTTGAGGAAGTATGTGCTGATGTCGCATCATAGACTCGTTACCAGTCTGCTTACAAATGGCAAAAAAATGTGGCAAGCACTTACGGCAAAGAGCTCGCCTCATTTTTTTGCTGTTCATAGGCAGACTGGTTACGAGTCTAGTCGCACCACGCGGGCGACCAGTCGATCATGTTGTTGCTCCAGACGATCGAGTCGACGAAGAAGACGAGGGACGCGAGCGCGGTCCACAGCATATAGAGGCACGTCCCGGTCTTCCACCCCTCGAGGTGCCACGGGAGCGGGATCGCGCTGCAGAGGAACCCGACGAAGGCGAACGCGGAGAACACCCAGTTGGGCGGGCCGGAGTAGAAGTAGGCGGCCATGACGGAGGTTGCATTCAAGGATAGAAACGCACCATGGTGTATGGAACACATGCCACTCCTGTGAAGGGCTTTCGTTGAAGGGTATCTGGCGAGAAGGGGTTCGACTCCCCGCGGTGCCTTAAGTCTGAATTCTGGAGTAACTGTTTTTTGCCCCAACGCAATTGAATCGGCAATGAGGAGCATAAAGTAAGGTTGAATTCAGGGAGATGGAAGCACCGGGTATACGAAACACGCGCCGGACGGGAAGCTCGCGGTCAATGCCTTGAGCCGGTGCACGTGAGACGGGACTCCTCGCGGTGCGCTGTTTGGTTTCTTCTCTTTTATTATAGTGTGGCCTCTAAAATCCACCCACACCTCAAGACTACGCCTGCAGGTATTGAAAAGCACCGTGGTGTACGGAACACGCGCCGAAACTCTGAGTCAGGTACAAACCGTTACGACGAGACGGGGTTCGACTCCCCGCGGTGCACTGATTATCACAAATATCCCTTTATTTTTTAAGGCCCTGACTCAAAAATTGTTCACACCTCAATGCCATCCTCACAGGCATAGAAAGGCACCGTGGTGTATGGAACACGCGCCAGGCCTCTTCGCCAATCGGAAGGGAACGCAACAGCGAGCATTCCAGAGTTAACCTAACTATCCCGGAGAGGATTAGCACAATGAACACCCCAATCGCGGTGTGACCCTTAATGAGCTAGAACTGAGATCCGCTACAGTTTACTTTCTCTGGTAATTTAAACGCTTACATTCAAAGAGTCGGGTTTGCTCCATGTGCAATGAGAAGCTTCTCTATTTCTGGCATGTTACCAGCAGATGCAGCTCGTAGCGCTGTGCCGAACTCCCCACCTTCCAATATGATGATGTTAGTAATATCTTGTTGAACTCGAAGACTCGGAGCATCTTCACCTCGAACATTCACGTCCGCACCTCTCTCAATAAGCAGTTGTACGACATCGAGGTGTCCAGCATACGATGCTGCTTGGAGGGCCGTTCCGTACTCGCCACCTTCAAGTGCATTAATGGTATGATCTAACGCTCAAGAAACGACCTAACCTAGGGTATTTATGTTGGCCCCTGCCGTAAGAAGTATGTTGACGATCTCTATATCTCCGGACTCCGAGGCCGCTTGGAGGGCCGTCCCGTACCTGCCACCTTTCACAATCATGTGGGGGTAATGCTCTCCGAATGGGAGTTATCCTCACTTAGAATATTTGGGTCTGCCCCGCTCTGAAGGAGCAACTTGACAACCTGCACGTGTCCTGAATCCGAGGCTGCTTGGAGCGCCGTTCCGTATTTCCCCCCTTGTAGTATCGTGTTACTATCACTTCTCGTAAGTAAAACACGCCCACCTTGGCCGTTCACGTCTGCACCCTTTTCAACAAGGAGTTGCACGATATCCAAGTGTCCTGAATCGGAGGCTGCTTGGAGCGGGGTCCCGTACTTGCCGCCTTCCAAAATTATCTCAGTTCTAGGTCCTCTGGATCGCACATATCATCACCTTGAAGATTGGGGTCTGCCCCATTGTCAATAAGAAACTTGACAATCTGAAGATGTCCCGAATCCGACGCTGCTTGAAGCGCCGTTCCGTAATCGCCGCCTTCCCATATAAGGTCATTGATAGGTCTCGCGACGGTATAAAAACACCACCTTGACCGTTTACGTCCGCACCCTTCTCAACAAGCAGCTGGACGATGTTCAAATGTCCTGAATCCGACGCCGCTTGCAGTGCCGTGCCGTACGCGCTACTCTCTGGTACCATGTTATTAGCGCGCCATGCCGTCAAAAAAGAAAATACCTACCGCCGTTGACATCTGCACCCTTCTCAACAAGTAGCTGGACAATCTCCAGATGTCCTGAATCCGAGGCTGCTTGGAGCGCCGTTCCATACTCGCCACCTTTGATATCATGTTGGTGCGACACATCTCTCAACTAAGCAACACCAACCTTGACTGTTTAGACCTGCGCCGTTCTCAATAAGCAGATGGACAATTTCCAGATGGCCCCGAGCTGACGCTGCTTGAAGAGCTGTCCCATATTTCCCCCCTTTGGTTAAGCTGTTAAAGGAACGTTCCCAGGATCGAAAACGCCCACACCTTGAGCATCGACCTCGCCTCCCTTGTCAACAATCAGCTGTATGATCTGCAGATGCCCCGAATATGACGCTGCTTGGAGCGCGGTCTCGTACTTGCCCCCTTCCAGTACCATTCATATCGATGTCATACACTCGAAACCGAAAAGGAATACTCACCGTGAGCGTTGACATCTGCTCCCTGTTCAATGAGCAACTTTACGATGTCTTGATTTCCTGCAAACGATGCTGCTTGGAGGGCTGTACCGTACCAGCCGCCTTCGAGCCTTAAGAGCGGCCATTCCCTCTGATTTAGAGACACACCCACCTTGAGCATTGATCTCCGATTCCGCCTCAAGCAGCTGCCTAACAATTTCCTGATGCCCTTCATACGACGCTACATGGAGCGCTGTCCCGGCCATCGTACCTTCAGGTAAGTGCCATCTTAGCGGGACGTCTTCACCAAGAACAAAACCCTCACCGCAGGCGTTCAGGTCTGCTCCCTTCGCAATAAGTAGCTTCACAATGTCGAGATTTCCCGAGCACGACGCGGCTTGAAGCGCGGTGTCGTACGTGTTTCTTCCAAATGCAACGGCGCCTTGGACTGCAATTTTAGCGGAATATTTTTACCGGCGGAAACAACTCAACATTGGTTATTTACGTCTGCCCCGTTTTCAATGAGGAGCTGGACGATTTTTAGATTTCCCGAGTGCGACGCTACTTGAAGCGCCGTTCCGTACTTCGGGTCTTCATGTAGGTTTTTAGTTTCGCCGTCGAGAGAGAATGACAGTATTACCTTGGATATTCGGGTCTGCTCCATTCTGAAGAAGGAGCCAAACCACCTCGAGCTCTTGAGCATTCACTACTCGATGCAGTATGTTCATGGCTTCGCCGGCTTTTGATCGCGATTTCAGTATTTGTTCGTCATTGAAGACAGTCTCACCAGTAGTGTTCGGATTTGCCCCGCTTTCAAGGAGGAGTCGGACGACGTCCCAACGCACCGGATCCGATACTGATGCCTGTAACGCCGTCCGGTGCGCACCGCCTGAGTGTATGGGTTGAATGGAGTCTGCCAGAATCTGAGAGTCTGGCGACTTGCCCTGGATATTTGGGTTTGCCCCCCGCTCCACGAGCAACTGAATGATTTCTAAATGTTTGAAGTACGACGCTGCTTGGAGCGCCGTCCCGTACTCGCCACCTTCAAGTCCTCTGTCGATGTCTGTCTCACAGAGGAAATTGGCCCACCTTCAGCATTCAGGTCAGCTCCGTTCTCAATAAGCAGCTGGGCGATATTCAGACGTCCGAAACGCGAGGCTACTTGCAATGCTGCCCCGTGATTTCCACCTTGAACTGCCTTGTGAGTTCCACGTGCTCGTAATCGAAGGAACGTCACCTTGAGCGTTCACATCTGCCTTCCTCTCAATGAGCAGCTGTACAATTTGCAGGCTCCCCGACCCCGCCGCTGCTTGGAGCGGCGTAGCGTAATCGCCGCCTATCAACATGAGATTTAATTGCACGTCCTCCCGAATCGACCCACCCTCAGCCTCAACATTAGGGTTTGCTCCCTTTTCCAGAAGAAGCTGGACGATTGGGAGATTCCCCGATCGCGACGCTATTTGGAGCGGTGTCCCGTACTGCCCGGCTTGTAAAATGATTTCAGCCGTACGTCTTCGAAGCAAAAGGAAATCATTACATTTTATATTCGGCTCTGCTCCTTTCCCGAGAAGCAGCCTGACGACCTCGATCTCTCCTGCAATCAACGCACTCAGCAGTATGCTTTTGTCATTACCGACTTTGAGCACCATTTCAGTACCTCCTCGAGATCACAATATATTCTCACCTATGATTTTCGGATGTGAAAGAAGCAGCCGGGCGATATCCCAATGTTCTGGTCTAAATACCGATGCCTGGAGCGCCGTCCCGTGCGCACCACCTTCAAGTTGAGAGGGATCAGCGCAAGCGCCGGTGAATGTTGAAAGCCACCATCCTCGCCTTGGATATTTGGATCTGCTCCCCTCTCAAGAAGGAGCCGTACGATTCCCAAACTCCCCCGTGACCCAGCTTGGAGCGCCGTCTCGTACTTCCCACCTTTGAGTACGATTAATGAAACCTGCGCAACATCGATACCGATTTTACCTCGAATATCTGGCGCTGCACCGTAGTCCAACAGAGTAGCAACCAGTTTTTCATCCGACCGGGACGATGCCAGCTGCAGTACGGTGGCGTAATCAGAGTCTACACTGGAATGATCAGTATGCTGACGATGGCAAAAAAAGAGATCCATACCCTCAACCGTTGCGTTGACATCAGCGCCGTGCTTGACTAGAGCCCGAAGCGTCTCTGACGTCGCACCCTCCCTGATGGCATTCCGTAGCAATTCCGTATGCTCTTTTATGCGTCGTTTCTCATGGCGGGAGAGAACAGTCTCGACGAGGTCGCGCAAAGGGAGTACCAGCAAAAAAATCGCAAGAATTTGGCCAAAGGTCCAGAGAGCTTCCCCGGGACTCTGTAGTTTTCGGTTTCGTAGCAGCGTACGCTCAATATCCACCAGAAAGATGAGATTGATAGCAAACAAAAGCGCCATCCCGAGCACTGTGGGCACAATGCTCGCAGTTTTGAGGTGAACCTGGGGCTGCCAGCGCCTGTACCATGCCTGGTAGCTGAGAAAGACACCAAGGAACAGTCCCATCGGAAGTATCAAATTGAACCCGGGAGCGAGAAACAAGGAATAAATCGCAATTGACCAGTTCCTCAATTGGCCCGATCCCAGAGAGACCGGCTGGCCCAGGATGACGGTGAATAATAGGTTGATATCGCAGGCGTGAAAGGTTCCGAACGAATTTGGGTCACTCCAGAACCAAATCCCGAGGCCCGCCATTAGGGATAGGTGGAGGGAGCCGAGGACAAGCACGATCTTCATGAAGATCCGCCGTATTGGTGATCTACGGCGAAGCACCGTGCTTTTGCGATTGCCTGCCACAGAGGTGAGTTTTAATTGTGGAAGAGCAAAACAGTTTTACCCTGGCGCTTCTCTGTGCTATTCACGTTGCCGTCCGATGCGCCAAGTTTCAGATAGAACGGCTGTGACGTTGGCCCCACACTTCCGTGGTGTTCTGAAGACCACCGTAACTGTGAGCGTAATCTCAAATATCTTGAATAAGCGTCCCACACCATCTCCAGAGCCATCGCTTGGACTCGCCCAAACGTTCTCCCGAATGTGCTTCATCCAAGAGGTGAGATCGTCAATCCGCCCCTCTTCAGCCAGACTCTTGTGCTGAATGTAGAGCAAGAAGTAAATGAATGTATTTGTGTTGTTCATCCAGCTCAGGCTGAGAACTATGCTTGCGTGGAAGTTGGACAGTCCCTCCGTTTGAGCCTCGACGATTGCCGTGATCAGAATGGCGAAAGCAGTGATGAGGATCGTCGTCGATTGGGTTTCCACCGCGTCGAGTTCCGCCTCAGAGACTTTTCCGTCCCAGAGAGCCCAGATCGCCGGTATGAAGCTGAGCAGATTCTGCAAGTAGATCGCTGCACGGACGCCGATTCCAGATATGTCGGGATCTGCGAGGATGCAGAATGAGGGGCTCATGAGCAACTCCCAAGGCACCTCGTGGACGTGAGAAACAAAGGGAACGTAACGCTGGTTGCCAGCACGCCGCACAGTGCACCCGATGACACATCATCGATACTTTAGTGCGGCCGAAAGGTACTCTGAGGGTATTGTATTGTGCCAAAGAATTCGAAGGTTCTTCAACATGTTAGGATTGACCGTTGTTCAAGGTTTGAAGGTATCCGCGAGCTTCTGTATGGCGCTCAGTAATCAGGGAGGAAGTCTAGGTGCCTAGAGCCCGAATAGGATAGATGAGCAACCAACGTGAGAATTTTCCTTGCACGGCGAGAATTTCGAAGAGGCCATGAAAATTGTTGGCCGGATATTCCACGCGTTTAATCGAAAGAAGGCCCTGACCCAGCAAGTGAGACACATTTCAGTTTAAATGCCGGGACCTTCGGAATCGGCAACTCGGGCCTCGGCAGCTCGGCTCAGCCAGCATGTCACAGATCCAAGTCGTGACCACGTTCCGCATCTTCTCCTCCCGACTTGCCTCCGACACACACGCCTCTCAGCTCTGGAACTTGACCTGGAATCATCACGCCGGGATGGAAGAACGGAGTCCATTGCAGATCCAGGAACTGCTAGACCAGTGTATCGAATTCCTCTGCGACTCGCCCACCGACCTGAAAGCCTGTGCCTTGGTTTCTCGTTCTTGGACATCTGCAGCCCAGGCGCAACTTTTCAGCCAAATATCGACGAGATCGCCTTGGTCGACCGACCCGTGGTGTAGACTTCAGCAGATATTGCAGACCCCACACCTCATCCGCCACATCCACCAGCTTCACTTGAACTGGAGGGAGCTATCCATCGAGACGTTCTCAGCGATTTGCGAGTTCCCGTTCACCCATCTACATTCCGTATACATTCGCCATCTAAGTCCAGTCCCTCCTTCCGTCGGAATCGCCATGAAAGAACTACTGAGCCGGCCAACTCTGCGGCGTATCACAATCACGGCCTACTTCCAGGAATCATCGAACTTTCGCCAGATCTGGGATCTCTGCTCTCCGAACATCCGCCACCTAGAATTTTACTGTTCCCTAGGCTCATTCGACTCATCGGGGCCCCTTCCTCACCGTGGTTGCACCCGTCGCACGCTGGAATCCCTCAGGATCGGCACTGTCAGAGACATCGACACCTGGCTCATGGATGATCAGTGTCCGTTTGATATATCCTGCCTGAAGGTCTTCTCGATCTACGGGAGCGACGGTGTGATCCGGTGGCAGCAGTTTTCATCTTCCCTTCGGACCATTGAGGTTCTCGATTTTCATCTATGGGTGTGCATCTGGTTGTATCATCCCACGGACATATTCTTATCAATTTACAGGCCGTCCCCGTCCTGGACCTTTCCGCGTTTCCGAACCTCATGCTCGTCCGCATGGAGCTAGGGACAGCGTCGAGGCTTCAAGGAGTTCTCGATACCCTTTCCACGATCCCGCGCGCGTCCCGAATCCGGACGATCGTGATCTGCAGCCGTGATCTGCCCGACGGATGCTGTGACCTGCTGGACAACAAACTGGTGGCTCTTCCAGTGAATCCGCTGCCTGCGCTGGAGCTGGAGGATTCTACCGAGCGCGGCCCGAGCATTGTCCAATATTTTCCTCGTATGAGTTCGAGGAGTCTGGTGCGCCCCCCATCGCCCTTTTTGTTTGCCGAGCATGCTCTGATGTAAAGGCAGGTTCGCCATGTTGTTGATCATGATAATTGGTTCCAGGTAAGGCCTTTCATTGCATGCAATTGGCCTGAGACTTCTCCTACGCCACAGGATTTCAAGGGCATCCAGTAGCAGAATTTGACTGACCACGGAGCCACATGAATGCCTCTTTTTCGTTTGCGGTGCACAACGCCTGTTTCAATCTGGGTCCGATCGAGCTCGTCTCCGATATTCTTAATCTGATGCGTTGCTTAAGTCTGAATTGGTCTCGCTTTGAGACAGCACAACACGTATACGCCTCAAAATCCGCTCAGTGGATTGTATTCTCTGCCTTGAGTATTGCCGAGTGCTGCCTCCCGCTGGCGGCGCACCTCAATAGCATCCTCGCGTCCACTGGGACGCACCATGGTGTACGGAATACACGCCGCACGACTAAATGTATAAGTTATTATTATAAGAAGGTAGACCGGCGAGATGGGGTTCGACGCCGCTCGGTGCAGCTTTCCACATTTTTGACTCTTTATTCAATAAGTACGGTGAATCAAAGACTAATGCTTTTTTTCTCCGCAACACATTTGCATCTGAGTGCCTTAAACTGACGTTGAATCCAGGAATAGGAACGCACCGTGGTGTACGGAAAACACTGCACCAGTCTGAATGGAACGTAGCGGCGAGACGGGGATCGAATCCCCGCGGTGCCCTGCTGCTTCTTTTCAGCTCTTTTTGTTTTGCCCCGGTCAATATCTACTCACACCTCAATACCATCCTCACAGGCATAGAAAGGCACCGTGGTGTACGGAACACACGCCACTCCTGTTGAAGGCATTCATTAAGGGTATCTGGCGAGATGGGGTTCGACTCCCCGCGGTGCATTGATAGTGAAAGGTGGCGTAACTTTTTTGGCCCGACCCCAACGCATTTGAATCTGAATGCCTCAAATTAGGGTTGAATTGAAGGAGAGGAACGCACCGTGGTGTACGGAACAAACCCTGGAACTCTGGATGAGATTGGCGACAATATATCTGGGAAGAAGGGGTTCGACTCCCCGCGGTGCCTTACGTAGGCTCTTCAGCGTCTTTTTTTCTTCCTAATGCTTTAATATCCGAATTTGAGTAACTGGAGTGAGGCTTGAATTCAGGGATAGGAAAGCACAGTGGTGTACGGAACACCCGCCGAACTTCTTGGGTGAACCGCAGGCTTATATTCGGTGAGAAGGGGTTCGACTCCCCGCGGTGCACTGCCTTTCGGCCACCTTTTTATTACTTGCTTGTGGGCGCCGCCTAAAAATTGATTCACACCTAGAGAATATCCCCACAGGCATAGAAAGGCACTGTGGTGTACGGAACACACGCCGTGATTGTAGCTGTGTACTCATCCATATGTATATATCCGGTGAGACGGGGTTCGACTCCCCGCGGTGCCTTAGGTCTGGAGTAAGTGGTTTTTTCTCCCCAACCTGAGTAACATAAAGTAGGGTTGAATTGAAGGAGAGGAAAGCACTGTGGTGTACGGAACACGCGTCGTGATTGTAGTTGGGGAATGATTGCGAAACTTCAGCCGGCGAGACGGGGTTCGATTCCCCGCGGTGCCTTAAAGGCTCCAAATATGTTTTTTTCTTTCTTTCTCCATCCAACGCTTTTGAGTTTAGGTAACAGGTTAAATTCAAGCATAGAAAGGCACTGTGGTGTAAGGAACACACGCCGGACGTTTGGGGGAGTGAATTTAAGCCGCGACCGGCGAGACGGGATTGAGAGTGACGAGACAAGTTTTTTTTGTCTTGGTCTTTCCGCGGGTTTGTTTACGATGGAGGTCAATCAGCGGTAGATTTATTGCTTGAATAGTAACCGGTCTTTCAATCAACTTGCTTTGCGCTCAGCTCTGTTCAACTGAGATCAAACCCACGCCTGTCAAACGCCGGGCCTTGCCGCCGACCCCAATTGGGACGTGATTGCGATCGGGAGGACAATAGGATTTGTGTGATGGCGACGATGAGGAAAGACAATGGGACCGACGCGCATATAACAGCGTCGTTGTGTGTGAGCGTCCTTCCCTCCCTCCCTCCAACTTGAACTTGCGCTCGTCGCCGTCTGCCCCTCCCTTTCGCTCGCGGCCGCCGTGGCGCCGCCCGGTTTTTTTCGGGCTTATTCGCGTATCATGGGTCCTGGGAACACGTTCGCCCGTTCGCGCGACAAGCGGCAGCCAAGCCGCGGCGTCTGCTGCCCTCTGCCCTAACCACTTGCGCAAGCTTCTCCTCAGGCACCCCCCACATTCACCACGGGCCCGTCCCTTGCCGCCCGTCCGCTCTCTCGTACCGCCTCGATCGCGAATGAGGTCGCAGACACGCCCACGCCCTCGGACTCCCTAGCTGATGACGGGGATGCCACTCCTGTCTTCCTCGCGACCCACAAGGAAGTCAGCAAGGTGCTTCACCTCGCCGGACCTCCCACCACCAAAGCCGGCACGAAGGAGAAGCCCGAGCCCGCCGCCGCTGGATCCGCTCGCGCCAACGGAAACATCATCCGTCTCGGCTCGAGGCGAAGCTCGAGGGAGATATCCTCGCCGTCAAGAACGATGTCCGCGACCTCAAATCGAAGATCCAGAACGTCAATGCCGGGAAGATCGAGGAGAGGTTCGGCGTCCTCGAGGGCGTGGTACGTACCTCCCTCGAGGGCTTCGATGCCAAGCTCGCCGCTGGCGGCGCCGGCGTCTCCTCCGACGGCCGGGTCTCCCTCCACACCGCCCAGATCGCCCGTCTCACTGACGATCTCGAGACAACTCAGCGCCGTGTTGGCCGCCTCGCCGACTCCTTCACCGATGCGGAGGGGTTTCCCATCCCCGGACTCTTTGCGACCAAGGGCGATGTCAACGCGCTCTACGGCTCGGTCCAGGAGGGCTTTGATGGCCTGGACGAGATGGTCGTCGACAAGGTGCAGGAGAGTCTTGCCCCGCTCCTCAAGAGGCTCGACGACGCGGCGGACCAGCTTGCAAAGTTCGACGCGCGCATCGCTAGGGTCGAGAAGAAGGCGGAGGAGAACCGGCGTGGGGTTCTCGGGGCGCGCGAGAGCATCGCGAGCACGCAGGGTGAGCTTGCGAAGTTCATGATGCGCTCCACCCCGGCCTCCACCACCATCGTCACTACCCCCGCTGCCCCCGCTGCGACCGCTCCCCCCGCTGCCAACTACGCCATCAACGTCAGCGGGAAGAAGCACAAGCGCAAGGCGAGCGTGGAGCTCATCGCGCCGCCGGCTAAGCGCTCTGCCGGAAAGCCCGACAAGGCAGCCTACCACCACTGGGTGCGTGTTGGGCCCGTCAATCCCGACACGAAGCACAGCGCGCCCACCATCTTCTGGAAGCTCGCGGAGACGGCCATGCCCTCGTACTCCTTCCCTGCTGTGTACATCGAGCGCGTAGCACGTGAGCCGTCCGTCATTGCGGTCGGGTTCTCCACGGCCAACGATGCGAACTCTTTTGTCGGCGCGTGGATCGGTGCGAGCACCACTATGCCCGTCGCGTTGCGTGGGATTACTGCGACGCACGTGGCGATTGCTGGCTCATCGAACGCCACCGACACCATCTCTTTCCTGACGGGAAACTAGATGGGGCTGGCAGTCGATTGCGCAATAGTACCGTATTACCTCGTACAGATTTATCTATACTCTCGTGGAATATTAATGGTCTTTTATGCGTGAAGCTGTACAGCCCTGAGTTTGAGGACATTATCCGAGCGCACGATATCGTGATTCTCCAAGAAACCCATCTACTACCTGACGACGAGGAATGCCTCGCGGTCCCGCATGGATACTATGCCCTGTCAGTATGCCGCAAGGTTACTGGCCCATGGGAGCGCCATGGCGGGGGGGTAACCGCTTTCCTAAAAATAGGTATACATGCCAAAAAATCGATCTTGTCGTCACCAGATATTCTGGTGCTCGACTTGAACACCTGTTGGATAGTGGGGGCCTATATTCTCCCTAACGGCTCACGCTGGCAGCATTTTACCAACACTTCTCCTGAGGACAAGCTCGAGGAGACACTTGCACTTTGTGCAACAGCAGATGATACGAAAGAAATGATTCTGTTACTTGACGCCAATGCTCGGACTCAATCAGAAAAGGCAGACGGGGACTTGGCTCGTCTGTCCTCTGACCAAAAATCTGTTTCAGCCAGAGGGCGGAGAATGCTCTCGGCCTGGAAAAGGTCGCAACTTGTCATCCTTAATGGGACAAATTATGAAGATGCTTCGCCTGGCAGGTTCACATCCATCCGTAAAGTCGGAGAAGCAGAGCCTGTCGTGGACTATGCAGTCGTATCCAAGATACTTCTGCCAATGGTCCGCTCACTCTCAATAGAAATACCGGTCGACGCCGAGGAGGCATGGTCTGACCATGTCAGTCTAACACTCAAAATTGACCGTGCAATTCTGGACATGGCACCAAGCCCTCCACGGAGAGTTGTGCAGCCGCCAGTCCTCCCACATGGAGATCCTGAACTTGACCAGCTATGTGAAGAGGCTATGGCTAGTAGACAAAGCCCCGCAGAAATGCTTCATGCGCTATATGGCGATGTTTATGTTGAAACACCATATGCACAGGTCTATGTACAAGGATCATGTAAGGCTACGGGAACGAGCAATGTACAAGCTGTGGCAGCTGTCTTCTGGGGGGAGACATCTGGCTCAAATTGTGTACTTGCAGTCCCAGGCCCTGAACCTCTCACCAACAATAGGGCAGCTCTCTATGCAACCCTAATAGCTGTGCAGAGGGCGGACCCACAAGTCTCACTGATGGTCTTCACGAACTCGGAATATACCATACGCCATGCATGCTATTGGGCAGGAAAAAACTCTCAAATTGGATGGTCTTGTCCTAATGGTGACCTTCTAAAAGACTTGGTGTTCCTGCTGGCAAAACGCCTGGCGCCAACGCGTCTTATTCGAGTAGAGCGTGGGAGTAAGAACCAGAGGGCAGATGCGGTGCGAAAACTGGCACAAGAGGGACTTCGAGAGGCAATGCCAACTGGGGAATACACTCCCCTCCTGGATTGTCCTTGGGGGGATATCTGTGTTGACACAGGGAGCATAGACACCCCAAAGGTTTCCACCGCACTGCCAGAGCAGGCTACTGCAAAGCCATCGGCATGGAAAGACCAGGAGGATGAAGAGGAGGCCCCGCAGGGTAACCCAGAAGACCACCGAGGACGTGAAAAAGTACGCCGCTTGCAGAAGTCCTTACGAGATAAAATCTTTGAATGCAAGGATTCAGGGTCGTTCTGGCGTGTCCTACGTGGCTGGACAGATCCTCGCCCAAAGCCAATACGGGTCTTGCTAGAGGAGTTGACAGAGGAATTCAAGAAACGTATGAATGAACCGGAAGTCTTACCTCCATCTTTCAACAAGGAGCAATTACAGCGGAGTGCAGAGCTCTTCCGAGACATGCCTCGCACAAATGAGGACTTGTCACCGAAGAAAAGCTTCTCTCGTAAATTGACTCTGGGGGATGTTGAGTGGGGAAAGAAGCACATTATGAAGCACCTTTCAACGGCATCGGGTATTGATGACTTCTCGTATGGTGATATCATGGAGATCCCCAACGAGATTCTTCTGATCTTGCTTCAAGCAATTGTTGACAAGAAGGCCTTCCCCTCCAAGTGGCTAGCAGCGTTAGTGGCAGGTGTCCTTAAGGCACGGAAAGACCCGAATAGACCAGAAAGCTATCGGCTCATAGTGCTGGAGTGCTGCCTTCTGAAATTCCTAACATTGCTCATTGACCGGAGGGTAAAGGAATTCTCCATGGACTCAAAGCTGATCCCAGAGACCCAGAATGGCTTTATGGCTGGATATCGCACAAACAACAACCCTCTCTTACTGCGCATGATGTCAGATAAGGCTGCAGCAGAAGGAAAGGTTATGTATGTGGCAGTGGTGGATCTGAAAAACGCTTTCCCGGCTGTCAACCGCAGTGTGCTTTTTACCAACCTGAACTCGATGGGGGTGGCGGGGGAGTTGATTGACCTAATCATGCTTCTGTATGACAAAATGGAATATATGGTTCGGGTTAACAAGGAACTATCTGATAGCTTCTTCTCCTACTTGGGGGTCCTCACTGGGGACTCCGGATCTCCACAATTTTGGAATCTGCTTCTAGCCAGCTTCAAACTGTCTGCCTTCCCAGGAGATATTACCCTCAACGGGAAATTCATCCCTAAGCTTGAGCATGCAGATGACCTGATGATACTATCCAATACAGGTCATGGTTTCCAGGACAAATTGAATGGTACAGGAAGGCATATGGGAAACATAGGGTGTGAGATACAGGATACGAAATGTCTATGGGGTGCTATGGGAATTAAGCCAAAAACACCTCAAGAATTCTACCTTGATGGAAAGGTCCTTGAAGAGGCAACCAAGTTCCAGTATGTGGGGATCTGGCATGACCTCACAGCCAAGGATATGTATGCTGAACATCATCGGATATATATGGAGAAGGCAGAGAGGATATCCAATGCTTGCCTCGCTGTCAACCGAATGGTGGGAGGCCTCTCTGTCTGGGATGCCCGAACCCTATATATGGCCCGAGTAGACCCTTACCTCATATCGGCGGCAGACATTTGCCCAGATGTGGTCAAATCACGCAGCAAAGAGCGCAAAGCAGTCCAAAACCATTACCTACGTCGAATGCTTGGACTCACCGAGCGGAGTGTGGTGGCCGTCCTGTTCTCGGAAACCGGTCTTGAGCCAATCTTGTATCGACGTGCTACATTGCTGCTGAAGAACCTAAACCTAGACTCCCTGGACCTTGCGCGCCAGCTCAAGATGTCATGGGTCAATGACATTGTCATAGTCCTTTCTGATCTCCCCATTCCAGTATACTGGAAGGTGGTCTCTGACACAGCTCTGGAAGTCAAAACAATCGAAGGCCTGCCTGCTGATGTAAAGCACTCAATGGAAGCCTGTATACATGCAGAGCTAAGTGCTTACTCAAGAACACGAGACCTGCTGCCAGATCGGGTGGTAATGGAAGACGGAAAGTGGGTGAAAAAGGTTCTCGCCTTTCGAATGTACCTGCGTGTTCGAAATAACAAGCATAGACTAGCCTTAACCCATGCCGTGCTATCGGGGCATTCTCTTGCCATGGAGCGCATGCAGTGGGCTGAGAGGTACAAGAACCCGGTCCCTAAAAAATATAGATTGTGTCGCTTCTGCAAGAACCACCTGGAAGATGCCATCCATGCAATGTTTGTATGCAAACATAATCCATTACTCCTGATCAGAGATAAATTCTTTCAAAAACTGTTCAAAACACTGCCAGAGCTACATGGAGTCTATTCAGACCCAGGTTTATTTTTCAAAGACCTTCTAGTCAAACTAGAGATAATTGGGCTTCTTGGAAAACTGGCTTATGATAGTTTGGAAATTTTCTACAAAGAACCGATGCTGGTAATTAATCCAGCAATATATGCCCCTAATCAGTGGGATGGTTGAGTTGTAGCCCTGGGCCGGTCGCTCAGCTGCCTGCTCGATTTATTTTTATTTTTATTTTTACTCTTCTTTTATCTTTTCTTTATTCTTCTGTCTCTTTTTCTCTTCGTAGTTACTCCAGCATACGTGCCCGGAGGGACTGTTGAGTTGAAAGTGGTTAGATGAATCCTGGCTGCCGGGGAGTTAGAGTGCACTCTGAGGGATCAGAGTGAGCTACCCATGAGGTTTTACCCGAGCAACCAGCCTGCTTTTGTCCGAGCCAGGCCGGGGATATTATTTGACCACCTATACTTTCCGCCCCCCTCTTGGTAGTACGTGTGTTCTATGTATAGGGCAGGTAGCTTTTGCCCTCATAGGGTACCATGTCCTACATAGTAAACTGGCAGTTCCAATTGTGGGACCACGTCAGTATAATATATCCTCCTCCTCCTCCTTGCAGAACATGGCCATGGTCTCCAAGGCAGCGCACTTGTTCTTTGCATCTACTTCTGGCCGCGCCCTTGTCCGCCCCCCCATTCTTGTCCGCCCATGTCCTTGTCTGCACCGTTGTCCGGATTAGGGCGTTCTCTTGTTACTGCCTCGTGGGCGGCGGGATCATCACGAGACGTGCATCGATTTTTCCAGACTATGTCGTAATCAAACATTGATTTCCCAATTTGGGGGCTTCGTCCTAATCGGGACGCTAGCTTGTTGGTCGCGCCACCTGTCGCAAGCAATAATGGTTGCTGGATATGGGGTTCCCCTTGTCTGGTGGAGGCTCGCAGAGCAATCATGCGTTTTTGCCGAGCACAAGGGGACTACCTAATGGTGTACAAGGCGAGAACCCCTGGCGAGTACTCTTAAGCTGCCGGACGTCGACAGATAGCGATCCACAACTCGTCCCTGTCCCCGTCCCCATCGTCCGACACCGCCCGCAGACATGGCCGCCTACTTCTACGCTGGCCCGCCCAACTGGCTGTTCTCCGTGTTCGCCTTCGTCGGCTTCCTCTGCAGCACGATCCCGCTCCCGTGGCACCTCGAGGCGTGGAACACCGGGACGTGCCTCTACATGCTCTGGACCGGGTTCGCGTGCCTCATCTTCTTCGTCGACTCGATCGTCTGGAGCAACAACATGATCGACTGGTCCCCGGCGTGGTGCGACTTCAGCACCCACTTCCTCAACGGCTTCAACCTCGCCATCCCCGCCTGCTCCCTCTGCATCAACCGCCGCCTCTATCAGATTGCATCTGTGCGCAGCGTCACCAAGACCCGCGCTGAGGTATGTTTCTTTCTCTTTTTTTTTTTTGAGCGCGGGCTGACGAGGGCACAGAAACACCGTGCGATCATGATCGACCTCGCTATCGGGCTTGGGCTCCCGATTCTGCAGATCCCCCTCCGTGCGTAGCCGCTCTTTCCTTCGCTGACCGCGCACTCACCCCGCGCAGAATACATCGTGCAGGGCCACCGCTACAACATCTTCGAGGACATCGGCTGCCTCGGCGAGACTTTCGAGACGCCCGTCGCGATCGTCCTCTTCCACCTTCCGCCCATCCTCGTCGGCCTCGTCTCCGCTGTCTACTGTGGTGCGTTTCCCTCCTATTTTTGAAAACACGCAGCAGCTCACGTCGCGCCCACAGTCCTCAGCATCAAGGCGTTCTACCACTCGCGCGCGCAGTTCAAGGAGTTCCTGTCCTCGAACAACAACCTCAACGTGAACCGCTACGTGCGGCTCATGTGCCTCGCGTCGACGGACCTCTTCCTCACCATCCCCATCTCCATCTTCGTCCTCTACGCCAACGTCGCCATCGTCGGCATCAGCCCTTGGGTCTCCTGGGCCGATACGCACTCCAACTTCTCCCGCGTCGTGCAGGTCCCGGCGTTCGTCTGGCGCGCGGACTCGTGGACGGTCGCGAGCCTCGAGACGACAAGATGGGCGACGGTCACGTGCGCGTTCTTGTTCTTTGGGTACTTTGGCTTCGCGGACGAGGCGCTCAAGAACTACCGCGGCGCGTTCTGGAGCGTCGCGAAGCGCGTGGGGTATTCGCAGGCCACCACGTCCTCTGGCATGCTGTCCTCCAACGGGTGCGTCTCTCCCCTCTCCTCCATTGCGTCGTGTACTAACAACCCGCGCAGACGCAGCTCGAAGTACAACGCGAAGACTGCAGGACTGGGCTCGACGCTCCCCGTCTTCATCCGCAAGGAGACCTCGCAGAAGCGCGACGCGCGCAGCCGCGCGTCCTTCGACTCGGACACGTCCTTCTCGGACGTCTCCGCGTCCTTCGCGGGCCTCTCGTACGTCGACGGCGAGAAGTCCTTCGGCGGCGACTCCTCCTTTGACAAGGACAAGTCCTTCGGCGCCCTGAGCCTGAACGACGTCGGCGGGCTGCTCCCCACGCTGCCCATGCACGCGGTGCACGCGGTGCCGCCCGAGTACTCCTCGCCCACGTCCCTCTCCCCGCCGTCGTCCTTCCCCTCGTCCGACGCCTCCTCCTCCTCTGCCTCGTCCGACGCCGGGGGCCCGAGCCGGCCGCAGACGCCCGTGGAGGCGGACGCGGACGAGATCGAGGTGTCCTCGCTGCACCGCGCGTCCGTGTACCACGCGCCCATCCCCCCCGCGCCCGCGCCGGCACACGTCCGCGACGCCGCCGACGCCGTCTAGCCTCTCCCTCTCTTTCCTCTCTATTTTCAAAAACCCATATATGACTATGCCGACCGCGCCCGCACCACTGTATCTTTAGCACATCATTTACATTTACACTTTACATCACCCACCTAGCTTACAGCCTGTAGCCTACCGCTCGTTATACCTCCTTCCTTGTCTCGCATTGGATTGGATTTATTGTTTTTATCCAGTATTTCGTTGTATTTTGTATGGTAGATAGAGTCTTGGAATGGATCAAAGGATTCAGAGCGTTTGACGAACTTCCGGTGTGCGATTAAGTTTTGAGTGTGGAACTTTCAGAAAGCGCGCGGGTGGCGGACACAATGAGCGGGCGGCGCCCCCTGTCCCCTGACACAAGGCACTAGTACTTTTTCTGACGCCTCTGAAATGACAGCCAGTAATCCCAGCGAGTTAGATTAGATGCAAGCCGCGCAAACGCCATTTGTTTGACCTGTCCATCGCCTCTCCGAGTTGGGTTCGGCCGCGCGTTGACAGGGGTCGGTTTGATTCGGTTGGACGATGGATGATGGACGGTGAGCGTTGAGCTCGAAGCAGGGTACCGGTGTGAATACTCACAGGAACAGGAAAA
Organism: Mycena latifolia; assembly: GCA_029289555.1. NCBI lineage: Eukaryota > Fungi > Basidiomycota > Agaricomycetes > Agaricales > Mycenaceae > Mycena > Mycena latifolia. The sequence continues at coordinate 3,631 of JARJLE010000187.1, read as the reverse complement.
AGGCGGAGAGCGCCTGAGAACGAATCTGAGGCCGGAGAGAAAAAAGCGCGCGAAGGCCTTTAGTGCACCGCGGGGAGTCGAACCCCGGTTCGCCGGCTACAGTAGATCGTGACAGCCTAACCATCCGGCGCGTGTTCCGTACACCACGGTGCGTTCCTTGGTCTGCAGTGAGGGTCTTCAGGTTCAAGAGGATTTGGCAGGAACCAAATATAATAAAAAGAGATCACACTCCATTATTAGTGCACCGCGGGGAGTCGAACCCCGTCTCGCCGGCTGACGGGTGAAATGTCTGTGTTACAATGATGGCGTGTGTTCCCTACACCACGGTGCTTTCCCATCCCTGAATTCAACCTTCAGTGATGCTATTCCGATTCAAATGTGTTGGGGAAAAAGATTGTGCGTTGGGCAGACCGCGGGGAGTCGAACCCCGTTTCACCGGCCGAAGGCGTCGGCCGTGAGCTACCCGTCCGGTGCGTGTTCCGTACACCACGGTGCGTTTATATCCTTGAATTCAACCTGAATTTACGTTGCTCAGATTCCAATGCGTTGGGGTAAAGAAGACATGGTTCAAGACCTAAGGCACCGCAGGGAGTCGAAACTCGTCTCGCCGGCTGATGGCTATTCCGCCGCCCAAACGTCCGGCGTGTGTTCCGTACACCACGGTGCCTTTCCATGCCTGTGGGATATTCTCAAGGTGTGAATCGATTTTTAGGCGGCGCCCACAAGCAAGTAATAAAAAGAGGTGGCCGAAAGGCAGTGCACCGAGTCGAACCCCGGCTCGCCGTAACGCTTCGTACCAGATTCAGAGGTCCGGCGTGTGTTCCGTACACCACGGTGCTTTATTATACCTGTAAGGATGGTATCAAGGTGTAAGTAGCTTTTGGCAGGGTCCAAAAGTTGCGTTGGGGCGAAAAAAACGGCTACTCCACATGCAAGGCACCGCGGGGAGTCGAGCCCCGTCTCGCCGGCTGAAGTTTTGGGGCCGCGGCCAACCGTCCGGCGCATGTTCCGTACACCACGGTGCCTTTCTCTCCTTGAATTCAACCCCACTTTATCCTCCTCATCTAAATGTGTTGGGGCGGAAAAAAAAGTGGTTGAAGAGCGTCTAAGGCACCGCGGGGAGTCGAACCCCGTCTCGCCAGATACGCTTCAACGAAAGCCCTTAACAGGAGTGGTGCGTGTTCCGTACATCACGGCGCGTTCCTATCCCTGCATTACGTGTGCATTCAAGTCACTCAGCTTGCGTTTGAAGGGAAAAAAATTATTGTTCCAGCGGTAAGGCACCGTGGGGACGTCTCACTGGCTCAGATCATGGACCGCCTCCTAAACGTCCGGCGCGTGTTCCGTACACCGCAGTGCCTTTCTATCCCTTGAATTCAACCCTGATTCATATTATTCAGATTCGAATGCGTTGGGGTAAAAAAAAAAGACCTTCGAGGAATGGTCAAGGCACCGCGGAGAGTCGAACCCCGTCTCGCCGGCTCACTAAATCATGAGCATACAAACGTCCGGCGCGTGTTCCGTACACCACAGTGCGTTCCTATGCCTGTACTGAAGTGTATCAGATTCAGCGCTTGAATTAAGAGTCAAAAATGTGGAAAACGTCAAGATAGTACACCGCGGGGAGTCGAACCCCGGCTCGCCTGACACACTCAGTGAATATGCCCATGAATTTGCAGGCGCGTGTTCCGTACACCACGGTGCGTCCCTGTGACTGTAGTGCTGGTCTTTATACTCGAATGATTTTTTGGAGCAGCGGCACAAAAAATACTCACGATCCCAAGGAGCAATATTAATGCACCGCGGGGAGTCGAACCCCTGCTCGCTAAATACTACTCCTGAGATGTGTTCCGTACACCACGATGCGTTTCTATCCTCGAACTTGAGTTTCATTTAAGCAGCTTAAATTGTGGGGAAAATGGATTTACTCCACCGGCAAGGCACCGTGGGGAGTCATTGAAGTGCGCATCAGTTTTGAGCTCGCACACAAAAATAAAATGAAATGAAACGAAACCCGACCAGTGCACTGCGGAGAGTCTAACCCCGGCTCGTCTGACAGCCACGATAAAGATGTTGTTAAGTGGCCAGCGTGTGTTCCGTACACCACGGACGCGGTGGGGGGAAAAGAACGTCGTAGCGGATTCAAGGCACCTCGGGGAGTCGAACCCCGTCTCGTCGGCTGCGTTTCTTGAGCTGTTGGGATGGAATTAAAGATAAGGAGAAGCAGGATAAAATTAGAGCTCAGGCTTACAAGAAGACGTGCACCCAGCCGGCGAACTCCACCCCCAAGTGCTCCAGCAAGAATCTCTGCGATTGCAGTTGCAACTCTGGCTTCATCGCCGCCGGCGTGCTCTGCCTTGCGGCGGATCTTGTGGGCGAGATCGGCGGGGCAGTCTCTGGGTCGATTGGAATATGACTATGGACGCATTGAGTCAGAGTAGAAATGAAATGAACAATGGATACCTGAATATGTACAATCTGAACTCTGTTTGAGCTCTTGTATCTTATGAGTTTTACCGCAAGGTTTACACGAACAGAGGGCAACAGAGCAGTTGCGACCGGATGTTCCATTTCGAGAAAAAGGAAATGTGTGTTGAATCATAGCCCGGAACCGAACAGCCTCGGGCATCGGGCAACTCGGACATCCCCGAACATTCTCATTTATTCTACTGCTCCTTTCATGGACTCATACTGACTCATAGTTAGTCTACCTACTCTATTTAAGCAGCCTATGTAACCTATGTAGATATAACCAATTATTATCTTGTTCCCATCAATTACTTGTGTGAGCTCTCAGAGAACCACTGCCGGTTCTTTATCATCAACCTAACTCGTTATATTCTCAACAATGTGCCCTCTCCAAGAACTCAGCACGATAATGGCCTTCACCTTGTACGCTTGGCTTTTATTGCAAACCGTAGAAGGGCGGAGTGGTAGTTGGACTGTAAGAGCAGATAGCTTGGCGACTTCATGTAGGATCTATCTTCTTTATTGCTAGAGCGTCCAAAGTTTTACATCGGGACTTCGGCTTCAACCTAGAAAATCTGTTTCTCCTTTCTTGATCGTTGCATCCAAGCCCTTCGCAATCGGCGTGTCGCCACCAACCATGTCGATCGAAAGACCGCTGCATCATCCCGTTCCAACAGCAGTGCGAGAGCGGTTGCGACGTCGTCGCGCTGGATAAGCGGCAGTCACAACCTAACTGCAACTGCGACAAATTAACTACCCACCGAGATAGCAGGGGTCATATGGGTTCGGCCTATGGACGCCTTTCCTGTCCCGCCCGCGTTGCTGAGTTCGCCGGGGCGCAAGATCGTCCACTTGAACGTGGAGCGCTGCACCAGATTCTTGTCCGCCTCGTATTTCCACTTCATATATGCACCGATGGATTGGCGCACGGACGTCGCGCGTGTAACATCCGCCTCTGTCTACGCGCGGTCCATTGTTAGATCGGTACTTGAGGGGCAATTCTTCTCACATAGTGCGCTGGGATCTTATTATGGTCCCGGACATCCAGGGCGGAGACGAGCACCAGACGCGGGTGCGCGCCGTCCACTGCCTCGATCGCATCAAACACCTTCACGGCGCCCTCGTAGTCGACACGCTTCGTGCGCTCTTCGCCGCCCTTCCC
>JARJLE010000186.1:0-135383 GCA_029289555.1 Mycena latifolia | reverse complement strand
GTTTGCTGATTCAGGACCTGACAGCTCACTCTCTCAAACCGTGTATGGCAGGCAAGCGAACACATTTCACGAACCTGGCTTTACTTGACCTCACCTTATGCAGGCGTTGTATTTGTCCACCCGGCCCCTGCTATTGTGGCGGAACGCGATGACTCGGAGTGGTGACAAGCACATAGATTCCTTGCCAATTTTAATCCTCTTGACTTGTTAACTTCTGTATGCTAAGCTGTTTCAATGACAATATCATTTTTTATCACTGGAGCGGGGTACTTGGCGCAGAAGATTGCGAGCAAACTTGAATATGAGAATCTCACGAGCGTCTGGTTCACCGACTAGACACTTGTCCGACTTCTCGGTGTTGAGCCGCGACCATGAAACTGACACTAGGTGTATATGCAAGTAAATGGAGGATATTCCATGTGTCTCTTCCGTGACTGTATAACAGCTCAGTGAATTACAATTGCGAATTGGATAATACAACGATCCCAAGCGAGATCTCGCCGCTGATCATCATTAATAGATTCCTGTGTATTCCACGTGGAATTGCGGTGCTTGGTTGAAAATAGCAACTAAATTATTCGGACCCAGCACATGGCACAACCTCGGGGTTTTTTTGCCCTTTCATTGATTCAGTGACACTGAGCGTCATGTCGAGCATTTTTAACGAATTTTCTGAACGCTGTTGGAACTGCCATCCGGACAAGCAATACTTTGAATCGTAGCTTCATTGGGGGGTTCTCGCCGATGCTGCGCTCCCCGCCTCGGTCTCGATGCACACCATCCTGCAAAAACTTGTCTAATTGCAATTATATACCGTTCATTATGGAAAGAATCACCGTGGACGTTTCGGGGATGAAGGCTTAAAGCTTAAACTTTGTCGGAATCCTCATGGACACGGGTTGGAGGCGATACGTCAGCCCGGCAGAGCCATCTGAGCGCGACGCGAACATGGAGCACACGATGTGGAACCTACACGTCGTGGACGTGGATGAAACGCGTCGTAGATCCGTAGGACACCTTGCACGCACAGCCATCAGCTGGGACCATGAGACGCGTTGAGACGCGTCTGGACGCGTCTTTACTACGTGTTTCACGCGCCATGCATTGCTTCTTCAGTCGGAGAGTTCGAACTTAGCATTGTCTAGTTCGCTATTGTTCTAGCTATTCATTGTACTCCTGAGGAGTATAAATACTGTACTGTACTCACTGAATATACGGTTTTTCCCTTCCCCATTTTACAACAAACTTCCAGCTTCACAAGAAACAAGACAGCAAAAGAAATTCGTCCATGACTGGATGTATGCAGCGGGGATGATCCCTGCATGGCGTTGGAGAATTGTTGTCAATCACGCGTTCTATCGATTTGATAACGTATTCGGAGCTGATAGCAGCGGTCTTGACATTGCGAACCCAAGTCATAGCGCTGGGAATGGTTGATAAGTTAACCACAGCATACTGTAACCCCAGATTCGACCCAGATTCGTGATTTCAGTTCAAGTGAGGCGGCGAATCCTGGTCGAAGAGTTGCCTGTTAGCACAAATTGGTTCTCCGCGTGTCTATTGACATGAGAGAGAGAGTTCGTCATGTTTTTCGAATGTTACAAAGGAAAGGCGATATAGTGGGCCCTCGGTCAAATTGAGACGGACGCGAAGTCCGCTAGAACTTGGGAATCCAAGGCAATCTGATTAATTAAGGAGGACGGACTCGGAGACCAATACTGAGGTTCCAACTATACAACCTGACAACGACCCCCAAATTTACAGGTAGACAATGATTAAAATTTTAACGCGGGAACACAGGTCTAAGAGATGCGCAAGAGTCAGCCTCAGGATGATAATCTACAGCTCAAGTGATTAGTGTCAGCGTGTGGAATACGACGGCAAACTATTCTTACTGGAATATATGTTTCAATTCTTTTGAGTCTGGGGATAGCCTGATCGGTCGTTCGGTTGACCTGTCGTCCCGGTCTGCATCTGCGAAACGAAAAGATCGAAGTAAATGAAAGGCAGTAATGCATCGTATAGGATGTCATACGGACATTCGCGTGGGCGCCTGGCTGTCGCGTGCCTCCAACGTTGACATTGGCATTCGTGCCGGTCTGAGTCTGCTTCGCCTCCCGGCGCTTCTTCATCGCCTTGTAGACGCCAAAGCACAACATTGTGGTGGGTGCGTGGATGTGAGAGTGAAAGGCTGGGTCGGGTTGAATGAAGTATAGCGCATGGCCGGCGCGTACTTATAGACTCAGAATGTGATGTCAGGTGCATCACGTAAGACGGGCTGGGGCCGTGGCGGACCATCGGGCCCCGACGGAGTAAAAGTTCTATAAATGGCGATGGAGAACCGCCGTCGGAAGGTGGGGAGGTTGGGTAGAGGCTGTGCGGCCGTGGCTGTTGATGTATGTTGCCCGGCCCCGGAGTAAGTTTCGATAAATTAAGCTGAGAGCTTGTTGACGTGTTCAATTATTTAGTCAGTGAACTGCTTAAGAATCAACCCAGTGTCACGCACACATTTCAAACAAGAAATGCTCGACCCGCAGTTAATCTCTGGCAACAGGTTAGAGCAAAGGTGCGCTGCTCGCCACGAAGCGATCGGAGCATGTCCTCGCAAGGCTTCCCGGGACTGTTCGGGTCTGGAGTTCGTCAAGATGGGGAATGAAAGCATTTGACGTGGACTGACTCCGACTGAGCTGGATATTTGAAGCGTGGCGAGTACCAGGAATGAGAAGGTACACAATATACTGCCTTCCAGGCGTGCGACTAGCCTATGAAGAAATTCAGAGCGCGGACAACACATAAATGATTCTGGCTTCCACATATTGTAGATAGGAAGTCCAGCTTCACACGTACTCCTCCTTTCGTCAAACGTAGTGAGGTGGAGAGGCAATGATCAAGTCCGAAGTGGAGTCGTGAACGCAATTGTTTCAGCAGGAATTGTAAAAGGAATGCGTCGCAAAGAGATGTCGCGGCCAACCAAATCCGTTGAATTCCTGGACCGCAGGCGTACCTGTTCTGCAAGGGAAATCGACGCACGTCGAGTCCGTCACAGCATCTCGCTCGCCGACTGTGGGTCGGAGTACGTGGTCCGAGGACCTCAAGAGGACCAGGCTGGCAGTTTCTCGTCGCTCGGTGACGGTTACTCACCCGCGAGCACCACAGCGCGCACCTTTGCGAGGAGGTTGTCTCGATAGGAGGAGCTTGAAGCGTGCGATGAGGGAGGAAAAGAAACCGAAAATGACGGGATCAATCGGAGTCCGAATTCAGACTGAGGCACGTGACGCATCGACGCGACAGCAGAAACGCAAACAACAACAATCTCCTCTCATCAATATTAATCAGCATGTCATACGACGGATGTTTTGCACCTTCTATTTTAGATCTCGCTCATACAACATGCCTGTTTTATTGACATGCCGGGATGAAACCCATCTTGAGACCGCTCTCCACAATAGCTATTTTGCCGCTGTCGGATTCAAACATCAGGAGGGTTGTCAACAGAGCTATGCGGTCTAATCGGAGGGCGAGCATTTCCGGAACGGTCTTTGGAATTACCCCGCTTCCAGTGAAGTGGCAGTATATTTCTCTGGAGTTCAGCGACTGCAGAAGTTAGGTAGCATTAATATTCTGACAAACTAGGAGCGGAGTACGTCGCATTGTGAGACCTTATGATGAACAAAATCCAGGAAGATTCCCGAGCTGAGTTCCAGTATTCGCTTCGTGTGAACGGAAGCGCCATCGATTTCGTGGGGCACTGCTTATATTCCCTTGATGTCCGCTGCCAGTCTCCAGCCGAGCCACCACTAGTTGTTTACCGGCCGCAATGCAGTGGTTATTCCCGGAGAAGTCCTGAAAACGATCTTTATTCGTCTTGGGGTTCGTATAATATTTTGGGAGCTCCACCCTGCCAATCGAGGATGATTGGCTGCCTTCATCAACACTGAGACCACGGGGGCCAGTAGTGTTTATTTCGGACCGTCGCGCTTGACAGCTTGGGCGGGGCACATTTTGCGACCTTGAGCCTCGATCGGACCCCGTTTAAATTAAATGCGAGGGCTATTCTGGTTGCGTAGAGTGCTAGACCGTATTCACAACTTCTCCTTCTGTTATTAAACAGCGCAAATCCGTCGGAAGGTTCCCGGAAGTAGGTATGGTGATAGGCTACCTTGCGCGATGTTCTTCCATGCAGATAGGGGTCCTATGCGAGCTAGACAAGACCCCGACCTCACCCGAGTATCTGTCGTGCGAATAACCAGGTGATATACCCCATCGTCTGGCGAGACCCCCGTCATCAGTTTCAAGCTGAAAGAAAGAAATTCTTCGCTCGACAATCAAGACCATGAAAAGTTAACACACCCATCTTATCCTATCCTATCGGATACCCACTGGTTTTGTATTTAAAAAAAGATGGCCTCCCGTCCCACGTCAAATACACTTTTATCCAAATTCAACCGCTGCTACTACTCGGCAACGAAGTACAACAATTGCCTGATTTGGCCTGCCTCGTGTTCGGCGCCCGGGCGCAGTCCTTGACTAATGACTGCGATGAGGTAAACGCGCGCCGGATCATTCGTCGCGCGGGTTTTGAGAAGAAGAAGAAATCGCACTCAGGCCAAACTCAGGCTGTCATGGACATCACTTCGGACAATGGCGCGTCGAGCTTGAAACGTTGACAGCCGAAGAATTGAAGTTCCAAGTGAAAATATGCCCATTTGCGGCGAACAATGGGCGAATACATGCGCATGATTGTGCAGATAACTAGGTACGGTATTACAATTTTCATGCGCGTTGATGCTGGGTCAATGGTTGGATGGATGGATGGATACAGGATATGCATGATATGCGAGCGAGTGCAGGATGGAGTGCAGGTAGAACATGAAGCGAGCGAGCGAGTGAGTACGTATGGGGACGTGGATTTTATGCATCCTAGTCCGTCGAAGCCTTCCTATCTTTCTGGAAGTAAATGCAAGAAATAGCTATGCGTGCAGAGCGTGGGGCGTGGTATCATCATCATCGGTGTCCTCGTCCTCGACGTACGCAGGCACCCGCGGCTCGAAGCGCGTGTCCGTGAGCTGCGCGCCGCGCGCCTGCACGACGCGCGCAAAGAGCGCCGCGTCAGTGTCCGCGGAGAGTGTGCTCAGGAGCGGGAGGGGCGCGGTGCTCTCGAGCACTGCCAGTGCCCCCGAGGCAACGCTGCGCAGTCGGAGGACTCTTAGGCCTGTACAGGCGCCAAAGAAGCGCGTGAAGGCGCCGTGGGGAGCGTGGATTGCGTGGAGGGAGAGTGTGTGGAGCTGCGCTAGAGGGAAGCAAGCTGCCGAAGTGGATCTAGCAGGGGAAGCGATCGCGAGTGGCGCTGCGTTCGTGGCAGCCGAGGCGGAGATGACGGAAGTGTTGGGGGTGGAAGAGAGCCAGTCGAGCAGCGGACTCGCATCGTCGGGCGCCTCATGTTGAAGCGATGCCGACACGTCCTCGAGGCTCAAGTCGCAGAGAGCGGGGAGATCAAGGAGGGAGAGGAGCTGTACCGCGCAGTTGACGTCGACGAAGCCGAAGGTAAATGCGGTTAAGCGCCCGAGCTTGATTATGCCGGGCTCGGCGCTTCCTCGATGGACAGCACTTAGCAAAGCTCCGCCGCCCAATGTCCCCCCGCCGGCCGCCGGAAACTGGGGGCCGCTCCCGACGATGGCGAGCGCCTCGAGATTGGGACATGAGGCGAGGATGTGCACGAGCTGCGCAACGCTGGGCATGACGTCGGCCGCCTGGTACTTCAGCTCCAGTTTCGTGAGGTCTGCGAGTGGAGGCGCCGCCCAATCGATGTGCACGCCAGTAAGCCTCAATTCAGCCAGACGCGGAACATCCGCAGCTGCGCCGCCGAAGAGGGGCAGGTGCTGGCTGAGCGCTGTGGGCTCGAAGACGACGCCCTTTGCTGCGAAGTACGCATTGCAACGGGCGAGATGTAGTTGCTCAAGGCGTTCCAGCGAGGGGCCGACGGCGCGGGTTTGCGCAAGGAAAGCGAAGATGGGGGCCCAGGTGTCCGTGAGGAGCTCGAAGCTGCGCCAACGAGGGGCAGAAGGGACGAGCAGGCGCAGCACGGCCTCCATGTCCCCCCAGCGAAAGCCGTGCGTGTCCTCATCCCAGTCCCAGTTCGGGTCGCGGAAGTCGAGGAGGATGTCTAGAGCGTAAGTTTTGGAGCGTGCGAGCCAGGTCAGGGTGCGTGTCAGCTGCTGGTCGGATGCGGGGAATGTGAGGACGATTTTGGTCCAAAGGGCGCCTGTAGTAAGCGCGACCTGCCTCCAGCGGCGGCAGATGTGAGAAATGGTCGTGGGCGAGGTCGTCAAAGGGTCGGATTCGTCGTGAAAGTCCTGCTCTATGGCGAGTATGAAGATCGCCGACAGGAGCTCGTTAGGGAGGCGGTCGAGTTCTGTGCGGCCGCGGAGTGAGAGACAGCCATGGACGCTCATGCTCTGTTTTAGGAGGGGGGCTCGAGAGTCCGCACAGTGCCAGTCCAGGAGAGCGAGTGCGATGCTCTCGGTGAAAGACATCCGGCTGTAGGGGTCGCTATGAGTCGCTTGGACCGCGGGGGCGCTGGGAGGACGCACCTGCTGTGCTGGGTCGCAAAGGTGTCGCGGATTGCGCCCAGAGCCGTCCCGTAGGCGCCTCTTATACGAGGCGGCAGATTGGTCGTCAGTGATGGTGGAGGAGGAGCCCCGGAGAATGCCGAAAAAGGCAGGCGGTGATACGCCGCGCAACCGTCCTCAAACAGGCAAATTGTATCCACGGATTCGGATTGCACCGCACTTCCCGCAGCCTCGTGTTGATACGCCAAACGCCCGCCTCCCGACTCAATTCCCCCAGGCCTCGCGCTATCATACCCGATCCGATTTTGTGGGCGTTTATGGGTCCCGCAACAATTTTCCATCCAAAAAGCGCGCCGCACAGAAGAATACAAGAGGCCTCGAGGCGTCCAATTCTGCTCAAAAAGTACATATGTAACCCCCCCCCTCGCACGCTTTTGCAGACAACGTTATCGATTGCCGCCGCCCACTAAGCGCCACTGATGGGAAACGCTCAGACGCACTTCTGTGAATGGAAAAATGCCCAATGGTCTACAGAGACACTCACACCGCCGTTTAAAGAAGTCACTGGCATGGAAACCTTCCGGCTGTCTTCTGGCAGAACGCACAGTTATCAGAGGTAGAGCGTAATAAGTCTCGCGGGCGCTTAACTTCGGGAATCCCGCGCCTGCAGCTGATAAAAACTTACAGGCGTGAGTGCGCCGCGTTGATAGCGGGGGCGGTCTTTTTCTGGCGCGACATTATGCACACGGCGACGGCGACGGTGACGGCGTCAACACGGCGTATCATTTCTGCGGGGTCCGAAATCGGTGAGACAACGCGGCAATTTTCTGAAACCTTCGTGATCAGTCTTCCTTACTCCCTAATTATAAGGGGGCACTTTCGAACAATTAAGATGGTGATAATCGTTGGAGAATGGTCGCGGAAGTACAGTGGAAGTAGCGCCGCATAAAGGAAGTAACACAAGATCAACTGATGTGACTGATGCGCCAATAATGATGCGCCCGAGATTGGTCCATGGTTGGCCTTCTCTCCAGGCGCGGCTCTCCATGATCCATAAATCGGAAAATAAAGAGAGAGAAAATGGACGAAGTTAGCCAACTTTGACGTGAACATCTCCGACTCGCATATGGATGACGGCAGAGCGCTACATAGCATTATGCTTTTTGTTTATTATCTTTCTGTCTTCTCCTAATGGCGCTCGGTCGCATAATCGAGCCCATTTGTTCTCTTGCCCAATGAAGTTCACTCGCCGATATCTCGGCTCGAACTTGAGCTCTGACTATCCCGAGCGGGATCCCACTACCCGCCACATGGAATTATTCATCTGATATAGACGTAACTCGTTCCGGTAATTGTTGTACTTGTAGTCTTGTAGATGGAGGCTCGCGTGTGCTCGACAGTGGCATATCAATCAACATGGTTGATCCGCGCACTGTCCGTAAGCCCGCCTCATAGATGATCATTACCGGCGAATAAGGACCGTACAATCTCGGGGAGGAACACTTCCGATGGAGTTCGCTGTTTCTGGCTCCTGGTTCCGTGATGCCAGGTTGCTAGTTGTATTGATTGTAAATTATCAACCGGCGGAGAGACCACTCGCATACGAATATTAGGCAAACGTTTCCAAGATCACCAAGGACAGCGCATGCAATTGAACATCTCGGGGGCGTAGATGGACCCAATTGATATTTTGTGCCTCAGTTCTAGGGTTGCTCGCGAAGAACTTGCCATCAGAGCGTCGTCGCATCACAAATCGCTCGGCGGGAACCCATAGCAAAAATAAATAAGAATCACTACCCACAGCATCTCTTGAATTCACTTGGCTTGCACAGTGCAACAACGCACAACATGGCTATGAAACTGACAACAATGGCTCAGTATTAAAGTGGCTCGTGAGCAACAGAATCCTCAGTTGATCTCACCCTGTGCTGGCCACAAAAGAACTTTCCCTTCCAAAACAAAAACACTTGAAGCTCATCATGCAATTCTCCTCTCTTGCACTCATCTTCGCCGTGGCCTCGGTCGCATCCGCCTCAGTCATCGACACGAGAGACACAACCGAAACAACGACGGTCGCGACGAAGTTCGGAGTCACGCTCGAGGTCACTGTAACAAGTGCGGGGGGAGGTCTTTCGGCGTCAGAGACAGACAATAGTGTTACCCTGAAGGATGAAAACGGCACGATACTGGTGGTGGTGACGAAGACATAGTGGTACGTGTTCTCGTGTTCTGACCTGGGCACTGTTTGAAGATCCTGTAGAAGAAATTTGCATGATCTATTTATACTTACGAATGTAGACTTCATGGCGCCGTGATTTGAATGAAACAGCTTGACGAGTTCACCGAAAGACACTCGAGTCCCAAAGAAGAATTAGGTGCAACATGGAATAGCTTTAAGAGCCATGAATGTCACGGCAGAATAACGCCGTACAGACTGGCAGCGCGCGATCCTTCGAATCCAATGAATCCGGGGGAAAGAGCTCCGAGCCGGGAATTGATTCAATTGATACGTAGTCCTGACATATAATGCGGGCCGCAAGGGGAATCGGACGAAAAATTTAAAAACAATCAAATGTGCTGCGCGAGCTGCTGCGGTATCAGCGAGAAAATACAAAGGAGTTTCCAGTCCCCATTTCCCTCCATAGCAACTGACTTTGATTGATCTCACTCAGGTTGTCCACAAGCAGCGCTAATTTAAGGCTTTAGATACGCAGCAAGTTCACCGCTCCTCGTCAGTGTAGAATTTCCCAAACATCGGGGCTCCGATGACAATTAAGCCTTCTTTGCCTTCACGGCGCGCTCCTGGAGCTGGAATGGACGGGAGTCCTCCACCTGGGCGAGGGTAGCATACTAAATATTGATCCCATGGAAAGTCTGTAAAATCGATGCAGCTGAGTTCAGCAGTCCCGTCAGAAAGAAAGGCCCGTGGCCAACTGAGCTAGCTCAGCTAAGAGTTGCCAGTGGTATTGCCGTTCAGAGAGGTTCACAGCAAGGATCCGCGAGAGAGCAGTACTGGTGAGGGGACCTTCAAGGGGAACAAAAAACGACACGATGGTTCTGAGCAGGTAATTGCTCGGCAACGCCCGAGGACACGTGGCGGGCGCATCACAAACCAGGAACAAAGATGTTCTTGGCGCCACACCGAATTCAGACGATCCCCTCAAGTGCTTATTCCGAGCTTCCCAGTCTGAGCTGCGCCTCTAGTTTGGTGCGCCCACCGATATGCACGACATCTGAGCAACATCGAAGTCCGACTCCTTCATGGCATCCTCGCTTCATCGAACGAGGAACGCCGAGATACTACTCTCCGACCGTCCGGAGAGGCTAAATCCTCGCATAGCTCACCTCAACCGAGTGGCCTTTCAAGATCCATTCACTCGACTGCTCTGAAACATATCCCTAGGGCCTAAACTCCAAGTCGATGGTTTAGGTGCCGCTAATGCAATTGGTACGGGAAATTCGTCAGGCATCGTATTTCTTTTCTGATCATGCGCCTTTGCACTCAAAATAAATGACCATTCAACTACGCGCAGGCCTAAACCATACACCGTCCAGGTCCGTCCTCAAGTCGCGACGAAAACTCGATAGACGATGGGCGTCTGCATATACTTGTCCCAATATTTCTTCTCGCTGACCTCGCAGGCCCAGCGAATTAGGTCGATCAGGGCATCCAGAACCATTCCAACTACATATCCCACAACGAACCCAGCAATAACCCCGGTAGCAGCGCCGAGAACGCCGCACGTTACAGCCCCAACTGCTCCCAGGGAGCTTGACACGAAGTTCTCTGTGAAAAGTTAGTATCCCCTCGAAATTTCAAATCTAGAATCCTTACCAGCGAGTATACCCGCAGCCACTCCAGAACCAACAGTCACCACACCTTTGATGGCAGCAGCGATGGCCTCCGTAGCCCCGCCGTCGAAGGCGCTGTCTATGGTGTCGACCACGACGAGGACGAGAGCGATCAGGATAGCACGGAGCGTCCCAGCCTCTTTCAGGTTCTCCACGATTCTAGTGAGCGCGGTGGTGCGCCCAGCTTTCTCGATGACGTGTGTATGGACCATAGCCTATGAGTGGGTTAGTGCCAACTATCGATGCCGGCTAGAGTTTTCTCACTATGTGGTAGACGCCAAGCCTCTTTCCAGCCAGGTCAGGATATAATTCCTCGACAACGGCGTGCAACGCGCCCTTGTACGCATAACCTGCACCTTTCCCTTGGTTTATGCTTGTGATCCAGTTGTTAACGACACGGGCTCGCGCAGCTTTCAACTCTCGAAGGGCTTCGCGCATCCGTTCTGCTTCCTGGATCGCACCTGCGATCTTCGTGCTCTGTCCCGCGATGATGACGTCGAGGAGCCCTTGGGTGGAGTCTCTGCCACAACATCGGTCTCAAACGAGCACGGCGGCCACGATGACATACGATACATACGATACTTCGCCAATATACTCGAAACGCAACTTTGTGTTCTAGATCAGTTCAATGTTGCTTGGGTCCAGTGCGTCGACGCTCGCTCCCAGGACCTCAAGCTTCTCCTGTCCGGTTGCGATGTCCTAGTATCTAGCTCTCAGAGTGCGGTACGTAGTTTAGACTGTCACTGACCTGTAGTGCGGCTTCAATGGCCTCCCATGTCTTTGTCGCCGCCTCAATCCACTTATCCTGGGCAGCCTTGAATGTGCGGGCGTTAGCGTGGTACGCCCTCCTCTCAAAGCCCAAGCTTACCCTCATGGTCTCGTATGCTCTGATGCGGTCTTCAGAGTCGATCCATAGCTGCGCTTCCAGTATAATTTCTTCCCGTCTAACAAGATGCTGTGCGGCTTCTGTGATCGCTTCGACATTGATGGTGAGTGCCATAAGTATTACTGTCATTTGCATAAGTCCGTGAAAACACGCAAAAAAATCTTGCTGTCACGTGCAGGCCGAATCGGGCGCTCTTGTACTCAACTTTTACTCTCCGAGTCTCTTGGCACCCATTTTGAACTATTCAAAGTGGAAACTTGAGTCCGAGTGGTGTTTCTGGAAGTTAGACTCGACTAACTGTGGTTGGGAAATGCCAGCTGATGACGGCAGTACAACGGAGTTTGAACTGGTCAACCACCACCGGCCTTCCGCAGATGGCTATGTGGACCCATGACTGCAGTGCACAGCGGTTGCCTCCCGCCGTTGAAATGCTGGACATCGCAAACGGCAGTTCTACAACTCCGCGGTTGGCAAGGCGGGGGCAAAGATCTTCAATTTGGGCTATTGTATCGCTTCCATGGGTCTGCATCAGGATTCCACTGGCAGTACAGAGAAGGCCACGCTTTGAGCTTGAGCTTGTGCGCGGTGTTTTCGATGTCGAGGCGGCCGAATGCCGGGCACATGCCGGAACGCATCAAAGCGGCGATCACACAGTCTTTTACGGCGCAGCGAACGGCAGCGGTTATGTGGACTAGATTAACAGCCATTCATCCCAACTAGCTGTCGCTCATTATTATACTTAGTGGGCGATATTTTCATGCCAATTGCTCAGAGTTGCGGCGTCTGTATGACTCAAAGTCGGCTAAATCATGCTGGTGCCGCCGGTGCCGCCTTCAGGCACTGATCACCATGGACTTGCGATTCGGCGGGGTTTCTCCGTTCTCGAATGCTCTCGGTGAATGCAAATTTAATGGACAATTAGGCATATTCGGGCCCTCCGTTGATTATATTTCCACCATGCACGTGGACCGGCATGAACGGCATGTTGCCTCTGGATATCATTCAGCTGCAAAGAACATTTTGACCTCCAATATTGAATGCCCCGCTTTCAGTAGCTTCAACAGTGACTGTTTGATGATTGAGGTTTCCGGCCCTGTTCCCATTTCACCAACACGTGATGGCGCAGATTTTTTTCGTGTTTTCACGGACTTATGCAAACGACAGTAGGGTCGAATAATTTGTCGAGCTTGTATCCATCGGCGCTCTTCCAGCTTATATTGAGACGTCAGTGCTAGCGCCGGATGGATCTTCTGCTTCACCCGGGGGTTCTGGTCATCCTTAGGCACGGCAGCGCCTCATGGGGGTTCCAGTCTTAGTCTGGCATGATTGAACCTACGACTTCGATTCAAATTCTGTTCCCTCCGTTGGCACGGTGGATGGGCCAATGTCACTCTTACCCGCTCGCCTCTCTCCGTAGTCGTCTTGCCGCCTTCAGGTCGCTCTGCACCGGTTTACTTTCAAGCTGTTCGCGGGTCGCTCTAAATGTGGTATCATTCAATCCACATACTTGCCAGTGTTAATATTAAAAGTTCCTACTCCAAAACTTGACAGATGCACCGGTTTTGCCTCCCCGGCTCTGGGATGCTTCAAGCCTCCTTTCTGTCACCTTCTCACATATTCCGTCGGGGCCTCTCGTTTAAGGGCGACAGGATTCAACCTAGCTGCCATTCATGCCTCCCAAAGCTGATAGATGCACGATGAACTCCAGCCTTCCCTCGCCGACTGTGGCAAGTACCGCCTCCTGAAAGCTAAACCACCGTCCACCGAAGTTTCTCGTCCTCCCTCCAACTGTGACAGCATGTCAGGAATCAGTCAATGGGTGTTGACCTTCGCACTTCCCAAACGTCGACGTAAGGCTCCACCGAGGATTCTATCCTGCCAAAGGTGCTAATCGGTGTATGTTCGGCTCCCCACTACGCAGTGACTACAGCCCCCACTTGCTGGCTCGGCTCTGTAGTGTGCTCGTCGGGACGTTTAGCATTCCTCTAACCACAATTTATATCAGGTCGTGAGGCATTCTGACTATATAAACAATGCGACCTGTTGTCAGTCCCTCACCCTCCCTCGTGTCTCGTCTTTAATCCACGTCGGATAACACATCTCGTCAAACATGATCTACGGAATCGAAATTGACCGCAATTACTATTTTCAACCGGGCAACCGGCCACCGGAGCATTTATGGCTGGTTCTCGCAAGCCACACTGGCTCTATACAAGCCACAGTGTATCGGAACGAAGTTAGGCATCCCACGAACAGTTACATATAGTTTCCCTGAATTTAGATGCAGTGTGGATGGACCAGTGAATTTCCTTCGGCCGACACCCCCAACATGTGCAAATACTAGGAAACCAGCCACCCCGCCAATCAAGTGCTATGGGCGCAAACTCGGGGATGTTTCATTCAGGAATGACACATGGGTGATCTAGGTACTATCTGGTATGCTGAGGGTGTATGTGCAAGGGATGGGACTGGGTAAATTTGGCGGGTGTGATAGCAGCGGCAACCTGTGGAATTGCAGATTCCGGCTACACCGGCGGCTCGTCAGGGCCACCGGCGGCGGGGGGCCAAAATAAGTGCCCTATAGTGTGATATGAAGTATGCCGACACACTAGGCCACTCGTCACCCTGCCGAGATGGCACCAGCTCCCCAGAAAAATCCAAACATCTCAGACACCACATTTTAACGGGTCGGGGAAAAGGGCAGCGATGAGAAGGGACGTCACAGTAGAAGAAGTGCGGACACACCCAATAGTGATTGGTTCCAACTCTAAAAGGCTCTCGAAAAAATCCAGACCCGCAGCATGAGTCGGCTGCCTGCTATGTCCGTAACCAGCCTGAGCCACTCCAGAATGAAGTGAAGTGAAGGTCAGCTCATATCAAGAGTACATCGCATGGATGGAGGCAGAATGCAACCAAGGATTGACACCCGGAGTTGCGCGAGTAGAATGACCCCAAGAAGTCCCCGAAAGAGCAAGAATTGGAAGAGATAGAGTGAGGGCGGTTGTGGCAAAACAAGAAAACAGTTAGTCTCCCGTAGTCAGACTCCACAAGTTTTATGATAGTCGATAAAACTCAATATGGAGTCTGATTTCATTGGCATGCCCCTTACCGCAACTTCGATTTCCGTGATCGCCGAGTGACAGCACGTGACCTTCCCACGTTCCCAATTGGGATTTTGGGCTCGTATGCGCTGTAGGCGGTATCCCTGGCCAGGAAAACTACCTGAAACTAGTTAGAGTGGCGATTGAATGCATGAGGGACATATTTCGCACCGAAATGAGCTAATTTGAGTACGTGTTGACCGTTCCTTCGCAATTCTCTTGAAGTAGGTGAAATTAGCTGCAAAGCTTGTTAGATTTTCTCCAAAAGCGGCCAGAGTCGATTATATGTATGTTGCAATGCATTCCCGCCCCATTCCAAGTGTAATTTATATGAAGAGCAACGAGTACGAGCCCATTGTCCCAATTGGGAGCGTGGGAACATCACGTGCCGTCACTTTTGGGTCACGAAAAATCGAGTTGCGGTACGACTGATGCCAACAGATTCAGACTAGAAAACAGTGATCGGAGCGCTTCGGCCGGCACTGCACTTGTCATAACTTTTGATCCGACCATTACTTTTGGTTGAAATTTGGTATGCACCAGCCTTAGAGGTCCCACTCCCTCCCCAAACCCCAAACTTAGAAAGAACGGAAGGTCCTAACTCAATGAGAGTCAAGTGGCCGGTTTCCTCGTGTGGCTGGTTTCCTGGTCGAAAATAGTACCTCAAAGCCATGAGCGAGTTTCGAAACACCAAGCTCGAGGACATTACCCCGGCGGATATGGCTAGGGTCGCTAAGAAGAACAAGAACAAATATCAGAACCAAGCCGACAAAAAGCTGGCCGAACTCAAAGGGAACTACGGATATGGGTATGCATCGCATTCATGTCCGGCCTATTATCGATAATAACACGGCACCAGGGTTTGGTCAGCGAGATCTCGATCAAGGCTCCTCCGGCTAATCAGTTCTTTGTAGTGTCCTCGTGCGCATCTACAATGCCACTGGGGGGAGTGAGTGTCCGTCGTCCGGTGTGGAGCATTAGCCAACTCGAATTTCTTGTTTCAGCTCTTGAGGTCAAGGAGACGGCGAGTTTTCGCGGTCGCATCGGCGACCAAGCCATCGAGGACAGCATCCCCAACGGTACTTGGACTGTGTTCATTCACACCAAGAGGGACGCAGGTGGGTCTCCCTCCGCATTTGAACTTGAAGGACGCTCATTTGTTTTAATGCTGTTGTGTAGCTGCAGCGGGGTCTGCTGGGGCCGTGATTCTCCAGAATGCTGATGGTATCGAGTTCTTTGCAGGTACGTCCCATTTTTGCTGTCACCAGAGTCCGGCGATAAGGATGTCTCTTTCCCAGGATGGCAGGTACGTTTCGTGGTTGCATTCCAGTTTCTTCTACTTATTTTGATCCTGCCGCCCAGAACCCCTGGTGAGTATGCATTTGAACGCTGAAAATTCCGCACATCATGGAAAGGTGCCCAGGCGCAGAGGAGATTCCCAGGTCTTTGTAGAAATTAAAGAGCCTGGCTACTGGTGGGCCAAGAAGTCGCAAGACACCATGCTGGCCATACTCGATGACCACAATGGACAGAAGCATAAGCATACATCGAACGGCTTCTCTGTGTGTTCCTTCCCTTGCGAAGTATATCTCACGGATGGGGCCATTATTAGATGTTCGGAAGCACCGGAAATGAGACCACGGCCTATGTCGAATTTCTGTGCGAAATTGCGCCGCCGCTCTCCGAGACGGCTTGAGGGTGTCGCGGGTACAGAATGAGGAGATCCTTCCCTGGGGATAATGCTACATGTATTCATAGGTGTGCTGGAATGGAGTCGGCGAATTAAGAGTTTCTCAGAACCATTGAAGCGTCCTTAACTAACACAAAGTTGCTGTTGAGCGCTGAGCTGCCGACTGCATGGCCCTTCTGTTCACAGGCGTGTGTGTCGCGATTTGACGCTGATTTAAATGCGGTTGAAACGCGCCCACTAGATTTCAATAGTTAATGCTGAGAGATTAATGGTAATGAGGCCGCCAGACGTCTATATATATGTAAGTTATCAAATTCATCATACTGGAGGTTCTCAATCACCAGTCGGATCCATTCGGCTCTGGTGCATTGACACCCTCTATCTCTGTGCACTCAACAGCGATGTACATAGCACTGATTCGAACGAACATCGGCAAATTAATTAAGCCAAGTATGTTCAATGTATCACACGGTACATAGCAAAAGTGACAAGGGGAGGAGCAAGATCCCAGGGCTGCCAACGCCTTGTCAGGATCGAAGGATCCGTGAAGCCTCTTATTAAGCACCTCTCTTCCTGGTGACCTCCCTCCAGAAATCAGCTATGTCTTCCCTCAGCGCCTTTCTACCTCTTCGCAAGATCCAACTCCAAACGGCACTGTTGGAGATGTTCATGAATGGTCTGGAAAACCTTCTCGCATTACATCTCAATCACCCTCGAACCCATGCTACGCAGGCTTGTACACTTGTCTCTTTATTGCGACAATGTATTCGATGAGTACGGTCAAAGGATCTAGGTGAAAATTCAATCCGACCTTGGATTTGTAGCGTTCCGGAAGAAACTACATAGGTTCAACATCCCGTTATTCCTCGCCGTGATTGCAATGTATACATTCTCCACCGTCTACGCGGCTTTACACTGGGTCTTGGTCAAGAATGCATTCATTGACAACGGAGATACGGCCGAGTCTACGCTGACCTATCTACTCGCACCACCGTTATGGTTGGTTGTTGTTCCCGGCGTATTGTTCCCTGCAAATATGCTCGTTGCAGACTGTGTTCTGGTGAGACCACGAAATATTAGCCACAGATAATTTCTTCATGCCTTAACAGATCTGGAGGTGTTGGATAGTCTGGGATCGAAGGTTTAAGGTCGTTCTGATCCCAATCCTCTGTACCATCGCCGGGACAGGTATAAAGCAATCAATAACTCACGCCTATTATTATTCATGGCCATTCCTCCAGTCTTCGGATTCCTGAGCGTCGTCGGTGAGGCGGAATCTATCCTTCACCCGGACCTTCAAGTAGAATGGTCTGGTTTCGAGCTCTTATGGTTTATTCTCTCGCTGGTCACCACCCTCTCAGCGACGCTGCTCATCATCATCCGCATCCTCATGATGACTGACAGACGCGCCAGCGGGTACGGCCGTGTAATCGAGATTATCATCGAGTCGGCAGCGCTATATTGTGTCATCATCATCATCACCCTGCCCTTCACACTCCGCAATAATGCCAACGTAGGCTACCCGGAGGTCATCCTGGGCCAGGTGACGGTGCGTCGTCGACTCCCCAATTCCTCGACCTTGAAATTTCTGGTGCTTACTCGACCGCGTCTGGGAACAGGGAATAGGTCCGACGTTGATAGTAGCGCGCGTTTCGTTCGGCCTCGCGCAGCCCGACGATGCTTGGAAAGGCCGCTCGAATCCCAATTCCACCATCCGATTCCGCATGCAAAGTCACCCCAGCACGCACGTCAACTTGCCCAACACCCAGGGGATCAACTCCCTTCACGACTCCCACGAGCTGAAGGAAGAGGCAGTCTAGACTAGCTATGCTGTCCATAGCACAAGTGGAGTATCGCTCGCTATATTTCACAAGCTATTGTTTCGGGAATATTTAAAGTCATGATTCTGAGGGTTTTCTCGTTCACAGACGTGTGGGGGTCGCTGCCAGAGATTTTGATGTCGCGCAACGAGTGAGACCGGGCAAGAGGGTAAATTACAGCGCCTGAGACAAGAATTGCTGGCCAAAATCATGAGTTCTGGAGCTGGAATGGCAGACTCGAAGACAAGATGATGGTGAAGAATAA
The DNA here is from genome assembly GCA_029289555.1 of Mycena latifolia. Classification (NCBI taxonomy): domain Eukaryota; kingdom Fungi; phylum Basidiomycota; class Agaricomycetes; order Agaricales; family Mycenaceae; genus Mycena; species Mycena latifolia. Next base: position 117,200 of record JARJLE010000186.1, on the reverse strand, counting down.
GCGCCGAATAAGCGCTCACTGTCAAATTGCAATTACGTATGGTTAACGGTGCGATCCAGACTCTTCCTTTACTGACTTCAATGACTGAGGATTGGGCCTCTTCGAGGCGGGCACTGAACCTTTAGGTTCAAGTTGAAGACTCAGACTTCGTACCCTTGGCCGCGGCGGGGTATTCCGGACCGGGTGATACCATCACTTGATGGTGTCACTGTGACCGTCCTTCCTCCGACTCTCTCGCCTTGCTCTCGCCCAGCTTCGCCTCCCAACTTCCTTCACACACTCAAAACAAGAGAGGCTCTCGTTGCCCGCTAACTATACACTACACAACGGCTGACGTGGCAATCAATCAACTGATTGATTTCGGACGCAACATATTCCGAGTCCGATGCGGGCGGACGAACACGAAACGAATATGACACATCCAAAGGAACAGCAAGTAGCATTTTGGTAGCGGTAGTAGCTCATGATCCTGGCATTTGGCAAGAAAAAGGTGGTGGTATGGCATTGCATTTCTTTTTGTATCCAAAGTTCCACGTCGAACACCAGGAGTAATATCGTTTCGCGAGATGACCAAATTTGTATGACGAATTCGTTGTTTGTGCATGTTAGAAAAACGGATATTGATCGAAACCCAAGTTCCCCAGGTTAGCCAAACCTAAAGGTTCAGCAATAAAGTTCAAGCCCGGCAGAACGTTCGGCGTTGGGTCAGCACTCTTTGTCGAATGCTTTTTCCTTCTAATGGAATCAGCCTGAATGTGTTGTATAAATATTAGTTATAAGTAGAAGGGGTAAGACCTGATAGCGCTGGGCGCACCTGCCCAATTTACCTCTTGAGACTTGCTGGGTTGGTTGTGGGAACCCGTTCGATTTGAGTGGCGCTATGTTTTATTATTTTCTACTTAAAAAATCTTGCATGAAGTAGGGAGTGGAGGAAAGACCTGTTAGCCCTGGTGCGCACCCACCTTACATTCATGGTGGTTGTTAATAGTTTGTGGCAAACGTTCGATCCGGGGTCGGGCCATGAACGGTTTCCGGTAATGGGTTGTATTTACTTTTCCTTGTACCGGTGGGAAACATTGCATAAAGTGAGGGCAGAGGAAGAGGATGTAAGACCCGATAGCGCTGGTGCGCACCCACCTTACATTCATGGGGCTTGTCAATGGTTTGTGGGAACCCGTTCGATCCGGGGTTCGGCCATAGGGAAGTCTTGCATACGCATCCCTTTTTGTCTTTCTATTAGTACGAGTGAGAGGAGAGCCTGGCGAGTCTTCGATAAATTCGGGTTTTGAACAGAGGGAATAAGATCTGATAGCGCTGGGCGCACCCACTCACAATTCTCTTGGGGTATCTGTGTCATGTGGGCAACCTGTTCGATTCGGGATCGGGTCATGAATTGTGTCTGAGAGACATTTTATATTATTTTATCCTTGTATCGGCGGGAAAATCTTACACGAAGTAGGGACCGAAGGAGAGAATATAAGACCCGATAGCGCTGGGCGCGCCCACCTAATTTGACATGTTTGTATATGAAGTGAAGTGGGGAGCCCGTTCGATTCGGGGTTGGGTCATCATTCTCCTTGTCGAATGCTTTTTTTCCCTTCTAATGGTATCAGCCTACAAAATCTTCTACGCTTTCAAGTTGGGAGAGAGGAAATGAGACCTGATAGCGCTGGGCGCACCCGCTTTGAATTTGACAGTATATTTCAGAGTTTGTGGGCAACCCGTTCGATTCGGGGTTGGGTCGTGAACAGTTTCCAGTGTCTTTTTTATTTTATCCTTGTACTGGTGGGAACCTTGCATAAAGTGAGGGCCGAGGAAGAGAATGTAATACCTGATAACGCTGGGCGCAGCCGCCCAATTTGGCTTCTCCCCGCGGCGGTTGGTTTGGCCGTTCGATTCGGGGTTGGGTCGTGGGCTGGCTGCGCTATATTTTATTATTTTCTACTCATATCCGGGAATAAATCTTAGAAGAAGTAGGGACCGAGGGAGCGGATATAAGACCCGATAGCGCTGGGTGCACCCACCTAATTTAATGTTGGTGTAGTGAGTGAAGTGGGAGCCCGTTCGATTCGGGGTCGGGTCATGAGGTAAATCCGTCAAATGCTTTTTTTTACAAAAGAAATACCTCTCAACGTTTACCCCCGAATTGGAGCCTAGAATTAGTACTAGTATTCAACCAGGGGAGTAACCTCCATAGCAGAAAAAGGAAGTCCCGATATAATTAGTCAAATCAAACCAAAATCAACCAGTGGTGTTCGAAATTCGAATTCCGCGCCTGGGACCCCCGAGCTGCTGTTACACCGCCTCACCAGCAATGTACAGCGCCCGCTGTAGATTGATTTCATTTCTAGACTGATATCAGAAACACGAAGTTCACAGAAGCTGTGTCGCACTTAAGCAGTTGCTCTAGTTGAATCATGATGCTGTATGGTTGAATATCTCACGGCGGGGCCCTGCTTCGGATTTTGCTTGAGATGTTTGTATTTCCAATGGAGAAAGACAAGACGCTGACGCGAAGCAACTTGATTCTCGAGGCGATATCTAATTGGACCGCTGGAAGTCGAACAGCTGTAGAGCCCGGAATAACCCGTGGGACCGTGGGTGATCAGCGTCGTTATGGGGTTAGTTAGTTAAATGCAGTGCGCGCTAAATGCGAAATTGGAATCGAGGGGTTAACAGATTGATTAATTGCAGAGTTGCTTGCGTTCCAGGAAGTAACGAGTTGAAAATTCGTTGAAACCAGCGATGAAGTTGAAATTTAAAGATGAGTATGAAATGGCGTGGAACTCCCAAGAGACGCTCGAAAGACAATTGGACAGACGCCCAGAAACTGTTGAATAGTTCCCACCGTGATAGGCGCCTTGACGTCGAAGATGGCCGCTCTTGCGCCGTTCGAACATCTGTCCAAATCAGGCGGTCGATCTCTATTGACACCTATTTACTTCCCACTTCGTGTCTGCCTTTCACATTTCTCTCTCTCTGTTCCTCCTCTACCATCCTTATGTCGTCGGACGAGTTCTCGGATCTGACCGACCTGGACGAGCTCTCAGAAGAATACGACGCGGCACCGGCGAAGCGCAAGGGTGCGGGGAAGGGCAAGGGCAAGGGTGGTGCGAAGGGGAAGGGCAAGGCTGGCGGGGGCGGCTACCGCATCCGCCATGCGCTCAAGGCCCCGCGAGCGACGACGTACAGCACCGAGGCGCTTTACAGTCCGTATTTGCCTTCTTTGTGCAGCATCGAGCGGCTGATCGGCGGAATTCGCGAATGCAGAGCAGATCCACAACGGCGACATCGACCTCGAGCCGGAGTACCAGCGCGGTGCGTCCTGCGCGCAATGCGTAACTCGTCTGCCTTTGCTGAATTAATGGATTGGGTGCAGAGGTGGTATGGCCCGAGGCGAAGCAGATTGGGATCATCGACTCGATCTTCCGCAATTTTTACATCCCCCCGGTGATATTCGGTGCGCGTTCCTTTCCCTTGTACCCCATTCTATCACTTTGATGCCGCCGGTACTTGGTACTTATTTAACGTTGCAGCGGTGAATGCGTTCGACGACGGCACGGAGACGCGGACGTGCATCGACGGGAAGCAGCGCCTCACGTCGATCCATCGGTGCGTCTCCCTCCTCCCTCGCTCTGTGCTCTTTTAACGCTGACTGCACACCAACGCAGCTTCGTCGAGGGCCTCATCCCGCGTACGTCCCCCTTCCTCTCCTCTGACCTCTTTCCTACGCGTACTCACCCCGGCACTGTGTATGATAGACAAAGACCCGTGCGTCCCTTCTCTTGTGCCGGGTTGACAGCGACTTATGTGAAAACGGACGCGCACGCAGATTGACGGGCGAAAAGCTGTGGTACCGCGACAACCCCGCGCACCGCACCAAGACCGCGAAGAAGATCCTGCCGGAGAAGTACCGCAACATGTTCGACGGCAAGGCGGTCGTGTGCGTCGAGTACCAGGATCTGCAGGACGCGGATGAGAGGGAGATCTTCCAGGTGGGTGTGGCTTCTTTTCCTTTTCTTTCTTTTTTCTTTTGGAGGCGATTTTTTTGGGAGGTTTTCGTGTTCGCGAGGAGTTACGCGGGCTGGAGAAGGCCTCTGCGTTCGTCGCGGTCGCCGCGGGGGTTTTTTTTTTTGGAGGGGATTGTGCGGGAGGATGAAATACGTGGATACGCCACGTCTTCCCCGCAGGACACGTACGGCCCCTGCCTAGTCGCGCCCTCCCTTCCTTACTTCCCTACTACTCCCCCTCCCTCCCTTCGTCTTCCTCCCCGCTTCCGTTGTCTCCTTGCCTCTCTACTTCTCCTTCTGTCTTCCTTTCGACTTCTCTGCCTTTCCTTTGTCTTCCTTTGCACTTCCTTCGTCCTCCTGCCCCTTTTTCTTCGTCCTCTCCCTTTCGTTTATTCCTACCTTCGTCTTGCTTTGTCCTTTCCGCTTCTCCTTGCCCTTTCCCTCGCTTTCCCCCGTCCTTTCCTGATCCTGGGCTCTTCCCTCTGCGCCCCGCCCCACTTCCTCCTTCGTCTTCCTCCTTCGTCTTCCCCCGCCCTCCTCCCACCCCTTTATCTTTCCCGCTGCTGCTCGGGCGCGGGTGCCGCGAGATTTGACGCCCATTGCGGGCATGGCGCACAGGCACGGGTACGGGTACGAGGAGGCCTTTCTTCACCCCGCGTGCGCGTGGATACTTGCTGTGCGGATTCTGCGCTGCGGCGCCCGTCCCGGCAGAGGAGCGCTGGCGGCCCGGCGCCGCGTCTGCGAAACGAGGAGACCCGAGGACGCGCAGCCGAGCGTATTGTGGGCTGCCCCTTGCCCGCGTACAGGCGCTGGGGAGGCTTTGGGGCGCGCTCGAGGCGGCTGTGCCTTCCCCCCTCTTTGCGTTTGCATCCAGTCCTGTCCTCTGTGTCTTTCCTCTCCTCGCCCTCCCGTCCTCGCTTTCCACCCTCCGTCCTTCGTCTCCCTCCCGCTTCCTTCGCCATCGTGTCCCTCGCGCGCGGGCTGCGGAGGCCTTGGGGGCACGGTCAAGGCGGCTTCAATTCTCTTGTCGTCCTTCATCCGTCTTCATCCTTCATCCTCGTCCTTGCGTTCCCCTCTGATTCCCTCGCCCGGTTTCTTTCCACTTCCTTCATCTTTCTTTGGAGGAGATTTTGCGGATGACACGTGGACTCTGGCCCCTTCCGCCCCCTGCGCGCCCGCCGCGTACAAACGCTGCGTGCAGCGCCCTCCGCGCACGGACGAGGCGCCTCCACGCTCACTCCTCCTTCTCGTTATCGTTTCTTTTCCCTCTTCCCTGTCCGCGTCTCCGCTGCTTCTCTGCTTTCGTCTCGCCTTCCTCTGTTGCCGTCTTCCTCTCCTTTCTACTTCCTTCATCTTCCGCCGCATCTGCTCCTTCTTTGGAGGCAACTGTGCCGATGAGACATGGGCTCCCTTCCCTCCGCCCGTACGCGCCCCCGAGACGCCTGCCTCGCGTCTTCCCTTACCTCACCCCCAGTCGCTTTCCCTCACGCGTCCTCCTCCTCACCTCCCTCTCCATTCTTCATCCTTGTCTCCTTACATTCCCCGTTGATTCCCGCGTCTACCCCCCTCCCTTTACCTTCTCCGCCTCGTACATCTTCGTCCCCAGCTCAGGGGACACGTGCCTCCCACTGGTGCTTCCCTTCTCGCGTTCTTTCATCGTTTTTCATTCTTCTCTTTGTCCCTCCCTCGTCCTACCATGCTGACACGCCCCCTAGCGCGTCCAGCTCGGCGTCGCCCTTACCCCGGCAGAGAAGCTCAAAGTCCTCACCACCCCCCGCGCCAAATTCATCCGCGCCCTCCAGGACGGCTTCCTCAACTCTGAGTCCGCGGGCCTCGGCGGCGCCGCGCTCGCGTGGGACCGCTCCCGCGGGTCGGACTTCCGCTGCCTCGCGCAGACCGTGCAGTGCATCGCGCTCTCGCCCAAGACAACGTCAATCCAGGCGACGGAGAAGTGGCTCGCGGACACCGCGCCGATGGCGCCCGCGTTCGCGCGCGACATCGAGGGGACGTACCGCGTCTTCGAGCGGCTCGTCGCTGACGACGCGCGCGCGAGCGGCGGGAAGAGCACGTTCGCGAAGATCGCGCCTGTGGAGTTCATCACCGTCGGGATCCTCGTGCACCGGCACAAGGCGCGGCTCACGCTCAGCGGGCTCGCGGGCGCCGTGGCCGCGATGCGCGCGGACGTGCGGAGAGTGCACGACGACATCCGGAACAACGGGAAGGTGTACAAGACGATGAGCGCGTTCATCGACGGGTACAAGGGCCCGCCCGTCGGGCGCGGGGAGGTGTGCGCCGCGGACGCGGTCGGGGACGACGAAGGGGGAGGTGTCGCGGCGGCGAGTGGGAGTGGGGGCGCGGGGACGAAGCGCAAGGCGGCGCCGGCGGCGTCGGACGACGACTCGGACGACGACTACGCGCCGGCAAAGCGCGCGGCGCCGCGGAAGCGCGCCAGCCCGACGAAGCCGCCTGCCCCCACTGCACCGGCGCCCGCGCCGCCGACGCCGCCGGCGAGCGCGCCCACGTCGAATAGCCCGCCGACGAGCGGGATGGACGTGCTGCGCGCGGCGAAGGAGCGCATGGCCGCCCAGCGCCAGGCGCAGGCGCAGGCCGGCCCCGCGCAGCAGGCGCCATCGCCGTACTCGTTTAACCCCGAGGCCGTGGCGGCGCAGGGGGGCTACCCGCCAGCGCAGGGGCAGCCGTACGCGTACGCGGCGCAGTACCCGCCGCAGCAGCAGGGGCAGCACGGCGCGGGCGCGGCGGGCGTCGCGGCGGCGCTCGAGGCGAACCTCATGGGCGCCGCGAGCGGGTGGGGCGCCGCGCCGAACGGGACGCGCGTGAAGACGGAGCCTTCTGTGCCCCCGCCCTTCTCGCCGGGCTTTTCGCCGAACGGGAGCGGGCCGCCGCCGTTTTCGGGGGGGAACGCGGGAAGTGGGGGGCACGAGCGGTATGGGAGTGGGCGCGGTGGGGGGCGGGACTATGACTATGAGCGGGACCGAGACCGGAGGGACAGGGATTACGACTACGACTACGACCGGGATAAGCGGTATCGGGAGCGCGACCGGGATGGGGGAAGGGGCGGAGGCGGTGGAGGGAGGCGGTGGTAGGGCGTACGGTGTGCGGCGTGCGGGGTACGGGTCGGAGACCCGGAATGCAGGGCTCGCTGCGGGGGTGCGCCTCGGCCGTTACCGCCCTCAGCCTGCACAGACTTGGGGAGCCTCATCGTGGACAGACTGAGAGTTGCCGTTCTGAAGAGTCAAAACTGTCTTCGCCTTCCGTTCCTTTTGGCTACAAGTAGCTACATACGCGTATGTACATACAGACCAGGGCGGCAGAGCAAGCGAGCGAGTATTACTATTGGTTTTTTTTTTCTTCTCGTGTACACAGATAGGACTACCTTGTATCGTATCGTATTCGAATCGCAATTCAGAGTTTTTTCTAGAGCCCATGGAAGTGCGTGACGTTTGCTGAGGACGGGACTGACTGCCGACTTATTGAGGTCTTCGCACAAACATCTCAGAAAATTCTGAACAAAATCATAGCCACTAGGAAGTGTATCGAGGAGCCCCTTACGGCGTGCCGAGAGGATTTGGGGGTGTGATACTGGTGTGGCCGACCTTTTTGTCAAACGCGGGGGAGTTGCGGCAGGCAGCACCGCCACTTGGCCGCCACCGTGACCACCCGTCAAATTTCTCAAAGGAGATACTCATCATGAAGATGCTGGTAGGCCAAGTCAAATGTCCATCGAGTCGCCAAACACCACTGGGGGGCCGTGTCAAGTTTCAAGATTGTGGGGCGCTTTCTGCCAGTGTTACGCGCGGCACTCGAGATATCGGGCCCGAATTGGGCCTGAATCTGCTCCTGTTCGCGGCGTCCGCTATAGGACGCAAACCAAATGGACCAACCTCGCGCAATTCTAATCTGGGAGGCAGACGGTCCGCCGCCAGTAATGGACTCCACAAACTCGCTTGTGTCTTTGAGCCTTTCTCCGCTCTCTGCGTCATTTGGGAGCAAGGTCTCGATTTGTAAAGCCGCTATAAGCACTCCAAGACGATTTTACTCCCATTTTCCGCCTTCCGGGGCCAGTATTTTTGGATACCGACGTGTTGTAACTCAAGCCGCATCCATCCCTCCACATCTCACATCAACAGTCGGATCCTGGCTAGCACACTTCTTTCATTATGGCATCCTTCGATAACATCCCTACCGGCAACAACAGCGAGTTCGCTCGCGGCGGCACCAACGGCGGATCCACGGGTTTTGGAAACGCCGATAAGTCCATGGCATGTCGCAAAGTGTCTTGACTCTTTTCGAACGCCGGTAATTCCGTTAAGTCCATGCCATGTCGCTGGGTGCCTTGATGTTATAGTTTGCCATCTCCATAATCCCGCAGACCGCTTCAATTCTGTGAACACGTCCAGCGGCTTCGGTCAGGACCGCCCGATTCGTCGCTTAGGTCATCCCGCACCACGACCGATTCTTCGTCAGACATACGGGAGCTTCGGCCGCGACGAGCCTGACTCCACGGGGCACGCCGAGTTTGGTTCGAACAACCACAATGAGTTTGGGGGGACCAGGACTGGGAAAGTTTCAATGGGCGACAAGCTTAGAGGTTCATCCGCTGCTCTACGCTCCTTGGAATAGTCCTTTCTGATCCGTGTATCCAGGCGGGGCCAAGAAACTTGTGGGAAAGATGACGGGGAACCCTGGCCTGTAGGAGCATGGTTAGGAACCCAAGGTACGTTTGTTTGCTTTTACAGCTTAATGCTGTACGCTCATCATCACACGAATCTTAGATGTCCGCATACTAGCAGGATGACTTCTGATTAGACGCATACACTGACCGGCGGAGCTTGTAAAAACGAATTACTGTGCTGATAGCACTTCCAAACGAATTGTACGATTATGCTCGTTATCACGGAATTTCGCTTGAATTCAGCTTGCATGTTCTTGCGACAACCAAATAGGAGTTCGATCGGCCCCGTCGTAGCGTAATTAGCATCTCATCGAAGCGTAATTGTCGCCGGCGCGCGCGACATGCGGTGCCCGGGGCATCGTGAGAGGAACTTGCCATGTTTCGCCGCCCGGCTGCACTATATAACGCAATGGTGGGTCTTCTCAAGTCTTCTCCCGCTGTGCCAAATAGCGAAAGAAGGATGAAATTCTCAAAAGCAACAGCACGGGCATAAGGCCAAATGATGAGCTGTAACCCGAAGGAGGTACCAGCGTCAGCTCGTGAGAGGGAACTGCAGAGGTATCAAAACATTGAAACAATCACCCTCCCTCTAATTGCCACACAATGGGCCACTTCTGCCCACTCATGAAGCCTAAGAATAAATATGATAAATAAATAAATAAGAGAGAGGGAGAGTACTGGTACATGGAGTAATCTAAAGCGATGCCGATGAATATTAATAAATAGTAAAGAGCATGGAACCTGAAAGTCCGGGAAGGAAGAACACGTCGACATGGAATACCTAAAGAGTCATACATAGGATAGATAAAAGCAGGAGGGAGAGGGAGAGCGCATGTAGTAATTTAAAGTCGCGAATAAATATCAAAGAGCGCGTGCCTTGAGTTTTTTTAGAGTCCGGGAATAAAGGGCGCGTCGACATGAACGGCCCACTGTCCCTGGTAGTCCTGCGAGAAGCCCCACATGAAGCAGTGGCCTCGCAACAAAACTGCGCCTCTCGGTCCCTGCGGATGACGAGCGCCATTCAGGAATCCCTGCCACAGCCCAGCTCCATCCTGTCCGCTGCACGAAAGGAAGTAGCCACGGACGGACTGTCTGGCCGCTAGGGGCAGCTCTGTGGTGAAGAGCTGGAGCGACAGCGGTGCGCGTATGATTGCCTGCAGCCTTCGGATGACGGCAAAGGTGCTTGTCGGGCGGTCCCCGGTGGTCATCTGCAGGAGGATGCACTCCCGAGAGGCCGGCAGGATATCAATGGTCGTATGAGGCGGGATAGAACAGTTCTGGATCCGGCCTGCCAAGAGATCGAAGTCGACGTCGTTGGTGAGGTTGATGGGAAAGACATCCTGATGGGTCGGTCGGGCCCGCGGACGACGACGTACGACCGCAGCATCGGGCAGGGGGATGTTACGGAGGCGGGGAGCAGGGGGTGGCTTTAAATCGTTCCATTAGTCGGGCAAATATCGGGGAGAGGCAGAGCGCACCTGAAGCTGTAGGCGAAGGCCAAATAGAAGGTTGTGGACATGCTTCCTAGACGAGCGTGGACTTACGAGGTGTGGGGCAGGAACAGGCAACTATTGGGGCTTCAATAAGGAGGAGAGACGGTACATGAGGGTGCTCACAGAATGGTGGTTCACTGTGTAAGGCGAAGGCGGGTTTTGCTTCGCGATAAATTAGGGGGGTGTTATTGCGAGGATATACTTAGGACTCACCCCGGGCGGTGTAGAATTCGGAAACATCTGATAATTTTCGCCAGAAGAATCAGGATGTTGAGAAGGGCGATGGCAATCATAGACAGACCAAGGGCGGGGCTTCCCAGAGTGGGTAAGGCTGTTCTAAATCAGTCCGGGAAGAAGGATTCAAGAGGAGTGCTCGGACGACTTACTGGACTCCAAGCTTGACGAGGGGGCATAGCGCGGAAGTTGGGGGAATAGCCTAGGCGTTGACAGCCTTTTATACCCCCCAATCCATCTAGCGACGACGCCTGAATCTGCAGATCATCCGCCAACTCCAAACGAGATAGTCCAACGCGGACAGTAGGGTCAAGACCCGATCACCACAATGGCCTCGCTTGTGTGATACGTTGATGGAGATTGTCGTTAATATTGACATCTACTCGTGTCCTATCTGGACTGGGAAGAGTGGCGCTAGCTACACAGCTGTGAAGAGTCTATCTGCCGAATCCTCGAGGACAGATCGGATCCAAGAGACGAAGCTAGGTCATACGATCCGAGGACCATCCGCCCACAGGACAACATAGAACGTGCGGAAATCTAAATAGGGAGACAAAGGCGTGTTGGGAAAAGGGGACAACAGCGGTCGGACTTCGCGCCGCGCTCCATGCCCCGCATTAAAGTCACTGTAGTCATGTCAACCCGGTGATAGATGCCCTACAACTGACAGAGGCGCCTTTACTTCATGAGCGCCCGCAGTGTTTTGGTCTGTGTGCGGGGAAAACACGACGGGACCAGGCTGCCACCGCTAGTTGCCAGAATCAAAGACAAGCGTGCAAGAAGATGACGCCAGCACCACGCCCACATGATCAATAGTCGTCTGCATACTCGTTAGAATGAGTAACCGCGATGTTGTCCCCATGTCCGAGCCAGTCCGTGAGTGTGGGCGGAGGAGAGCAAGCAAGTGCAATCACATGGCCAAAAGCGGATATGTGACTTGAAACTCCGCCGGAGGCCTCTACACACAACGACCACTGCTCACATGTCAAAGCCGCTAAGACGGGTCAATCTGGGTGAATTCTTTCATCTTCATACTGAAATTGAAGATTTGACAGTTCTACAGACTTTCTCCCGGCTATGGGGGTAAAACCTCAGCAGCGCGGCGCTAATGCACTAGAACGCGCTCCTTTTTTTCACTTGAAGATTTTCGTTCCGATCAGACGAGCTCTGCAAGTCACCTCACCCCCTTGTTCCCTCGAGGCAGTGTGATCAGAAAGGAGAGTACCGGACTCCTACCGACAAACTCTTTACTACGTCCGTTAGGTATTGAGGTCGTCTCATGGCAAGACTCTCATTTGTGTGCGACCTTGGATGGCGCATAAACTAGGTGCAGAGGTAACTAACCGAGTCTTTCTCCCAGGCTCCCCTTACTGTGGGCCAATCGTATTTGTGGGACTTTAGCCGGTGGCGCATCTGGAGATCTCATGTCACGAAGGCCTGGAAAATATCTATGTCCGACAGGGACGTTCATAGGATAAGCATCCTTCTCGAAGAAGGTTTGCGCAGCTCACAGTCGCATTCACCGTCTCCTAAATGCCGATGCCGCCAGTCTTCGAAGACGACGTCGACATACAAATATTTCCATAATACGCCACGGTGTGTGCGGCCCCGATCTATCGGCCTGAATCCTAAGAAGAACAACAGCATCTCTTATGTTTCCACAAGCCTCGACCTACAGAATTGACTTTGCTCCGCTGTGTTTCGTCTGCCGGGGCGTTTATTTGGCAGTACCGGTAGAAAGGCCGTCCCCTGATTTCGGCAGCCATGGCAGTTGGCACCTTCCAAGTGTCTGCATTCTTTCTCGCATCACCACCTCCCGCTATTTCCCATGAAGAATGCGGCCACATGTTGCTTGTCGTCCGGCGGAATAATGTATGAATCCCGTTATTTCTCGGTTCCCTTGCTGCTGGCGCGATTACACCAGTCATTCCCCAAGGAAAAATCCCTGAATCAAAGTGCCAACTAGCACCCTCGTCTTATCTTACACGCTGCATTGGCGATTGATACCGACTGCCGCCTTGACAAGCTTCGAATCCGTCATGCACCTGACCACCCAGCATCCACGACAAGCACTGGCACCGCACTTGACCCCCTCCGCCCCAGATACAGGCCGGCCGCCTCAAACCTCCTTGACGGATAGCTGAGCCGTTTGTCGGGGCTGAGCCACCGCAACGGAGGGCGTGCCCACATTGCTCATCTGCCATCCCTTCATCGGTAGAATACCTACGCCTCCGTCCTACGCAAGGTTTAGGGGACTCCAATCGTCTACCTTCATCCGTGTGCATGGAACAACGCCCAACCAGGAGCAAGTCGGTCACGTTTGGCCACACTTGGGATGCCTTTGTGGCGGTGACACCCTCAGTGAGACTATGAAGCCGTCTACCCCGTTCGTTCTGCTGACGCCGTGTGTCATACATATATCATCCCGTCCACGCTTTGCATCCGTGCACATTTCCCCGAGAATGCAGCCGCCAAGGATCTGAGCCTGCCACACAGGTGTCCATCGGCACCCATGAGCGAAGGCCCCTCAACCACAGTACCTGCCTGAGATATGTAGGGCCTTGTGTATCCAATTCGGCCGCAGTGCGGAGGCTCTGTGAGACTCTGAATCCGTCTGCCTCGTTCATTACTGACACTGTACGGGTGTAAGGCATCCATCCCGTGATTCGTGGGGTGGGACAGCGCATTAACTTGATATTTCGGCCTTGAGGCACTGTGCGCCCAACGTGCAGGGCTGTACCGGCACCCGCGAGCGACGGCCACCGGACCACAGGACGCATAGAAGTATGTCCTCGTGTCTCCAGCTCGGCCGCAGTACTAACGCTTTGTCCTTCATTCCATCCCGTGCCGCCTTCTCTTTCTGAGGGGTTTTTGTTCCCTCGCGCCTCTCGTGGCGAGCCAGAGGCCTATTTCCCCCTCGTCAGATGACTATTTGCCCCTCTTCAGTTTCCGCCTTTGTCTCACAGAAGTATCGCAGAGAAACCAAGCACGTCATACATTGGCCCGGTAGTCGGAGCGGACGGGCCATATACAAGTGGAATGGAAGCGATTCGTGTACTTCGGCCGTGGCTTCGCACCAATCGTAGGAGAGGCTGCTATTCCAATGATGAGGTGAAGACCATGCTATCGAGAGAATGAGTGCGTACTGATAACTCTCTGTGCTCATGATTTCCTCTGGAAGTATTATAAATGTGACCACATCCTAGACGAGACGATGCCCAGCGCAGGATTCCATCCAAATTCCATCGACTGTTAGGGACGAGTAAAAAATCTGGGCGTGTTAGAGTTATAAATCCCTTCCTTATCGCTGTTTCCCCAAAATTCTCCCCGTGGATTGGCGGTATACAGAGCGGTTGAGCATCCCTATTCCTTCGCATCTAAAAATAGCCACCAACGAATCACGCGATGAGTCTGTTTTAGGATCTCCGCGCCGCGCGTACGTGTGACGCGGTTATTTCCGGATTTGGGTTCTTGCGTCGTGGAGGCGCGGGCGCACGTAAGCATGAAGTCGGGTGCTTCCTTTAGGAAAATCAACGTCGTTTTGACCGCAAATCCGGCCGGTGACATGAAACCGATGGCGCACTTTTCCAAGCATGCTTATCCCCAAGCATAAGCATTTGCCGCTGGGTCCAGGATTGCTACTTCAAGTTAGGCCCGCGGTGCCAGCCTTGGCTGCCGCTTGTGGGCTGCGTTTCGACTGGAAAAAGTGGCTGATTTCCTGAAATTCTGTTTCCGACGCTTAATTACTGTATATCGGACCGTAGTTTTCTCATCATCAAGATACTCGGAGATACACCAAACCACATTATATTTTACGGTTTATGCTATCCGCGACGGCACTAGCCATTTCCAAGACGATTTAATCTATCTGCTGGAGGACGATTTATATCAACCCGGGGCTGATTCTACACGTGTCCGACCTCCATGTGAGAAATTATCAGTCCCAGACTCGCGGAGTGTCGGGTCACTGGCTAGTCAATCAACTCTGAACCCACAACACATAACTTATCTTTGGCCGTGTGTGCTAAGGTACGACTTAGACTCCGTGGAAGCATGCACGGTGTGCAATATGTCTATCCATCGGTGTAATTTCGTCCATCAGAGCCCTTAGATCCCAACCGAATCAAGTGATTTCGTAGTCTGCGAATAATCGAAATCCTAGGTCACTTGCGTTAATTCCATTACACTTCGTGTCGGACCGAAACCTGTTTACTTTGATAGGAATATACACAAGCAGTGCCCATTTCCTTTTCATCCAGGTTATCCTTGTGACCAGATCCGACCAATCTGCCAGCGCCTCACCTCATCTTCCAATAGAATCAACGTAAAATAACAGCGAAGTTGTTCATCAGGTATTGGGTCCTCCGACAGATGACAGATCGGAGCATTTGACAACAGGGCACTTCGCCACTGGGGAGGAAGAAGTAGGCATGCAAACATTTAAATTGGATTATATGCGAGGAGAGAATGCACGCAACACGATCACACATCCGTTCGCCGGGAGAGACCCCTCCGAAGCGTATAGATCAGGATAATATTAACCTGCGTTGTGTTGGCACGAAGGCCAGAACAGTCGTGCTAACCGGGAGTTGAATTAAATATAAAGCGTATGGGATTACGAGTCCTAAAATGTATATTTTAGACTCGTTCTTACTCTCCGTTCTCCGCATACTGACCTGTTTTGGGGTCGATGACGTTTGTGACTCGTGTGTATTCAATTACCTTAAATGGGAATTATCGTGGGTTTTTTGTTCTTCTTATGGGTCTCTCGTCAGCCTTATTATCTCAAATGAGCTTCGAATTTACGTTTTTGTTTTTGTTATGACTTACTGTGTAAAAACTATTGCCTTTCACCTTTAGGATGAGTTGGGGTCTGCTTTATTTCACCTTATTTACTTATAGTCTTGCCTCTTTGTACATTATTTTTTTCGATATTTTTGGTTGTCTCTTTCTCGAGTAGGAGCTCAGCATTCATTAATTTGTTACCTCTTTGTACATATTTGTACCTTGTTTGTCTCTTCTACCTCCTTGCCGCCGCGTTCTTTCTGCTTTGTCCGGTTGTTGCTTGCTCAGCTCTTTCTGGGACGGAGGGAGGACCTCGTGAAGCCGATGCCAGTGCCCTATTGCGTGTCCATCCCTCTGTTTCGACTCTCCGTAATAACTACATAGTGCCCTCGCGCTGTGCGACTTAGTCCACCTTCGCGTTACGCTCGAGCCTCCGGCTCGTGCGATAAATTGTGGCGCAAATAACGCGCACCATCTCCTCCGCGCAGATCGAGTGCGTTGTGAGCCGCATCGGGCTGTCCCTTTGCGACATGCATTTCGTGGGCGCCCGGTCAGCCTGCGCAGCATCCTCCAGCGGGAAAACCTCGCGAAGCACGTCTCGGGACTCCGTGTCTACATACGTGCCTGTCACGGTATTATCCGTGTTAAAGTGCACACAGCTTCTCTCCGTCGCGATTATCGTGCTGAGGAATGCGGAGGCCGGGCTGCGCGTGTCACTTACTTCCTGCGCCCCTTTCGCGCTTGCTACGTGCATTAGTTCCGCGTGGACGACGCGCCTCGCGCTCTCTCTGCGTCCGGAGTGTATCCGCCCGGCGCATCTTCGGCGCCTAGACTTCCGCGTAACTTGCCTTGCCTCGGGGGCGAGCCTCTTGACTCTGCAAGGCCGTTCCTCCAGTGTGCGGAGATCTGGCCGCTGTATTTGTGTCGAGCTGTGACTCTCGCCCTCGCGTCAGGGGGCAGAGGACTGTTACGCACCTCTCGACCACTGTTTATACGCATCGTGCTTACGCTTATACATACTATGTGCGTATGGTGCATATCTCCTCCATTCCATGTGCTGTGTTATCCCCATTAACGACTAGACTTTATTTTGTTTCTACTCTGTTCTTCGGGTCTGTTCTATTCTATCTGTTACTGCCATCCCAGATATCTTCCTCCGCCGAACCAAGTGCAGTCACTCATGTGCCATGGTATATCTCCTCCGCCCGGTGCTTGCTTCAAGTGGATGGGTTCGCCCGATTTGTTATTGAATCGGTACCATGGGTCCGGTATGTGTTGCTCGATGGCCTTGCTTTTCCGCTCTAACTGTGGTTTGAGCACCTCGTACAGTCTTAGGGCGGCTATGGCGTCTATTCCGGGCTCTATCTACTTGGTTAGCGCATATTCATGTGTCCAGATTGCGTGCGCTCACATTTTATCTGGTCGTCCGTCAGGTCCTTGGCTGACCAGTCGCTGGTTGACAGTTCCTTAGACAGCTCGTATCCCAGCACGTCTTCTACGCTGCTCTTAAGTGACAGGTTCCCGTATGCCGTTTTTGAGTATTTCTCCGCCAGTACCAGCTTCGCCATGAGACCCGCATCGGTGAGATTTTTCATGTCGATTCGGAGGTCGTCCCAGATAATGAGTATATCGTTTGACAGCCCCACGCCTATCTTGCGAATGTCCGGCGAAAGTAGTATCCTTCTCAGCTCCGCAGGAAATGCTTCGCCGTTTTTAGTGCGTTTCGACATCACTTCTGTGTTGGGATGCCGGTGATGCTGCGAGCTAACGATGCTACAGAAATGTGTATAATGAAGGGACAAGAGGGTGCCGTAGGGATGGGACGAAAGCGTGGGGCCCATGGAGGGCAGAGAATTCTTATACATTGTTCGTTAAGTTGATCAAACCTCCGAACTGATGGAAGATGATACCCTTTTGTTAGTGCTGAGGGAGCAGATAGTGGCATTAATTAATTTTGGAATGACGGATTATACCTCGCAGGGCAAATCAAGACCTATCAATGTCGCCGAGCTCGTAAATTGCAAATCTCATATGTCCTACTACGTGGTGCTTTCTAGGGGAACATCCGCCAAAGGAACTGTGATAGTACAGAGTGTAAATGCAGCCAAAATAACAGGGGGGATATCAGGCCACTTGCGACAGGAACTGCGAGAACTGGAAATTTTAGATGAAATAACCCGACTGTGATGCGCCGAACTCCTACCTCCTTCTGTCACGGGCCTGTACAGGCGACACCTGATTCGATCCTATTATGCTTGGAAAAGCAATCACGGAGACCCTGCGCATTTTCATCCAGCGATGAGGTGGGATCCCTCTTTGGGGCCGAGAGTTCTGGAGTCTGTGGTATACAGTGACTGGCGGCCTTCCGTACCAGGCACTAAAAACGGAAAACAACCGGTTCAGACCCTCGGAATGTAACGGATGAGCCGAATGCTAAACGTAAGAAAATTAGTGGGCCACAGGTACCTGAGGGAGGGAATGAGCGACGGGATGGCAACCTTTCGCCCGTTGGTCTGGTGTGGGACAACCGAGATCATAGTTGCGCCTATGACGCCACCCTCACGATATTGAACGACTTATGGGCCGAAGATACCCCTCTGTGGACTACACGCTACAGCCGACTCAAGAAATAGTATTAGAAGAAGAATGCATGAATCAAACGCCACGAACTTTCCTTACGGGCCAAATACTACTTCGATAGACAGAATAGCCTCTGCATTATTCCCCGAAAAAACTTATGGGACGGGTAAACAGAGCTGTCCCAAATGCGGATTCAATGATCCAATCGAATATAACATGTTCGAGGCGTGGATGACAGCTAGTTTGAGCCTGACGGCGGGACGACAAGACCCCGTGCCTATAAGTAATTGGATGGCAAAGTACCTGACAAGAGGCCGGAGCAGCTGCCCATCCTGTCGAAGTCGGAGAATTAGATCTAAAATGGTAATGCTCCCTCGATTGAATAGCGTACCACCCATCCTGCTCATAGACATCAACAACGACAGACTGAAGTGCGATAAGGAACTAGGTTTCGACTGCAACGATTCTTTGGTCAAGCTGCAGCTGAGAGACATTATATAGCGGACAAAGTCACTTCACCTGCAGATTTATCGACAAAGATTCAAATGTGTGGTTTCATGATGGCATATCCACCGGAAGAAGATGTGTTAGGGAAATGAACCTAACGGATGTCGAAGACATGACTGTGCTTCAAAAATGTGGCCAAAAAAAGGCAGTAGCAGTCATATACGCAGGACCTAACTGAAAATGGACACGTGGGAAGAAAAGACCGTGCTCCGGGCATCAAGGTAAAATGTAAACCCGTCCCGGACTTGTTATGCCATGCGCATGCAATGGCCCCTAAAGTACAAGTAGAATTTCAGGGGCGATGTGAGGGGCCAAATGAGACATTCTCGTCGTTGTCCGGGACAGCCCGGTGCGACTGCTCGGCGTTCTCGGAGTGATCGTGTCGCCAACTGAGAAGAGGTATGTATGCTCAGAGGCGAAGTGAGTCCGACGAAAGCACCTTCATTGAGGTTACTCGAGTCTATTGGGCACAAACACCCCATGTATTTGTCAGGGGCTTTATACAGCCAATGGCTAGCCTAACTCGTAGTTCTGTGTGTATTCAACCTGCTAGCTGCTGAGTTCACCACATATGTCGAGCATAGGCTTTACAATGGCGGGCTTCTCTTTTCGCAGTGCGTGTGGTGGTGGTAGGAGCATAACGGTGATAATGGAATCCTGCTCACCTGAGCAAGATACCAGAGAAAGAAAGGAGACAAGAAAGGCTTCACACAAAGAAAGAATCTAGACCCTTTTCAGGGAGTCGATGTTGAAAGTCGTAGCTAGCTAAGATGGTGGTACAAGAGAGAAAGCGTGTCTCGCGTCCTGAGAGGAACTTGCCATATTTCGCCGCCCGGCTGCAGTATATAACGGAACGTCTGGGTCTTCTTCCGTCGTGCCAAATATGCGTCCGGAGCGAAAGAAGGTTGAAATTCTCAAAACCAACAACAGCACGGGCATATAGCACAATGATGAGCTTTAACCCGAAGGAGGTACCAGCGTCGACTCGTGACGCTGGAGGAACCCTGCAGAGGTATCAAAACAATAATACCCTCCCTCTAATTGCCACGCAGTTAGCCACTTCTGCCCACTCGTGAGTCGTGTAGAAGCTGAGGACAGCCTAGGGATAAATAAATAAATAAGAAAGAGGGAAAGTACTGGTACATGGAGTAATCTAAAGCGACGCCTGCGAATATTAATAAATAGTAAAGAGCATGGAACCCGAAAGTCCGGGAAGGAAGGACACATCGACATGAAATACCTAAAGATTCATACATAGGATAGATAAAAGCAGGAGGGAGAGGGAGAGCGCATGTAGTAATTTAAAATCGCGAATAAATATCAAAGAGCGCGTGCCATGATTTTTTACAGTCCGGGAATCAAGGGCACGGCTACATGAACGCCCCACTGTCCCTGGAAATCCTGCGAGAAACCCCACATGAAGGAGTGGCCACGCAGCAAAACCGCGCCTCTCGGTCCCTGCGGATGACGAGCGCCATTCAGGAATCCCTGCCACAGCCCAGCACCATCCTGTCCACTGCGCGCGAGGAAGTAACTGCGGACGGATTGTCTGGCCGATGGGGGCAGCTCCGTGGTGAAGGCCTGGAGCGACAGCGGTGCACGCATGATTGTCTGCAGCCTTCGGATGACGGCAAAGGTGCTTGTCGGGCGGTCCCCGGTGGACATCTGCAGGAGGATGCACTCCCGAGAGGTGGGCAAGATATCGATGGTCGTATGAGGCGGGATAGAGGAGTTCTGGATCCGGCCTGCCAGGAGATCGAAGTCGACGTCATTGGTGAGGTCGATGGGAAAGACGTCCTGGTGGGTCGGTCGGGCCGGCGGACGACGACGTGCGACCACAGCATCGGGGAGGGGGATGTTACGGAGGCGGGGAGCAGGAGGTGGCTTTAAATCGTCCCATTAGTCGGGCATATATTGGCGAGAGGCAATGCGCACCTGAAGCTGTAGGCGAAGCCAAATATAAGGCTGTGGACATGCTTCCTGGACGAGCGTGGACTTACGAGGTGTGGGGCAGGAACAGGCAACTATTGGGGCTTCAATAAGGAGATACGGTACATGAGGGTACTCACAACTGTGTAAGTTGAAGGCGGGTTTTGCTTCGCAATAAATTAGGGTGGCGCTATTGTGAGGATATAGTTAGGACTCACCCAGGGCGGTGTAGAATTCGGAAACATCTGATAATTTTCGCCAGAAGAATCAGGATTCTGAGAAGGACAATGGTAATCATCGACAGACCAAGGGCGGGGCTTCCCAGAGTGGGTACGGCTGTTCTAAATCAGTCCGGGAAGGAGTGAAGAGGAGTTCTCGGAAAACTTACTGGACTCCAAGCTTGACGAGGGGGCATAGCGCGGAAGTTGGGATAATGGCCTAGGCGTTGACAGCCTTTTATACCCCTCAATCCATCTAGCGACGCCTGAATCTGCAGATCAACCGCCAACTCCAAACAAAATAGTCTAACGCGGACAGTGGGGTCGAGAACCCATATCACCACTGGCCTTGATTGTGATGTGTCGATGGAGATTGTCGTTAATATTGACATCTACTCGTGTCATATCCGAGCTGGGAATAGTGGCGTTAGATATAAAGAATCTATCCCGGACTATCCGCCGAGTCCTCGAAGACAGATCGGATCCAGGAGACGAAGCCAGGTCGTACGATCAGAGGACCATCCACCCACAGGACAACATAGAACGTGCGGAAATCTAAATAGGGAGACAAAGCGCTCGGAGTTCACGCCGCGCTCCATGCCCCGGATTAAGGCCACTGTATCATGTCAACCCGATGATAGATCCCCTAGAACTGACAGAGGAGCCTTTAAGAGGAGCCTTTAATTCAAGAGCGCCCGCAGTATTTTGGTCTGTGTGTGGGGAAAAACACGACGGGACCAGGCTGCCACCGCTAGTTGCCAGAGTCAAAGACAGAGGCGTGCAAGAAGACTTGGCACCAGCACCACGCCCAGACGATCAGTAGCCGTCTGCATACTCGTTAGAATGAGTAACCGCGATGTTTTCCCATGTCCGAGCGAGTCCGTGAGTGTGGGCGGAGGAGAGCAACCAAGTGCAATTACATGGCTAAAAGCGGATATGTGACTTCAAACTCCGACATGAGGCCTCAACGGCCACGGTTCACATATCAAAACCACTAGGGCGGGTCAATCTGGGTGAATTCGTTCATCTTTATACTGAAACCTGAAGATTTTGACAGTTCCACGTGCACAGGCTGTTTTCTCCTGGCTATGGAGGTAAAACCTCCGCAGCGCCGCACTAACGCGCTCGAACGCGCTCCCTTTTTTTCACTCCAAGATTTTGATTTTGATTAGACGAGCGCTCTGCCCCCCTTTCTTCCTCGAGGCAGTGTGATCGGAAAGTAGAGTGCGACTCCTGCCGACAAACTCTTTACTACGTCCGTTAGGTATCGAGGTCGTATCATGGCAAGCCTTTGCTTTTTGTGTGCCCTCGGATAGCGTATGGAGAGGCTGATCCCCATTGAACCAAGTGCAGATTGATGATTAAGCCAGGATTTCTCCCAAGCTCCCCTTACTGTGGGCCAATCGTATTTGTCGAACGTTTAGCCGGTGGCCTACGTCTGAAGATTTCATGTCACGAAGTCCCGGAAAAGATCTATGTCCGACAGGGACGTCCATAGGATAAGCATCCTTGTCGAAGAAGGTTTGCGCAATTCACAGTCGCATTCACCGTCCACTAAATGCCGATGCCGCCAGTCTTCGCAGATATCGACGTACAGATATTCTGATAATGTGCCATGGCGTGTGCGGCCCCGATCTATCTGCTCTGATTTAGGATGTGTCTGAATCCTGAGAAGAAGAATCTCTTATGTCTCCACAAGCCTCGACCCACAGGATCAACCCTTGCTCCGTCTGCCGGGGTGTTTATTTGGGCATTACCGGTAGTAAGGGCGCGCCATGATTTCGGCAGCCATGGCAGCTGGCACCTTCCAAGTCCTCTCGTTATTTTCCATGAGGAATGCGGGCCACATGCTGCTTTCATCCGGCGGAATAATCTATAAATCCCGCTACTCCTCGGTTCCCTTGCTGCTGGCGCAATTCCAATAATTCCCCAAGGAAAAATCCCTGAATCAAAGTGCCCTCATCTTATCTTTCACGCTGCATTGGCGATTGATACCGACTGCGGCCGTGACAAGCTTCGAATCCGTCATGCACCTGACCACCCAGCATCCACGACAAGTACCGGCCCCGCACTTGACCCCCCTCCGCCCCAGATGCAGGCCGGCCGCCTCAAACCTCCTTGACGGATAGCTGAGCCGTTTGTCGGGGCTGAGCCACCGCTACGGAGAGCGTGCCCACATTGCTCATCTGCCATCCTTCATCGATAGAATACCTACGCCTCCGTCCTACGCAAGGTTTAGGGGACTCCAATCGTCTACCTTCATCCATGGGCATGGAACAACGCCCAACCAGGAGCAAGTCGGTCACGTTTGGCCACACTTGGGATGCCTTTGTGGCGGTGACACCCTCAGTGAGACTATGAAGCCGTCTACCCCGTTCGTTCTGCTGACGCCGTGTGTCATACATATATCATCCCGTCCACGCTTTGCATCCGTGCACATTTCCCCGAGAATGCAGCCGCCAAGGATCTGAGCCTGCCACACAGGTGTCCACCGGCACCCATAAGCGAAGGCCCCTCAACCACAAGACCTATGCCTGAGATATGTAGGGCCTTGTGTATCCAATTCGGCCGCAGTGCGGAGGCTCTGTGAGACTCTGAATCCGTCTGCCTCGTTCATTACTGACACTGTACGGGTGTAAGGCATCCATCCCGTGATTCGTGGGGTGGGACAGCGCATTAACTTGATATTTCGGCCTTGAGGCACTGTGCGCCCAACGTGCAGGGCTGTACCGGCACCCATGAACGACGGCCACCGGACCACAGGACGCATAGAAGTATGTCCTCGTGTCTCCAGCTCGGCCGCAGTACTAACGCTTTGTCCTTCATTCCATCCCGTGCCGCCTTCTCTTTCTGAGGGGTTTTTGTTCCCTCGCGCGCCTCTCGTGGCGAGCCAGAGGCCTATTTCCCCCTCGTCAGATGACTATTTGCCCCTCTTCAGTTTCCGCCTTTGTCTCACAGAAGTATCGCAGAGAAACCAAGCACGTCATACATTGGCCCGGTAGTCGGAGCGGACGGGCCACCAATCGTAGGAGAGGCTTCTATTCCAATGATGAGGTGAAGACCATGCTATCGAGAGAACGAGTGCGCACTGAAAACTCTCTGTGCTCATGATTTCCTCTGGAATTACTGTGAATGTGACCACATCCTAGACGAGACGATGCCCAGCGCAGGATTCCATCCAAATTCCATCGACTGTTTGGGACGAGTAAAGAATCTGGGCGTGCTAGATTGATAAATCCCTTCCTTATCGCTGTTTCCCTTAAATTCTCCCCGTGGATTGGCGGTATACAGAGCAACTGAGCGTTCCTCTTCCTTCGCATCTAAAAATAGCTAATGATCACCTGTCGAGTCTGCTTTAGGAAAGTCGGCTGCCTCTTTTAGGAAAGTAAGCGTCGCTTTGACCGCAATTCCGGCCGGTGACATCTAGGTCAATGAAACCGATGGCGCACTTTTCGAAGCATACTTATCCCTAGTCTGTCTTAAGTTCAGGGGTCTGATCCAGACCTGCCGGAACGTGATCAAAAACTGACCGCACGTGAGCGCGTGATCAAAGTGTTTCGTCTCGATCAAGGTCAAAGCGGGTTGTATGGTGTCCGAGATCCCTGCCAATATAACTCTACAGCCATTATTTCGCTCAGTATGCAGTTTCGGAGCTTTCTGGCCTAGAATGGTTTCATTTGCCTTCATAGCTGCAACTGGCATGTTCACATATTACAGATTGTTCTGTCCAGAAAGAGAGCCGGAAAAAAATCACAGACATCAGCATTGAGTGTATGAATGATATTCTCCTGCTCAACCGGATTGAATTTTGACGAGTGAGCTTAGAGGCATAAATCTTTGCTCCGATCATCCTGCACGTGTATGCGTGAGGTCACGTGCTCGTCACTTTTTCCTCAGGTCCGGCTCGAACCCCCGATCGATCAGACTCCACATGAATAAAAATTTTGACTGTCTTACTTTTTTCATTTTGGAGTCTGACTACACTAGCTTATCCCCAGGCATAAGAATTCAACGCTAGTCCAGGATTGCTACTTCAAGTTAGGTCCCGGTGCCAGCCTTGGCTTGTGGTCTGTGTTTCGACTGGTAAAAGTGGTTGATTTCCTGAAACTCTGTTTCCGGCGCTTAATTACTGTATATCGGACCGGAGATTCCTCACCATCAAGATACTCGGAGATACACCAAACCACATTATGTTTTACGGTTTATGATACTATCCGCGACGGCACTAGCCATTTCCCAAGTCGATTTAATCTATCTGCTGGAGGACGATTTATATCAACCCGGGGCTGATTCTACACGTGTCCGACCTCCATGTGAGAAATTATCAGTCCGAGACTCGCGGAGTGCCGGGTCACTGGCGAGTCAATCAACTCTGAATCCACACCACATAACTTATCCGGGTGAAGTTCCGCAGTAAGGTACGGCTTAGACTCCGTGGAAGCATGCATGGTGTGCAATATGTCTATCCATCGGTGTAATTTGTTCATCAGAGCCTTTAGATCACAACCGAACCAAGTGGTTTCGTAGTCTGTGAACAATCGAGATCCTAGGTCACTTGAGTTAATTCCAGTACACTTCGCGTCGGACCGAAACCGGTTTGATTTGATAATGATATACACCAGCAGTGCACAGTTGCTTGTCATCCAGGTTATCTTTGTGACACGATTCGACCATCTGCCAGCACCCAACTCATCTTCCAGGCCAACAACAGAATCAACGTAAAATAACAGCGAAGTTGTTCATCTGTTATTGTGTTCTCCGACCGACATATGACAGTTCGGAACATTTGAAAACAGGGCACATCGCCGCCGGGGAGGAAGAAGTAGGCATGTGAACGTTTAAATTGGATTATATGCGAGGAGAGGAGGCACGCAACGCGATCATACGTCCGTCCGCTGGGGCAGACCCCTCCGAAGCGTATAGGTCAGGATAATATTAACCTGTGTTATGCTGGCACGAAGGCCAGAACAGTCGTGCTCTCGAGTGGCGCGCGTATAGTAAACGGGACGGAGCCATCAGTGTTTCTCTCAAATTCACATTGTTGGGGTGGCGGAAGATTCTTTACAGCCTCAGTACGAATGGCGTGACTTGGGGGTCGGCCACGGTCCGCAATTTTCGTAACTATGTGCATCTCTGACATGTTTCATTCGCTCGGTCTCTGTCGAAGCCGAGCGGAAGGGTCTGGCTACCTGCGGAGGCAATTGATTGGACCGCGGGATAAAGAATGCGGTGACGACACTATGGTCAGCTTGGGGGTCGACGTGGAGGTCCCAGTACCCCGAGAAGAGCGCCAGGACAATATTGTGAGTTCGGTACCCAGGATTAAAATATTCAGATTGATTTATTTTTTCGCTGACGATTGTTGGTCCAAGGGCAGGCATTGATATTGAAAGCGGCGGCACCGTGGTCAGCTTGGGGGTTGACATGGAGGGCCTAGCGCTACGAGAAGATCGCCAAGATATTCAAGTTGTGAGTTCCCTACCACGACTAAAACCGATTGAATTAGTTTGTGGCAGACGATTGTTGGACCACGAGCAGGCATTGCATTTCTCTCAAGCGATTAGTGTTTATCCGAAACTTAACTTTACACCGAACAATGTTGTTTAGCGTAGGCAATGATGCAGGTGGCACGTAGGAATATTTCATAGTGGACTTGGAGTGTCGGACTGAGAAAATCGTTGACAATTGGGGACAGGCGCCAAGAAACGGACTGAATCGTGACGGTGAGCGAGTTGTTGAGGCCGGCCGGACAAGTAACACACCATTTCGTCTGAAGAGCTGTAAACAGAAGCAGGGCGTGCTATGATTGCGAATGAGACGGAGATGATACAACCGAAAAGCTATTGAGATCAAAAAAGCTGTTGAGAACCGAGACATGGGGTGCAGTTCGGCGATGGCGAGGAAGCCTTGACAGATGGCTGTAGATGCACCAGCAGAAGATTGATGCAGAACCGTTGCCTGTATGTAGCGGTCCTGATGGACTCTCGGAGGTGGGCCATGGCCGTGGGAAATCTGCCAGGGACGACGCTGTAAGCATGCCGCATGCGGCCTCGGCAGCCAAACGGGGGGAGGGAGCAAGACTTCAGGGAAATATTTCGTTTGAGCTCGGATGAAAGCATACCTTGGGTAGAGGTCCAGTCCCGCAAGAAAAATGGCGACAAAGGTCAGATTGGCAAAGAGGTAGCCCCCAGATTAGTTCGCCCCAATCGAATCCTCTCGGCCTTCGGTAAATATTTGAAGGTTGCGATATCGATCGTAATGTTGAGGAGGAGGGTTAGATGTGGCATAGAGGGGCGGACACATAAAGAGAATTAAAGCAGGATTGCCTTGAGAGAGGAGAGGGAGAGACTCCCCTGCCACAAGTGGGATATATATTCGCACCTCCCGGCCTGTGGTAAATATTTGAAGATTGCGACATCGGTCGTAATGTTGAGGAGGAGGATTGGATGTGGCATAGAGGGGCGGACACATAAAGGATTGCGAGAGGGGAAGCACTGTCACGAGTACAGATTGTACACAGAGCCACAAAGACCCCGGAACCGCTGCTTGACAATCACGGATTTGCAACTCGGGTGCGGAACTTCTTTGATCGTTTTCGCCAAAACCGCTGACCTGGGCTTAATTCACCTCCGGTTCCCCTCGGGAGTAGGCATGTTCGCTTCGCACAGGATGTCCTCCAGGCCCTGCATCCTGAGAATTATAATCTAGATAGCAACGTAGGAACAGTCCTCAAACGCCCGAATATATTATAATTCGTACATAAAGTTTCCAGAGACCAGAATGGGCAGCCTCTCAGCGAGTGTAGTCAGTGTATATCGGCGCGCAGGCAATCTTGACGGACGCCTTCGGGTATTCACGGTCGGCGGGAGTTCTATCGGGCGGTTAACATAAACAAGCAGGATAGGACTCACTCTACAAGTTGTGCTTGGCGGCGAAAGTTGTTCCGCAGCTGTAACATCTGGAAAAATCCGACGGTCTACGGAGTCGTATTTAGTCTCTATAGCATCATGCAGTGCCATCGCTTACCCCTTATTAAATTGCACGCTATATTGCCTGCCAATGTGCCATATATCATACAAGTATATTCGACCCGTGCCTTCGTCACGGAGAAGCAGCAACGCCCGGCGGACTCTCAGTTTTGCCAACGCCCGGCGGATTCCGAGTTCCCGGGTTCGCCACAGACACGGCTGATTCCGAGGCGAAGGGCACGTGACAAAATCACCTGACAAAATCACCTGACATTATCAAAAAAGCTGTGCTCCTCGTCTCTTAATGTATAAGATTCCCGTAGATATATGCTCGTTTCTTCGGTTTCACTGGGAAAAAAGATCACAAAAAAAAACAATGATATTGCCTAGAGCACGGGGTGGCTCGTTACAAGACAGCTCATACCCGATAATCCCAGAGTCCCACGTCAGAATTGTCCTCCATCGCACTCCATGCGTAGATCCCTCCATGCGAGAACTTGGTTGGTGAAAGATTAGGGGGCAGCGGCTGCAAAAGGCTTGTAGTCAAAAGGATAAGACCATTAGATGGAAGAGAGCTTGCAATTACAGGAACACGAACCGTCCGCCAGCCACGCCGAAGTCGTCCTCCATCGCGCTCCATGCCTAAATCCCTCTGTGGATTATCGGGAACTTGTGTGCTGAAAGATGAGCGGCAACGGCCAGAAAAGGGACGAGACCATTAGATGGAGGATCTGCATATACAAGGGCACTTACCGTCTGCCCAACCACGGACACAACCTCAAGAGACCCCACAGAAGATAACATCTTGGCCAGAAAAGAGTCGAAGAGCAGAAAAACGAGAGGAGATTGAAGTCAAGGCCCCCGATGGAGCAGCGGGGAAAGGGCCAAAGGTGGTGGGGATGCGATACAATGGACGGCAGGTAGCAGGGATGCAGAAGGGTTCACGGTCGACTTTGAGAGTTGCAATGTAATGAAGAAGTGTTCCGAGCCTATTCACGCAGA
The DNA here is from genome assembly GCA_029289555.1 of Mycena latifolia. Classification (NCBI taxonomy): domain Eukaryota; kingdom Fungi; phylum Basidiomycota; class Agaricomycetes; order Agaricales; family Mycenaceae; genus Mycena; species Mycena latifolia. The sequence continues at coordinate 88,781 of JARJLE010000186.1, read as the reverse complement.
AACCGACGCGCAGTGGGGAAGATGATGGGAGAGACCAAAGAGTAATGGCCTGGAATCACGCCATCCGGAGTGGACTTACACCCTGCCGCCCCGGCCATCTCGAGGGCGATCTCACTCATCACGACAGGGTCGCATCAGGCCTTCGGCTCCAGAAAATCACGGTGCTGGGCAGTTGGTTCAGCCCCGGCATGTCAGCACGCACGTCCGCGCGCAGACATTGCGCAGACATGCGAAACACCGAATGGACATCGGTCGGTTGGACTCACAGTCCCTCACTGCCCCGTTGCTATCCCCAAGTTCCACGGCACCTATCAGACGGGTGCCAGTGCCGTTCCGTAAGCTCCGAGCAGCGGCACGGTCACGGCATGTGTTCGAGCCGTGTTTGCAAACAGCTTTGGATGCAAAGCCGAGCCGTTCTGGTTTTGCAAACTGGTTTTCGTCCACATGAGGCTTTACCAGGAATTACAGTTCAATCTGTGTCGCCAAGACTAGTTTCAAGGAAGAAAGTTCCAACTCGCCGGGGCCATGCCGTTGAATGTGTCGTGCCATCCTACCTTTCGGAGAGCACTCGCCCAACAGTGGGCATGGTTTCATGGACTGTTGACTCAGCCAGCACGTTTGAAGCCCCGGTTTTTTGCTTCCGGTGCCTTGGATCAAGTTGAGGGAGTCCTCGTACATGCCATTCAACGCAGTGGCCCCACAGCCCAAGTTTTTGTTGTCTCTGCGAAATGCCTTACCAATTGCTTAAACCTTCGCAACCGACTCGTTAAATGTGCTCCTGACCTGGCCCATTCCCCTTGAAGGTACCCCACTAGTACTTCTCGCTCGCTTGATTCCTTTCTCAGAGTCTGAACGGCAATAACAACTCCCAGCTCAGTTGGGCGCGGGCCTTCCAATTTCCCCCCAGTACCTGTCTCTTCTCTCGAGTCATACTCAGGTCCAGATTGAGTTGCAGTTCTCTGCACAGCACATTTGATTTCCTCGTCTGATTCCCCTTGTAGGCCACAACATGCGGTAGGACTCCATATGTTCAACTGGATCAATTGCCCTCGAAAATTTCTCTCAGATTACGGTAATTGGATTCCGAGTGTCGCACGATGTCTGTGCGTCGTTGGCTCTTCAGTCCTCTCACGTTGCACCCCGTTCTTCTGCGGGACTCAACTCTCGCTGTTGGATAACTCATGCCTTGACCAAACTGCGTTCATTCACAAATCACGTAGTCATGCAAACAACATAAATAGATCATTCTTCCAAGAGATACTCAGACAATGCGCAGATCAGAACACGAGGACAGGTACCACTGTGGCTTCGGGGGCTCGGCAGAGGCTCTGCCGACGGACCCACTGAACGCAGTGACTTACCGGATCCGAAGGTTCGTCGGACTGCACTCGAGTGTTGTTTGTAATCTCAGCTTGGGGCTATTTTTCCTAGGTGTAATTAAGTATTTACTGTCGCATTACTGTCATTTGCATAAGTCCGTGAAAACACGCAAAAAAATCTTGCTGTCACGTGCAGGCCGAATCGGGCGCTCTTGTACTCAACTTTTACTCTCTGAGTCTCTTGGCACCCATTTTGAACTATTCAAAGTGGAAACTTGAGTCCGAGTGGTGTTTCTGGAAGTTAGACTCGACTAACTGTGGTTGGGAAATGCCAGCTGATGACGGCAGTACAACGGAGTTTGAACTGGTCAACCACCACCGGCCTTCCGCAGATGGCTATGTGGACCCATGACTGCAGTGCACAGCGGTTGCCTCCCGCCGTTGAAATGCTGGACATCGCAAACGGCAGTTCTACAACTCCGCGGTTGGCAAGGCGGGGGCAAAGATCTTCAATTTGGGCTATTGTATCGCTTCCATGGGTCTGCATCAGGATTCCACTGGCAGTACAGAGAAGGCCACGCTTTGAGCTTGAGCTTGTGCGCGGTGTTTTCGATGTCGAGGCGGCCGAATGCCGGGCACATGCCGGAACGCATCAAAGCGGCGATCACACAGTCTTTTACGGCGCAGCGAACGGCAGCGGTTATGTGGACTAGATTAACAGCCATTCATCCCAACTAGCTGTCGCTCATTATTATACTTAGTGGGCGATATTTTCATGCCAATTGCTCAGAGTTGCGGCGTCTGTATGACTCAAAGTCGGCTAAATCATGCTGGTGCCGCCGGTGCCGCCTTCAGGCACTGATCACCATGGACTTGCGATTCGGCGGGGTTTCTCCGTTCTCGAATGCTCTCGGTGAATGCAAATTTAATGGACAATTAGGCATATTCGGGCCCTCCGTTGATTATATTTCCACCATGCACGTGGACCGGCATGAACGGCATGTTGCCTCTGGATATCATTCAGCTGCAAAGAACATTTTGACCTCCAATATTGAATGCCCCGCTTTCAGTAGCTTCAACAGTGACTGTTTGATGATTGAGGTTTCCGGCCCTGTTCCCATTTCACCAACACGTGATGGCGCAGATTTTTTTCGTGTTTTCACGGACTTATGCAAACAACAGTAGAGCATATCTGTGACAAGCACAGAGTCGAGGCGAGGATGGAACGCGAAAATGCAGAGAGCATAATTCGGGGTGGTGCAGGTTGGGTGCAGGGCTGAAACTTGAATACACGAGTACATCGGTGCACACCCCTAATCCCGGTCGAGGCTAAAGGTATAGTGGAATTTCATGAGTGATAAACGAGCGAAGTACGGCGCACAGCGCAGTAGCTCGGACAAGGCAACGAAACCACGATAATTAGGCGCCCCGGGCGCTTAATCCGCTCCTCCAGAAACGGGGAGCGCATTTACCCAAACGCTGAATTGGAGCCCAAAAAAAAAACTTCGAGATAAGCATATTCAGGGATTCCAGTAATATTTCAGCTCACTACTTATTACCCGGGCGCAGGCAGAGGTCCAGAACAACAAAAATGAATAGCCTTGGTGCTAGTAGGGGGGCAGGCAAAGGACTAGTGTGCAGAGCAGGGACTAGTTTCGGGCGATAGGGAGAGCCCCGAAGTAGAAGGAATGCCCGCCAATCCAGTGGGATCCCACGCCAAAGTAGAAATAGGCGCGCGCGAGAAAACGTGTGGCACGGAACGAGTAGGGAGTAAACGCGGATAAGGGAAGCTGTAAATACCATAGGAGGATGGTCTTGATTTCCCCTTGACACCTTGGCCATTTGAGGTGCGCACCAGTGGCGTAAATGACGGATGTGGACCGCCGGACGCAGGGCGAATATGAGGGCCGAAGGCATCGCGCGCGAGCTCAAGATGAGGGAGAAGAGTTTGTCGACCTTGCCACGGCAACCCGCCGCTGCGGTGCTAGGGCGTGCACGGGCGGTGCAGGCGGCGGGTAGGCGCCCGGCAAACACGGAGCGAGGCGATAATGAATCTGGCATCGACTGAGAGACATATGGTCCCGAGTCGACTGCGACATTCCGCATGCGCTGAAGGGGGTAGGAACAGTCCAAAAGGCCGGTGCGGCGGGCGCGCGAGTGCTAAAATAGACGGTGTGGCATGAAAAGGGGGCGTATCGCGCAGAATTCAGGCTACACATTCAGGCAGAAATGTGTCCTGGGTCTTCATAACACCCCGCCCGTGCGAAGGAGTGCGGGAACGGCGCAAACGGTGGCGGCGGCAGCTCGGCAACGGGGAGCGATTAGTGTATTCCAGTGCAAAAGATCGGGATCTGATGGTAGGAGTGTATTGTACCGAGCCATACATGACACCCTGTCCGTGCTAGGATGTCCAGAGAAGGCGGAAACGGCGGGGGTTTCGCCGGAACCAAAACAGGTGGGATGGCGCGAAAACAAGGTGTACCGAGCCAGCGGTGGACTCGGTAGAGAGCAAGTAATGCCCACTATGAATTCATATCAACCCGCTCGTGCTGAGGGAAAGGGGAGTGGTGCAAACGGGTGGGGTGGTGGGGGGGCGCTACAAGCGGTGTGGCGGGGTGAATACAGGCCGAGGGAGTACCAGAGAGCGCATGCACACGAAGCCCAGTGATTTATAGTTTCGCCTCTACGTCTCGAGCGGTAGCGAAGCGCAGGGAGCGGGAGGAGCGGACGGCGAAGCGAACGTGGTGGCAGGACGGAAGAAGCGAGGATCGCAATACGCCGCCATCACCTAAGGAGCACTGCCACCCGCCGCACCCGAGGCCGAGATTGGGATACAGTTGCGGACAATCAAAGCCCGCTTATCTCATAGCACGTGAACCGCCCTTTTTCGCATAAATCTGACACCGGATTCGGATCCGGACGGCGGAAAGGAGCCTAAAAACATACCTCCGAAGTTTTTCCCACGAGCCGTTGTTTTTCTCAATATTTTGGGCCAGTTGAACGAAATTGTGTGTACCCCTTTTGGCCCCACGGAGTTCAGTCGGCTACAGATTTGACCCCAAAGCTGAATCACCGTGTTTGCAATCAATTATACACCATTACAAGCAAAAATTCTGATTTCTGCCGTGTTTCTGACCCGAAAAATGTTGCGATCAAACATTTTTTACTGATGGAACGGCTCGATAGAAGTTTCCGATTTCGTCAGGATCATGTTCAGCTCGTCAAAAGGAGTCGATTGGCGATTTTTACGTTATTTTAGCGATTTTTTACGACATTTCTCAATATTTTGGGGTAAGTTTTGGAAAAATGCTCAAAATTAGCCATTCTGCTCGTGGTAATCTCTTCATTTGCACCCTAAATCACGTCGAAAGTGTGTCCTAGCTTCTCAAACGGCATCTCTCGGCCACCAGATCCAACCTTCCCACGCTTCCAAAATAGGCGGGTTTTGATTGTCCGCAACTGTATGCCAAGGATATGCGACCGGATATGGTTCGATATATCAGGCCACATCTCTAACAGGTCAAGTTGATACTATACTATCTCAAAGTGTTCATTAATTTTGGAATCCGATCTTCACTCACCGAGATGGCCGATAAATTTTCTTTTGAATTATCGTGACTTTTAACGGGCTCAAAAAATCGGCCATCACGCGTCAGCTGAACACTCGATCGAAATAGTACAGTATATAAATATGCCGCTATGCGCTGGAGGGGACCTGGACCGGGAAAGCTTTGATGACCGACAAGCTCATGGAGGTTCGTCCGCCGCTCTATGCTCCTTGAATGGTTCTCCCTGATCGGTGTATCCAGGTGGGGCCGAGAAACTTGCGGGCAAGATGACGTCCGTTAGGCTTTCCAGCGTTAAGCTGTGTGCTCATCACGCGAATCTCAGATGGGCGAATATCAACAGAATGCCTTCGGATTAGACGTATGCACTGACCGGCGGACCTTGTGAAACTAAAAGAATTCCTGTACTTGTAGCCCGTCCACACGAATTGGCCGATTAGTCTCGCTGATCACACTCGGCGGATTCCGCTTGAATTCTGCTTAGATGTTCTTGCAAACAAGTTAGTGTACGATCGTCCGCATCGTAGCGTAATTGGCATCTCCTCGAAGGGTCATTAACCCCCTCGCGGCATGGGGTGCCCGAGGCGTCGTGAGAGCAACTTGACATGGTTCGCTGCCGTCAACCCGGCTGCAATCACCGCCAGTATATAACGGAACGTATGGCTCTTCTCCCGCAGGTCCTGATAAATTTGCGCCGGGAACGAAAGAAGGCTGAAATTCTCAGAAGAAGCAGCCCGGGAAAAGTCCGCTGATGAGCTTTAACCTTAAGGAGGTACCAGCATTAATGCGTGGGAGGAGGCAACGCTGGCATTCTCCCTCTTCCGCCCATTCGTGAATCGCCTTCAAGAGAACTTGAAGCCTTTAGCATGAGGATAAATGAATAAATATGTGGATGGAAAGAACATATGTGGTGGTTCCTAATTTGTAGTCTGTGAAGGAAGGACTACTCGACACCAACTACCTAGGGATAAATATGACACAAACGAGTCCGGGAGAGTGCATGAGGTAGTCAGATAAATACAGGAGGAAGGGAGAGTACATGCAGTAGGTTCAGACGGCCAATAAATATCAAAGTGCGTCCGCCCTGAATTTACTGTCCAGGACGAAAGGGAACGTCGACATGAACGACCCATTGTCCCTGGTGATCCTGCGAGAAACCCCACATGAAGCAGTGGCCACGCAACAACACCGCGCCTCTGGGTCCCTGCGGATGACGAGCGCCATTCAGGAATCCTTGCCACAGTCGAGCACCATCCTGTCCGCCGCGCGCGAGGAAGTAACTGCGGACGAACTGTCTGGCCGCTGGGGGTAGCTCCGTGCTGAAGGCCTGGAGCGACAGCGGTGCACGCATGATCGTCTGCAGCCTTCGTATGATAGCAAAGGTGGTTGTTGGGTGGTCCCCGGTGTTCATCTGCAGGAGGATGCACTCCCGAGAGGCCGGCAGGATATCGATGGTCGTATGAGGCGGGATAGAGCAGTTCTGGATCCTGCCTGTCAGGAGATCGAAGTCGACATCGGTAGTGAGGTCGATGGGAAATACATCGTGGTGTGTCGGTCGGGCCGGCGGACGACGACGTGCGACCGTAGGATTGGGCAAGGGAATGTTACGGAGACGAGGTGCGGGGGGTGGCTTTCAATCGTCCCATTAGCAGGGCAAATACCGGCGAGAGGCAGTGCGCACCTGAAGCTGTAGGCGAAGGCCAAATATAGAGCTGTTAACAGCTTCGTAGACTAGGATGGACGTACGAGGTGTGGCGCAGGAACATGCAACTACTTGGGCTTCAATAAAGAGGAGAGACGATATAAGAGGGTGCTCACAGAATGGTCGTTCAATGCGTAAGGGGAAGAAGGGTCCTATTTCGCCACAAATTAAAGTGGCTGGTGAGGATTTACTTAGCACTCACCCCGGGCGGTGTAGAATTCGGCAACATCTGATAATTTGCGTCAGAAAGGATCAGGATGCGGAGAAGAAGATGGTAATCATAGACGGACCATGGGCTGGGCTCCCCAGATTGGATACGCCTGGTCTAAATAAGTACGGGAAGAAGGATAAAGTAGGATCACGCAGAAGACCTACTGGATTCCGAGCTTGACGAGGAGGCATAGCGCGGAAGTTGGGAGAAAGGCCTAGGCGCTGACAGCCCTTTATACCCCTCAATCCATCTACCGACGCCTGAATCTTCAGATCGATCGCCAACTCCAAACGAAATGGTCCAACGCCGACCGTGGGTCAAGAATCCCGATCACCACAATGGTCTCTCTGCGTGATGATTGATAGAGATTGGCGTGAATCCTGACATCTGCTCATGCCATATCCGACCTGGGAATAGTCGGGCTACACAGATGTGAAGAGTCTATCTGCCGAATCCTATCGAAGACAGATCGGATCCAGGAGACGCGACGAGGTCGTACGATCCCACCAACAGGACAACATAGAACGTACGGAAATCTAAATAGAGAGGCAAAATCGTGTTGAGAGAAGGGGACAACATCACTCGGAGTTCGCGCCGCACTCCATGCCCCGCACTAGAGTCACTGTAGTCATGGATATAATCAATGCCGGGTTTAGATCTCCTAGGACACTGACAGAGGCGCCTGTACCTCAAGAGCGCCCGCAATATGGGAAAACACCGGCACTAGGGACCGGAGGGCTGGCGCAAGTAGTTGCGAGAGCCAAAGACAGACGGTCAATAACTCTTCAAGTTGGCTGTTCCACGCCTCGGGGATAGGTCTGCATGCTCAGAGTAATGAACCGCGATGTTGTCCGTATGTCCGCGAGTGTGGCCGTAGGAGCAGGAAGCAATGACCCAATGCGGATATGCGATTTGAAACTCCGACATGAGGCCTCTTACCCGCAACGACGATTGTTCACATGTCAAAGGAACGAGCGAGGGAGTCTGTCAAGAGAGACTACTAGAACGGGTCAGTCTGGGTGAATTAGTTCATCTTCATACTGAAACTGAATGTTTGACAGTTTTCTGGACTTTTTCTCTTAATGTGTAAGTAATTCCTCTGCAGTGCGGCACTAACGCTTTCTTTTTCCAGCCTTTTACCGCTCCAAGATTTTTTTTTACAGATCAGACAAGCACGAGAAGTTACCTCGACCCCCTTGCTCCCTTGAGGCAATATTCTCGGGAAGGTGAGTGTTTTGCCTCTGACAAATGCCTTGCTACGGTCCGTTAGGTATTGAACTCACATCATGGCAACTTTTTCTCATTTTGTGCGATCTTGGATGGCGCGCATGCCGAGGCTGAGCACATTTGAGCTAGGTGTAGGGTTATTATTAACCGACGCTTTTCTCCCAGGCTCCCCTTGCTGCGACCAATCGTTTATAAGTGTATTGCCGGTGGCGCATCCGCTCCATCTTCCCAGATCTCATGTCAAGAAGTCCTGGAAAATATGTATGTCCGACGGGAACGTCCATAGCATAAGCATTCGTGTCGAACAAGGTTTGTACGGTTCACAGTCGCATTCAACGTCCCGTCCCTTAAATGCCGATGCCGCCAGTCTTCCAAGACGGCGTCGAAGTGCAGGTGCACTCCTGGTGGGCCACGGTCTATGTGTAACCCCGATCTTTCCGCCCTGAATTTAGAATGTGTCTAGATCCTGAGAAAACTACAGCATCTCATACGTTTCCACAAGCTCGACCTACAGGATCAATCCTTGCTCTGCTGTGTTTCGTCTGCCGGGGCGTTTTGTTTTGGCGTTACCGGTAGCAAGGGCGTCCACTGATTTCGGCAGCCATGGCAGCCGGCACCTTCCAAGTATCTGGAATCCTTGTAGCATCACCACCTCCCGCTATTTCCCATGAGGAATGCGGGCCACACGTCGCTTTTCCTCGGGCGGAATAATGCATCAATCCCGTAAGTACTCGGTTCCATGGCCGCTGGACGTGCTTACAACACTCGTTCTCCAAGGAAAGCCCTGATTCAATATGCCTTGTCAACCGGCACCCTCGTCTTATCGTTCACGCTGCGTTGGCGATTGATATCGACTGCCGCAATGGCAAGCTTCGAATCTGCCACGCACCTGACCGCCCAGTATCCACGACTAGCACCGACCACCGAACTTGGCCCCCTCCGCTCCAGACGCAGGCGATCCGCCTCAACCTTCCCTGACGGCTAGCTGAGCTGTTGGCCAGCGCTTGGCCGTCGCTTCATAGGAGCGCCGGCATGGAACCATCTTTCATCGACAGGCTACCTCCACCTCTGTTCTGCAAAGGAACCCCATCTCCCACCTTCATCCGCGTCCATTGGAAGAATGCCTGGCCAGGAGCAAGTACGTCACGGTTGGCAACACTTGCCTTTGAGGCGGTGACGCCCCCAGTAAGACTATGACGCCGTCGAAGTCGTTCGTTCTGCTGACACAGGCCGTCATGCGTATAGCATCCGCTCCACGCTGTGCGTCTGTGCTCGAGCGCATTGCTCCCAGTATTCAGCCTCCAGGAATGACGAGGCTGCTACAAAAGCGTCCACTGGCACCCATGTGGGAAGGCCCACCGACAACAAGATCTGTGTCTGAGAGAAGTAGGGTCTTGTGTATCCGAATGCCCCCGTACGACTATGAATCCGTTACCTTGTTCATCCTGCTAACATCGTACGGTATAGTGCATCTCCCCCTGAATCGCGGGGTGAAATAGCGCATAAACCTGGCAATAAACCTCGAGGCATTGTGAGGGGACTACCCGGCACCCATGAGTGGCGGCCACCGGACCTCAGACCTGCGCGGAGAGAAGTATGGCCTCGTGTCTTTATCAGCCGCAGTGCTGACGCTTCCTTCTTCATCCCAAAACCGTGCCGCATTGTCATTTTGGAGTCTTTCCGGCGGTTCCCTCATCACTCTCGTGGCGAGCCAGAAGCGTATGTCTACCTCGTCAAGTACCTATTCGTTCCTCGTTCGTCTCCGCCTTTATCGAGGGTTCCCGCAGAAGTATCGCAGGTAAAGCAAGGACGTCATTCATTGGCTCGGTAGTCGGAGCGGACGGGCCATATACCAGTCCCAGGAAATGGAAGCAATTCGTGTGCTTCGGCCGTGGCTTCGCACCAATCGCAGTAGAGGCTTCTATTCCTATCATGAGGTTAGTGCCATGCTACTGGAGAATGACTACGTGTGTTGACGCCCCTCTTTGCTCATTATTCGTTCATAAGGACTGCAAATATCGTCGCATCCTACAAGAGACTACCCCAAAGGAACCATTCCATCGACTGTGCAGTGTTAGGGACCAGTAAAAATATCCTGGCGTTCTAGAATTATAAATCATTTCCTTATCGCTGTTGTCTTTTTCCGAATTTCCCCTGTGGATTGGCGGTTTACAAACTGTTACAAGCAATTGTGCGTCTTTTTATTGCAAGTCCAAAAATAGCCAGTCATCACGTGTCAAGTCTACTTTAGGAACGTTGGGTGTCTGATTTAGGAAAATATCCGTCGCTTTGACTGCGGGCGACATCGAGGTCGATACCGATCACGGTACCTCGCTTTTCCGATTACATCTCGTACGCAAGTGTGAGCATTCGACGGCAGATCCCAGTCTTCGTCGGCCCAGTCCCTGCCTTGACTTGCGGTCGCCTTTTGACTGGCAAAAGTAGAAGATTCCCTCAAATTCTGTTTCGGAGGCTTAGGTGCTGAAGGTATAGTTCCCTCGCCATCGCAAAATACATAGATAAACAACGCATCGTGCTCTCCTCACGACTTAACTTATTCCATATACGCAGGCAGCAACCTTTTCCAAGTTGATTTAATCTGTCTGAAGATGGGATAAGGATCGTCTGTCCAAGGACACTCTCCTCTCAAACCCAGGGGTGGGATTCAGTGACGTATGTTACGTTATTATACCTTACGAAAGGCTCATCACACTGCGGCTTTCACTGTCATCCCCACTTACCGAGTAAGTCTACCCTATAGCTGTTGCACGATCTATATCAAACCGGGTTGATTATACCCAAACGCGCGGATTCCACGGGAGCAATTGACAGTCCGGGACTCGAAGAGCGTCGGGTGAATCAAACCAACTAACTATGAACTTCACACCACATAACATAATTTATCTCGAGGTACTAATAAGCCCAATGGGTCTGGATTTGCACAATGGGTCTGGATTTTCGATTTTTCTCTCTCATTTCTTGCTCTTTCCCCCCGGAGTTTTTTGCAGCAGTTAGATGTACTAGTATGCTATAACTGTATGAAATGTCTAAAGGATACGGCAAGAGGAAGGTATTGAGAATGAGTCGCCGAGCCATCAAGTTTTGTGATGTTGAGAAAGGCATCGGTCTCCTGGCCTCGCAGCTCACCTCAGACCTCTGGAAAATTTTGAGGGGCAATTTATATCACATAGAAGTCATTATGCCTCTTCAAATTATTTCTCCGGGACATTGTTCTGGTGCTTTGGAGGCGAGGGTTCAGTTGTGACACAATGTCACAATTGATTTGGCTGATTGATTTGTCACGCACTCGCGGCCCTCTTTTCCAAAGCACCGCAATAGCACCCCGGAAAAATAATCTGAAGAGACAGAAAGTTTAATATATGATATAAAGTGCCCCTCAGAATTTTTCGGAGGTCTGAGGTGAGCTGCGAGGCCAGGAGACCGATGCCTTTCTCAACATCACAAAACTTGATGGCTCGGCGACTCATTCTCCATACCTTCCTCTTGCCGTATCCTTTAGACATTTCATACAGTTATAGCATACTAGTATATCTAACTGCTTCAAAAAACTCCGGGGGGAAAGAGCAAGAAATGAGAGAGAAAAATCGAAAATCCAGACCCATTGTGCAAATCCAGACCCATTGGGCTTAATAGTAAAGTTCCACAGTATTTCTTTTATGATCCACTCGGTGGAAGCACGCATGGCATGTGTTGCGCCTGTCCATCGGTATAATTCCGTCCATCAGAGCCCTTGAAATCTTAAGCCAATCAAGTAGCTTCGGCAGCTTAGTCTGCAAGTGAGATCAGGAGGGTCACCTGAACGACCGCCAAAGTAATGTATATCATCGGATCGGGGACTCCGCCTTCTTTTTGAGTTGAGGCTTGTGATCAGACTGGACCAATGTCCAGCGCCTAAATATCAGCAACAGAATCAAGGCGAAATAGCAGCGGAGTTGTTCATCAGGTATTGTTCTCGGACAGATGACAGATCGGAACGCCTGAAAACAGGGCACATCACGATGGCCACTGGGAAGAAAGAAGTAGGCATCTAATACTATCTAATACATCTAAACAGGATTATACCGGTGATCATGTCGATAGCTCAAGGACGGTGGAGCACACATAACCTGATGAAATGTCTGTCTCCTGCTATGAACCCCCGTCAAAATTGTGTTTTCAAGAGCTTCAGGGCCACCGCCGCTCGTACGGAAGAAGACCAGAGAAGTCCCGAAAGTTGCAGACAGTATGAGCCCAAGGATCCATTTGGCGAGGCGGCGAGCTCCATGGAAAAAAGGCAGTCCATTATCAGGCACAGGCCAACCGCAGCATCACCGCGTAGCATCTTGCACGCGCCGAATCACCTATATCAAGCAGGAAGCGCAAGAAGACACTTGCGCGGCAATCCTCACCTTCCTCACCTTCCCACAGCGTATCCTGAACCACCACTCGGGCACGAGCCAGCAGTGGCCCAGCACCGCCGACGTCTGACAAACGCGCGCGAGCCACACAAAATAGTAGCCGCGTGCGTGGATGTACGTTGTGTGAACACATATGTACAGCCATGCAGTAAACAAGGAAAGAGTTCCTTATTGGGAACCTCGGCTGGTGCTCTAAATTGAGAAGAAAAAAGAAAAAGAAACATACGGAGACAGGCGAACGGTATCAATCTCATGGATGTAATGCCGCCTTCCCGCGGTGTGGGGAAGTTACAGCCTGCTGTGTTTGATCGAGATGAGCTAGAAATTTTCAGTACCGCCACATGCAGTCAGAGATGGTCTCCGCGCGCGTTGGCCGCGAGAAGTCTGAATTCGGAGCTCGGCTAGGAAAGACAACTGAGGTACTTAGAATAGCCTAATGAGCGCGATGGCCATTAACTACATCGCGCCGTAAACCAAGGCGAAGTGATTTTGCAGTGATCTAGATATTTGCCAGGTCGTAAGTAACGAAACATCGAAGAAATGGAGACCCACACGTTAAGGCAAGACGCTTAGTTGTGCAAGTCAAGGTAACATGCCGGGGATCTTTCGAACGAAAGTTTCGGAATAGAGGAAAATGCCTCGCGGTAGCGGTGTTTGGGTACGAACCTTTCCCCAATAATGCACACATTTTCTAGTTGGCATCCGGATTTTGAGATGAACACTGTGAGCATATTGATAGGGTCCGGCTGAAGGAAATCCTCTGGGACGGTGAGCGTGCGGAGAGTAGGGACGATGAGGGTGTCCAGATAATGTGTCGCCGGGTCCTGTTCCTCCGCATACGGCATCAGAACCAACGACTCCAAGCGCTCGAGCTTAACGTCAGGCGGGCGGACTAAGTCGTCCGCGGTGACCAGCTCGCAATGAACGAGGTTGACGGTGTGCTGCAAAACAGCGGTGCACTCGGTAGGCAATTTGCACACCAGTGTCAACGACGTCAATTGAGTCCAGGGTAAAAGCTCGGGGGGATAATCGAAATCCCAAAGGGTGGCCGATCGTAGGCGAGGCACGTCGTGATATGCGACTGGAGGGGGACTCCCATGATCGTATAGGCGGAGGTCCAGGTGCTGGAGCTGAGGCATCGTATTTGGGATAGCGAGCAGATGAGAGAGCGTTTTAATTCCTAATGTGATGTATTCCCAACGTGCGGAGTGAAGAACGAGTTTCTCCAAGCATTCAGCAGAGATTGAAGCGGACCAGTCCCCCTTGTCGACAGCGAGCGGGAGACATCCCGATCTGTTCAACCAAGATTCGAGGATATGAAGCTGTCGCCCATCGGTACGGTCTGAGTCGATGTCATCTACGATTGATATTGCCCGCCAGAGTGCGGGCGTAGCCAACGCTATTTCCCTCCATTTCCGGCAAATATGTGTGAGGACGGTCGGCGATAGGAGGCCCGTCTGTGGTGGACAGAGAGGATAGACCGGAAGGAAACGGACGAAGATCTCGGATACGGTTTCGTTCGGCAAGGTCAAGACCGGGTACGCGTAGGAGTCGAGCCGTTCCTGTGTTCGCTGCATCTCCGCTCGCAGCTCCCCAATGGCGCGCTCCAGGGTTAGAATCTGGGCCTCGATATCTGCGATGTGCGCGCGATCCGCTGCACGGGCGGTTGTGGTGGACATTCTATGGTAAACGTGGGTTTGGACAGCAAGATACGTGCATATTGAGTGACTTACGCTGCTATTATTCCAATATATCCCGTGGGTGGTGCTGACGCGCTGACGGTCGAGGTCGAGGCAAAAGGGCGCTTGTCACCATTTCTTCCTGTCACAGGTGACCATCATTTCGGCAATCCTTCTCCATTCAAAGCGGTGTTTGTATGAAGAAATAAAAGGAGTTTGGAGGCAACGAATGACCTGACCCGTGTTCGCTAATGCCCGAGAAGAGGTCTAGGAATCATGAAGCCTGAAAGGCGCGGGTGATGGGCACCGTTGTCCCATCGGGTTTCATCGGACATCATTATCAGATCGGTTGGAGTCGGGTACGCCCTTGACCTCAACCATCACGGTACCGTACAAAGGAAAGGTGCAGCAACTGAAAGCGCAACATTCGACCTACTCTGCTTGCGTGCTTGTGACGGAGTGGCTCATTACCATGTTGGAATCCCTGGTCACTGGAGCCGCGGCGGCCCTCAGCCAAAGCCGACCAAAAGACACGCAATATGTGGCCACCGCGCCCACCTCCGCGACGGAACATTACAGACAATCCAGCGGACCTTGTACTGTACAGCATTGGTGTGGCGGGCCAACAGCCCTTCCGAGACCTATCAAAACCCCTTTCCAGAACCACCCCGTCTCACATCTCCTTCCTCTTCCGCTCTCACCATGTACCGCACGCTCTCCCTCCTTCTCTGCTCCCAGTTTCTCGCGCACACCTCCGCTACGCAGCATATCCACCGATCCCCAAGCGGAACGTCACCGGTCGACGTCAACCCCCGCGCCGCAAACACCACCTCGGATGACACGAAAATCGTAGTAGCGAGCGCCTGGTTCCCGGACTGGGCCGGCGAGTCGCCCGCGCAACTCTCTTGGGACAAGTACACGCATATGGTATTCGCCTTTGCGTACGTGCCACACCTCCCGAGCTCACGGCCCCCACTGACCTTGACACTGGCAGAGTGACCACGCCAGACCCAGCCAACATATCAATCGACAATTCTACATTGTTGACAGACTTCGTCGCCGAAGCACGGAATAACGTGAGGCTAATATCGTTTTCGCCGATATGTCTGAATGATCCTCCCAGAATGTGTCACCCCTCCTTGCCATCGGCGGCTGGACGGGCTCGCGGTACTTCTCCACGGCGGTCATAGCCGAGCACCGCAGCCGATTCGTGCAGGCTGTTCTAGGCCTCGTCACGCAATATGGGCTGGATGGCATCGATTTCGAGTGCGTACAGCACTTTTCCGTATACGCTATATCTAAACTAAGGACTACAGCTGGGAATATCCCGGGCAGCAGGGCATCGGCTGCAATGTTGTTGCCTCGGACGACTCCGCCAACTTCCTGGCATTCCTGCAGGAGCTTCGGCAGGAGAACTCCACGCTCGTGCTCACGGCGGCAGTAGGGACCCAGCCATTCGTAGGTGCAGACAAGGAGCCTATAACCGACGTCTCGGCCTTCGCGGACGTGTTGGATCGGATTGGTGCGTCGTCCATATTTTTTTCAGGAAGACCAGCCATTGACCTCGAGTGCAGAGCTGATGGTGTACGACGCGTGGGACTCCAGCACGACGCACACAGCGGGGGCAAACGCGCCCCTCACTGACTGCCCGGGACACCAGCAGGGCTCAGCCACGTCCGCGGTAGACGCGTGGACCGCAGCGCAGTTCCCCGCCGAAAAGGTCCGTGTGTTTGTGCGCGACTACTCGCACGCCTCAACTCATGTATATGCGCAGATCGTCCTCGGGCTGGCGGCCTACGGCCACAGCTACAACGTCACCCCCGCCGACGCCGAGCCGTCCTCCGGCGGCCTGAGCACGTACCCCGCGCTGGGGGGCGCGCAGCCCGCCGGGCCCTCAGACAATTCTAGCAGTACTGCGCCTGACGTGTGCGGCAACGTGGCCGGCGTCAGCGGCGTATACACTTTTGCTGAGCTTGTCGACACTGGGTTCCTGAGTGAGGACGGCACGCCGCTGGAGAACCACGTGTACGACCAGTGCACTCGAACCGTGAGTTCACCGCTCCCTATCTGTTGGCAGAGTGCTCATGTTCGCGCGCGCGGAGTAGCCATATGTGTACAACGAAACCTCGCATGTCCTCATTTCCTACGACGACCCCATGTCATTCGGTCAGTGCATTTGATCTTCGCCTTTTTCTTCGAGGCGGGCTGACGAATTTGTGTAACCCCATCCCCCAGCGGCGAAAGGGCAGTTCATCGTCGACAGGAATTTGGCGGGGTTCGCGATCTGGGACGTCCTCGGGGATTACAAAGATGTCTTGGTGGAGTCGTTGTACACTTCGATGGGGATCGAAGATTGCCAGTGAGAGCAGATTGTTACATGAGTTGATTTATACTCGAAGCTGCCGGCAGCTATCATAGCCACTACATAGGTTACTTGCATACAACAAGCGAAAATTTTCGCCGTGCGCTCCGATATTAAGTTAACTATGAGCATAAGCCTACAGGGATTCTGCGGGCGTGGGCACGCGGAATTGCGGAGTGGACGGCGGTGAATGTTTATTCCAGTTCTCGCTGGGCGGACCTGAAGCTTATTGGTTCAGGAAGTTGCCCGAAGCTGTGCCCTAAACTAAACTTCGGGGCTGCGATCAACCAAAACCGGTGCATCGAAACCGGGACATGGGAAGATTCCTGGACAGTTTTAGCTCCCGTGTCCTATTTTACGCTTAGTTACGCGTCGCGTGCAAACATACTTCGCGCGCCGAGAGCCTTCTTTGCTTGGGAGACCGGCCGTGGCGCACGCAAGTCGACGCGATCGATACTTCATAAAGGACCAAAGAAAATTAAATTTCTTTATGAGCAGCGGCTACCAATCTTTGATTCTTACTGAGTATTTTTGGTCTGGGCCATAGATCCCGCATATCAGATTCTCGGGAAGTGCGCATTAACAGGTTAATAACCAGGGCAGGCTTTGATCAAGTTTGCGTGTTGGGCAATTTGTGTTGGTTGGACATAATGTATCTTCGAAGTCAGCTTTAATGGGTAGGAACTTGGAATGAAAATGGTCAGTCACCCTGGGTATATTTCGGTGGAGTGGGAACCATATATCCTCTTACTTGGGTGGTTGTGGGAGATCATGAGCTGGATGAGGCAAACTTCCAGCCAATAAATCTTCAATTCTCATGGGTCATAGTATAAAACCATCCTAATGCTGCCACTAAGGATCAGACTATCGTCGAGATGCCCCGGAAGACCAGTATAGCTCAAATGCGGTTCAAGAACACTGTCTTACGCTTGGATGATGCTGTGACCACCTTGGAAGTGGTTTCAGACAACCTGGGAACATCATTCTTGAAACCAATTTCAAATACCGCGAGGTCCTTGATGAGAACTGTGCAGGTAGCATTATGTACCAGGGAGGTGTTGCAGTGAAACTAATCCAGTTTGACAGACAGTCAGAAGAAACAAGGATGATTGTACCGATATGCTGGAGAAAATCCACAGGCTCCTCTATGAAATCATCCGGCTTCATATAACCTCAAACACTGGTGGGGAATTGTCACCGGACATGTTGGAAAGTTTAGCTCAATTCACAGAGTAATTACCCTGAGGATATATCGCTCCTCATGTTTCTGATACATCCTTAGGACCTTGCACAAGATCCACACTTTTGCAGAGGCCCAGCAAGATAAAAGCATAATAAAGCATTTCTTCCGTCAAGGTGAAATGAGCAAATTGCTAAAGGGATGTCATCTGGGCCTAGAAAAAGCACTTGATAAATTCAATGTAGGTTGAATCCTGCTGTCAGTGTGCAATTGGACAAGACCAGAAAATATGCAGGTTCAGGCTATTCACATATTGAGAGATATGGCACAGATGCAACAATATGCGCAGAAGACACATGAGGAAATTCTGGAGTTAATTTCATCTCATTCAGATGAAGTTGGTGTATGTACTGCTATTCCATCAACTTATTTAACTGATTCTTTAACTGTGATAGACCCACATGTTTTCCAAGGTTCACAACAGGTATGTTCCCACATATCTTCCAAACTGCACTCAATCTGAGAGTATTAAGCTCAACCTCAATTTCAATGCTACCATCTCGGCCCAAGATATTTCATGGCCGTGAGTCAGAAATGTCAGCCATCCTTCGAACTTTTGGCCAGGGGACACCAAGGATAGCAATTTTAGGAGCAGGGGGAATGGGGAAAACATGCCTTGCAAGAGCCATTCTTCACCACCAGGATATCATTGCCAGATATTCCCAGAATCGTGTTTATGTGGCTTGTGATGCAGCTTTGAACTGTGTTCAACTTGCTTCCCTCATTGGATCACATGTTGGGCTCAAGCCAGGAAAGGATCTACTGAAGATATTGACAAAGTTCTACTCTTGACTGATAACATGCCACTGGCAATTGACCTTGCAGCCAATTTGGTGGACTATGAAGGCTTTTCTACTGTGTTTGAGCGCTGGAAAACAGAGAGAACTTCATTATTCTCAGAGGGACATAACAGGGGATCAAATTTGGATTTATCGATTTCCATGTCACTTTCAAGCTCTCGAATCATGGCTGTGCCACAGTCACGTGAACTATTGAGCTTACTCTCTATTCTCCCAGATGGGCTTTCAGACATAGAGTTGGTGCAGAGTGAATTGCCAGTGAACAACATCTTGGCCTGCAAAGCTGCCTTACTTCGCACATCCCTGGCATATGTCGATGGCCAGAAACAGCTAAAGGTATTGGTCCCTATCAGAGAATATGTCCACAAGATGCACCCTCCAATGGTCCACATTGTTCAGCCTCTTTTCAACCATTTCCACAGGCTCCTTGAGATTCATGAGATGTATCATGGAACTGTATCGAGTCCAGGGATAGTGGCTCGAATCACATCAAACTTTGCCAACATCCATGCTATCCTCCTGAAGGGTTTGAGCTCCGCTAATCCAGACTTGGTCAAGACCATTTATAGCATATGTGACTTTGATCGTTTCAGTAGTCTCTCTGGGCATGGACGGTGTTCATTAATGGACCAAATTCCATGTGTTCTGCCCCACCCTACTGACCATAAACTGAGAGTTTACTTCATTGCACGACTCTTTGCGGGCCAGAGATATCATCCTATCCCAAATGCAGACTGCCTACTAGATCAAGCTCTAGGACATTTCCTACATTTTGATGACACAGATCTTCAATGTGCGTGCTATTGTAACGGTTTTGTTAACATACTTAAAATATTATCTCAGGTCGATTCCATGATACGATAGCAGACTATTATCGGTTCCATAGCAGTGATGTTCATAGAGCTCTGTGCTTGGCTCAAACTGGACTGGCATTGGCAGTTTCAACTGGAAACACTAAAAGACAGTCAGATTTGTTGGCTACACTGGCATTAATCACCTGGCAGACTGGTGATTATTCTGCAGCCCGTTCTCATGCATATGAATCACAGAGGCTCGCCAAGGTTTCTGCCGATCTGTACCGAGAAGCCTGGGGGCTCCGAATTGAAGCCATGTGTTGTGATGCTCTTGGGAGCTATAGCTGCAGCATCTCTCTCTTGAAAAGGGCAAGAGATCTTCTTGGCCTTTGTGGTATGTCTGGTGGGCAGTTGGATCATGTCATCATGAGTGATCAGGCAGAGATACACCAGTTAAAATCCGAATATGTTGAGGCCCGCAATATTCAATCACAAATACTTCACAATATTTCTTTTGAGCAAGACCCGTATCAGCATGCCTTTGCTTTGCTCAATATTGCTCAGATTGATGTGGAAATCAATGCCCCAATACATGATGTGCAAAGCAATATTAATCAAGCCAAATCACAATTCAGAAGTGTAGGGAATCCACAGGGAGAAATATTCTGTGAGACAATACAGGCCTCTCTAGCTGCGAGAGAAGGAGAGGTTGGGGTAGCAGAGGCACTTTTTAAAAGGTGTCTCAAATTTGCTTGGGACAAAGACAGTGCAGCTGTGAATTACTGTTTGGAGAGACTCGGGGACGTCCGCCTCTGGTTAGCAAAGGATCAGCCTTCATCTCCCTGGCCAATTATCTTTTTAATTTACAGCCTCAAGACTAAGCAGCTGATAAAAGTGTACAAAGCCCTTCAATTCCTGGGAGATATGTGCATGGCAGATGGTGATCAGCATACAGCACTCAGCCTTTTCACTGTATCTCTGGAAGGGTTTACCCAGATGGATGTCCACCGCAGCAGAGCCGAGTGCATGCTCTGCCTTGGTGATATATTGAATCTGCACGGGGACTTAGTAAATGCCGTTGAGTTGTGGAAAATAGCGAGGCCATTGTTCGAACGGTCGTCACAGGCCAAACTTAGTGCACAAATTGATGAACGACTTTCCGGTAACATCTTCAACATATTACAGCATCCTCACACCGTGGTCCAGGGACCACCAGATACCACCCTCTGATTACGCTGCACTCTACTACGGTGGTCAGTGAGGGAAAGGCTCTAACTTTTACGGCCTACCTGCCAACTGCCCGCAGGCTGACAGGGACAATGATTTTCGCCGGGACTTTGATGAAACGTGGTATATTATATGTATTTACCTTTTTACTTCATAGCGTGTTGTCTTAGATGAAATATGGTTACCTTTTCTATTTTTTCGACGCTTTATTCTTTGATCTGAAACCTACATAATGAGCTTTCTTCCACTATCAACTTGCAGCGTAGAGAATACCATGCGATTCCGAGACAATGCAATAAGTCGCAGGGCAGGGAACATAGATAGTCTGGTCCCGGCGGAAGAGTAGGTTTTTGAATCATGAAACTACACATACAGTACATCACGAGACTTGGGGGTGAAGGCCGTGGCAAAGCCCGGCAGGCACTCGTACTTATGTACAGGGTTTTTTTTTAGTCTTTAATTCTCAGCTAAGCAGGAGAGAGCTGCACAGTCTAGGATAGCAATATTTGCAACAAGGTTCTCATCAGGCACCCCAAATGAAATAAGCAAGCTGCGGTTACATGTCAAGACCAGCTCACATTTACGGCTGCCTGCCAACAACCTGCAGGTGGCTTCCATGGGGTCAAGTAGCAGATTTTGATGTTATCCTATACCTCCTGCTATGCTTGGAAAAATAAATTTGGCCCCGGAGAACAATGGGTCCCATCACGGGGCTCTCCTACATTTATTTGGTTGTTATTTGGCACTGATCTGAAGTTGAAGACCATGCACCAGAACGGGTTCACCTGGGGACAAGTACTTCATTTTGCTGGTATCCTATACCTCCTGAGATGCTTAGGAGATAGATTTGGGCCCAGAGAACCAATGACCCCATCACAGGGCTCTCCTACATTTATTTGGTTGAGACTTGGCACGGATCTGATGTTGAAGTACATGCACCGGAAAGTGTTCACCTGGGGTCAAGTACTTCATTTTGCTGGCATCCTATTCCTCATGCGATGCTTGGAAAATAAAATCGAACCCAGCGAACTAAGGGTCCCATCACGGGGCTCTCTACATTTATTCGTCTACCACTGCGGACTCGAGCACGCGCACCAGCAACGATGAGAAGGACTTGGACCAAATGAAGCCGCTCCCATCTCCCCCGATGTCGCATGAATTTGTATACAAGGAAAAGGAAGTGGAGGAGGAAGAAGGGACAGGGCTCAGGCGGCAACGAGCCCGCGGGCGCAGAAGCTGCAGCACCCGTGTATGAGGTAGAGATGCACCCGTGGTACAAGCCATTGTACCCGGTGATCCTTGTGCTCACCGGCAGGGACCACCTCAGGGACACGCACCTCCTGCTTGTCTTCTACCTCCAGCAGCTCATAGAGGGTGCACCCCTTCCTCTTCTCTTCTCAGCCTTCAAATTAATATTAATGCATGTTGGGGCTCCGTGCGCTCGAGCAACTCATCCTCCTCCCGTGCCTCGCTGGGCCTTCGCTCGGCACACCCCGCTCCCGCCTCCGCATCCGGCAGTGCGCAGAGCTTATGCACTCTGCCTCATCCCCTTCTCCCTCTTCGTTGGCTTCCTCGGCGCAGGTACAGGAGGAGCTGGTGGTGCTGCGCAGACACCTGGCGACGCTCTGGTGCAGGACGGCACGTTGGCGCTGGTTGCGTACGTTGACAACACGCTCGCCCCACGGAGAAGAGTGTGTGCCGCATTGAGCGCTGGGTGAGCAAACTGTGTGCAAGGCCGGCCATGCCGCTCTTGAAGACTGCAGTGGCAGAAAAGGGAGAGACAAGCAGGATTGGCAGAGCAAACACGGTGTTCATGCTCGCACCACTGAAGCTGCCAGGCCTCCTCATGGAGTGGGTCGCTGCCCTCGCCCTCCCCGCACCTGCGTCTTCTGTGGCTGTGTCTGTAGGAGGGGTGGTGAGCAGGCAAGATATACCGAGCTCAAAAAGCTGCCGCACAGGCGGGGAGTGCTGCAGAGGATTCCCTTGCGCCTGAGGACAGTGTCATGATGAGCAGCTTCCGACCACTGGTGGGCAGCCAAGACAGCGACATCGTGGGGCAAGCAGCATCTGGGAAAATGGAGATAAGTGTGGCAGGGCAGCAATGAGATTGTTATGCAGCAGGACTGTGATGGAGCAGCAGGTACAGAGGAAAGGCATGCCACATGCCATCGCAGCGACTGCCCGTGGTGAAGACAAGGCAGGGTGTTAGAAAAGAACAAGAAAAAAAGATGCGGAGGAACAAGAATCGAACCCTCAACAATAGAGCGAATATTACACAAGCAAGCACGGCCACAGCACGGCCACTAAATAGTCACAAAAAATGAAGTGAAGTTAAGCATAGCCACTAAAATCCATTCAACACAGCCACTAGATTCATTAGCATAGCCACTATTTTCTTTACAAACTTGAGATGGGACATTTTGCGATGAGCCTGCAAAAACCTCATCTGTGTTTGATCAAAAGAACGATTACATAAGTACTCATAATGGGTTTAAAACAAAACACATCTATTAGTCTCTCTTGACAGACTCCCCCACTCGTTCCTCGTTCTGAAATCTGCCATTCCAAACACCTTGCACCTCACTCTTCTGATCTTCACTCATATCTGTTAAACAGGAGCAGTGTGCGCTCCCGCTTCGCTCCACCCAGCGCCTCCGTTCCTAAATCAACGGTAAATGTGTGTCGGATCTTATTGCCAATTATAATAAGTACCCACCTGAAGTGGAAGACCAACCTGCTGTGATTGGGACTGCGGTGCTGGTGTGTGAATTGGTTTACACTCGCAACAGCTTGTTCGTCCTCTAGGGGATTCTGAGTATGATTTTTAGGGGATTGCAAGGTTTATTGGATCACCCTTTGGGTTGGTGGTGATAAATGAGGGTTGGTCGTAGAGAGTGTGTGTGTGTGTGAATAAACCGGTTGAGGGGCCGTAACCTTCCTTTATCTGGTCGGAGTACTGGTGCTCTTCAGTACGAAGTCTCCGCTTTGCTTCCTCTCTCGCTTTTCCCCCTAATGATCGAGCAGGAGGTTGTGTGGATTACGCAAGTGCGATCTCCTGCGGAAGGCTTCGACACCGTTCCTTGGGTTCGTTTGGCAGGGACGATAGAGTGTCGAGGCATAAAACGTTCGGCTGGGACGACGATTTGCCAATGGCTCCAAGGCTAGCTATCAACTTTCAACAGAGCGTGAGCCCGCGAAGGAGGATAGGGTCGATTTGAGAAGGGTATAAAGCACGAGCTTAAGGACTTAAGCTGCAAAGGGGTTAGAAATAAAGTGCTGTGAAGCAAGTGAGTGGTTGTTATTGGGTGTGGACTAAGGTACACTGTGGAACAGTGCATGGGAACCGATGTCCGGAGGGCGACTACTGACTACTAGGTCCGTTCCCATATCCCTTTTATACTTTTCCCCCTACCTCCTTTGGGTCGTGCGTTATGTGACGAGGAGGGGCTGAAACAGGGTCCAATGGTTTCAGGTGGGTAACGGAAGGTGAATTGGCGAACGGCCTTCTGGGATGAACTGCCTTTCAGCGAGTTCACGGGGTTCCCTAGAGACATGGGAAGCGTGGGTAACCGGGGGAGCCATCCTGGACATGGATTCGATGCTCTCCTGGTCGGTGTGTGTGCAAGAAAAGGACCCCGCAGAGAGCGTCCCTTGTGGATGTTCGGTGATAAGGTGTGCATCCTGCCTGAAATCTTCGTTTTTGCATAAGTACAAGCGGATGGCCTGTACATTGACTCCAGTAAGACTAGAGGGCACTGGTTCAATCCCGGAACCAAGTGTTAAGCTGCTTGAAGCATCGCAAACTAGCATAACCAACAAAGGAAGACAAGGTTGCCATCCGAGGTACTCTTCACAGGGGCTTAGGATACTGGCCTGGGCTTCAAAACACACTAGCTAGCCATAGGACTCACCCGGCACGGAGTGTTGAATAAATGCTACAAGCTCGGTGTCAGTATGGATGTTAGGCAATCAAGGGACTTTGGCAGGAACAGGAAAGACCAGCTATTGGCGTGAGGTTCAGAACTGAAGCCAGGAGATCATGAAAGGAACACAGGAAAATAAGCCGAGTTGGCGCCAGGAAATGTTACTGAAGCAATCGGGTGCCAACCCTTGAGTTCCAAGAATAGATGGTACAAGCTGGCACCAGGCTGTGTATGATATGTTGGCGCCAGCCCTTGAACCAATATTGGCACCAAAAATAACACACATACCTTGGCGCGAGGTCCCTGAAGGAGGAAGAGCCGTAGAGGAAGGATGTACAAGTTGGCGCCAGGAAGTGTACGACAGGTTGGCGCCAAACTTCCCTTCAAACTCCCGATGAGGTCAAGGATGTCTTGAGTAATGGAGGTTTACTAGTAGGCTTGGCACTCGCTTAGAGAGGCTGTTAGCCGATGGTATTAGCAGGAGACGATTATGAAGAGGAGGGTTTTAGCGAGGCTAGCCGATAAAAGACAGGCCCTTTTGGGTTGGATTAGCTAGAGCTGGACTCTCATTGGCTTGGGAAGCTTACTGCGGCTCGCTAAGGAGACAGGATAACCGAGAATTCATAAGGAATGACAAAGAAGACATTAGGAGGAGGTGTCTAAGCGGCGCCAAGGCAAGGGTGCACTAAAAATAGAGTCCAGAGGGCTCGCTTATACCTTGTTATTATTCATTCAACGTTTGTATATCTCGCTTAGTTCAGCAGTATAAAAGCCGCATGTAAACCAGTAGATAGACAGTGAAGATCACCCCCGTTGTTGGCCCATAGCTCTTTTGAGCACAGAGTTTCGCTCAGTCACTGGTTAAAGCCGAACACGCCACATCCACACTCAGCTGCCGTCCAGTCACTGAACATAGTTTCAAACTCGGCGCCGGTTCAGTCACTGGTTGGTGTGGTAAAGCCGCAACTACACTCGGCTTCTCTAGGGATTGTCCAGTCACTGGATTAGCCAAGGCACAGGTTACATCCATACTCGACTCAGTCCAGTCACTGGTTGGCGTGGGCACTCCACACTCAACTATGTCCAGTCACTGAGTAGCGCCAGCTACTTCAAACTCGACTACGTTCAGTCACTGGTTGGCGCGGTCACTCCACACTCGACTCAAGTCCAGTCACTGGTTAGCTAAGGCAACAGCTACATCCACACTTGGCATCCCACCCTTCAGAGACCATCTCGTTACAGTTTGCAGGGCGTGTCAAAAGACTGATCACTTGTAAAAACTTAACTTGACTCTCTTAACCAAGAGTTCTTGTTGTGACTCGGAGGCGCACCAAAGACTGGTCACTCTGCACAGTCCAACTACTCTTCAAGAGCCCGTTCTGTTATAGCTTTGCAAGGCGTGTCAAAAGACTGATCACTTGTAAACTTAACTCGGGTCTTGCACATAAAGCCCAACCTCGGCGCCCATCTCTCACTCGTAGGCTTGAAACCCCTACACAAATCGAGATAGTCCAGTCACTGGTTTAGCTTCACACTAGTGCCATAAATCCACACTCGGCTTCGTCCAGTCACTGATTAAATTCAAACTCGGCGCGAGTCCAGTCACTGGTTGGCGCGAACTGGAAACTTCATCCAAACTCGGCTTCTCTGTCCCCGTGTCCCACAAGACAATTGAACCACTGCGTTTGAGAGTCCTCTGCAACTGAAGTACTAGTTGTATCTATTGAAATTGAAGGGTCGATACGAGTACCCGCCACCCCGAACTAAATAACGATCAGGCGGTTGGAGTGTTAAGTTTGTTGGAGTTTAGTGTTGGTAAGAGTTAAGACTTGTTGTCTTACTCTTTTGACATTAGATTTCATGGCTGCGCGCCACTGCACCGTTTCATCGGTGAACGTTGCGATCCCGTCGGAACAAGTCTCCCGTGGTGTCATGGTGCTTTCGTCAGGACATATGGCCCGTGAGGATGGTCGTTCGGCCCCAGTGAGCAGTCGCATGGTGCCCTGAGAATAGTTGAAGGGTCGAATGGCCTGGTCGGACGTCGTCCATTTCCGGTAAGCAGGAAGCCCAATCTGGATATTCCTTCGTCCCGAAGTCGCGTGGTGTCGGTAAGTCCGTCGTGACACATGTAGGGTGCGTAGCACCCTCACACTGCGTCCAGTGTGGATTGTTCGGTTTTCCAGGAACTTTATCGATGGTTGAAATTTCAGTTGTACATCAAGGATTGTTTGTGAGAGGAGGCGAGGAAGCTGCCGGCAGCGATGATAACTACGATATGTACTATTTATATCAACCACTCGGCGCGCAATAACGGTCCCAAGGTTAGCAGAAGATTTCATCTGGGTCTTCTCCGTCGCTGCACACGATTTGGCGATTGCTGTCGGGTATGACGGCGTCCAGAATCGGCTCGAGATACTCTCTCGCAAGATGCACAGAGCCATTGAGGCAGAACGAGCTGCCATCAACAATGAACTCGACTGTGTGCACGGCAGCGAACGGCGGGGTATCTAAAAGATTAGAGAGCTAAGTTATGGGGTTCCAAGGCGCAACGATGGAGTATGATTACGTTCGGACCTTCAGGATGAGCATCTGTACGCGAGCGTACAGCATGATTCGCGACAAGAGGTGCTCAAGGGCAGGGCAGACTGTCACGTCAAGCTGATCGCGCGCTTCAATTACGTTGAACCGCAGGGCCTCGCTTATTTTGAGATGTTCGAGAGTGGTGTTGGCGCTGAAGTCGAGTGTAGCTATCCGATCTGGAAATCGTCAGACTGGACACCACACAGGGGGGGGGGGGGGGCACTAACTCATTTGGTTTTAGCCAAAGTCAAGGTGTAAATATTTTAGATTGCTGCCGAGATGGTGCAAATTCCAGGAATGTCGGTGCTGACTCGGGTCCAATGAATATCGGGAGGCTGTTTCATGCAAAAGGGAGCCAGGTTCGGCAGACGAGACTACACTAGGAGATGATAGATCAGGCTTGTCATCGGCAAGCTCTTACGATGGCAATTAGCTCTGGTGGTAGCCCCAAAGCTTGCCAGTGGGGGTCGGTTGACATTGGGAACTTGGATAGAAGTAGTGTTGCCGGTGTCAGGTTCAGAGAGTCGCAAAGAACCGGACCGAACCGCGGGTCGGGTTCGGGGTTTGAGAATTGTTGGAAATTTCCGAACCTGTGCGAACCTGTCCGGACATGTTCGAACCCGCCTTTTTCCTCTTGAAAAATTACCTGCTTTTGACGAAGTTCGGTCCCATGCAATTGCCCCGTGACCGTGTTCGAACCAAAAATATATTGTGTTCTGCTTTGCTTTGACTACGCTCGGCGCCTTGGAGCTTTTACCACGGCTACTGGCAGCATTTCTTGTCTTCGTTGAAAATTGCAGTAAATATGTATATTCAGCACTATTAATCTCAGTACCCAATGCTGGGAAGTGAAGATCGAACTGACGGGAGGAACACAAGGTCTTCCGCCGCCGGGAGAAGAGATAAGGCACTCCGGCAAAACCCGTGCGACTCCGTGACGCGGTGATTGCCTTGGGGATTGCCGGTGAAACTACTTGATTGTACCTTTCTCCGCTTCCCATCTTTTGCCCAGTGCCCGCCACAGCGAAGCTTCAAGCTTCAAGGCCTCCAGTTCTTCTCTGAGACCACCTTGCTTCGAGATCTACAGATCTGACTCGCCGCTATCAGGGTCTAATCAAGGGCCCAAGTTGGCTTGCTCTGCAATAGTTCAGGGTGCACTAATGCTATCTGCCATTCGCTGGCTCAGTCACCAAACTGGTGAGTCCGACCAGACCTCGACATGGCCAAAAAATAACTTCAGTCAAAAGATGGGGCGTGGGCGCAGACTTGGCGCGTACACTTTTGAGATCTGATGCCGTTCCGAAGTCAAGTTTATCTCGTCATGCCATCCAAACTATGCTCGATTGCGACGATTCAAGTCGAATGATATCTCGCCGCTCTGCATGAGGAACCTGCAGTGTGTACCTAACAACTTTGTGGATTCAGCGCTGATCCCACGTTCGACATCATCAATGCAGCCGACTCCACAGAACTGAGGGATGACAGCTTCTATCATGGGATGATAGACATCGAGAGACGGCATCCCTTAAGTATGTTACTAGACGCATAGCCCTCTTCACCTTCGGCCTCCCCAACCACCCGCCTACCCGATATCCTACGCCGGCCCCGCCCAGTTCAATGGATAACGCGGAAATCCAACGAGAACTGTTCGTCTGCATATTGCCGCAGCTGTCGGGGTGAAAATTAACCGCGCCTTCTGGATTCAGCAATGCAAATTATTATTTGAACCTCGTCGCTTTCAGTACGTTCCATGTCCGGTATCCATCGACGTGCGCTGAAGGGTCCTGCAGCGCTGCTCTTTTACGAGTACTTTCTGACTCTCGACTGGGAAGTTTCACGGTACTGGGCGGTGGAATTCAAGTGGCCGAATCTCCTCTTCTTCGCCAATCGATACGGCGCGCTGCTGGGGAATATTCCCGTGGTGATCCAATTTTTTTGGACTACGCCCAGTTCACCAAACAAATTAATTGTGAGTATAAACAACCGCTCCGCCCCGACCTTCTAGATCCTCACACCCGTTAGATGTTGGTATTTTTGACTTTACTGCGTGTATATATTGAGGATCTTTGCCTTGTAGATGCAGCTCGCTGGAGACTTACCACCAATATTTCATTCTCGCGACTCAATTCGTCGTCGGCGGTGTGTCGCTTTCCCCGTTCTTTAAAGCCGCCACCTAATATTAGAGGGAACTTGAGCGATGCTCCTCCTACGCACCTATGCGTTATACGAGCGCAATAATCGAATCCTTGCGTTTATCGCGGTGGTGTCCGCGGGAACCATCGGTGTCGCCGTGGCGAGTCCAGTCTTTCACGGCCCTCTTGCGCACCGTCTCAATTCTTCGTCCATTCAGTGGGCCGTACTTTCAGGCAAGACGGGCGACAATGGTGTCAACTTGCCCCTGTATATCGGCTGCACGTACGCGATTTCGCATTCCAAGTACGTATGTAGTGCGCCACTTCGAAACACGCAACTGACCATGTGCGATGGTAGGAGTCTTGGGCTGGCGGGGGCCTGGGCGGGGATGGCTACGTTTGACTCGATGATTTTTATTCTGACTCTTTACCGAGCGTTTAGCCGGCACAACGCGAATGGCCTAAACCTTTTGGGTGTACTCTTGAGAGACGGTATGCCCAGATGTTTCGGATCTGAGCGAGTTTTACATTTAAATATTGTTTTTAGGCTCTGTCTACTTTGGGCAAGTTCTGAATAGGTTTTGTCTTGCCGAAAGTCTTGACGGTTTCTCCCCCTTTCTAGAATCATCGTCGCCGCCAGTCTATCGAATATCTTGACCTTCTTGGTGCGTGTATTTCTGATCAAGCTAGAACCAATCCTGAAAGAAGTGACTTCTGTCAGTTCGGCCAGGTGGGTGATCCCCGATTTCTCTCCGGATTTCGACCGACCTCGCGCTAGCCATACACCCGGGGTGTGGTCACCACCTTCGCCAACATGTGCGTCTACCTATGGATGTAATCATCCGCTGTGTGGCGACGCTGACAGTGATACCTCTGCGCAGCATAGCAGCGATCATGATCTCGCGCTTGATGTTGAATATTCGCGATCCAGCGCTTTCCATGAGGCCGGAAGAGCGGTCAAGGAGTACGGCGTGGACTGGGACGGGCATCACCGGCGTCTTCTCGTCGACACGTCTGGAGTTCGCCGCGCTGGAAGCGGGTGCGCCTCTGAGTGCCAATGCAGGCGGGTGCTTATTATAAGTCGGCATTTCGCATTTAACTGGATTTAGGAACGGAGCTGCTGGGTCCGAAAAACCCTACGGGAGCGGGAACACACGCTGCTCTGGTTTGACAGATGTGAGTGAAGATCAGAAGAGTGAGGTGCTAACAGCTTATCAGGCGTTTCGAATGACAGATGTATTTATTTTTGAACCCATGCCCTGATGTATGTATGTGTATTTTTATGATTCAAAAACTGTCGTGTCGGGACCAGGCTGCCTACACTGCGCCGCCATTGTGGCTCGACGGTATGTGTTGCTGTCCAGACACCAATGATGCGGTGGAATATAAATAGGCCAGGGCGACTCGACCACACCGCTTGATTTGACTAAATTTGAACCGGCTTCCATGCCATGAGAGGACTGACAGTAACAGATTTTTATCATCCATGCTTTTTTCGTGGGATCAGACCACCTGGATTTCATTGTTATAGTGTGCCTTGGCCCGTTTCTTGTGGCATTGGGAAGCAGTGTATCCGACTCGCCCTGCACTCTATATACTGTATTACCCGCCTCGTTCTAGCAGGATGGGGATCTACTAGTAGCGATTTCCTGATTTCAACCGCCGTAAAGAATTCTCAGAGGACTCACTGTAATTTTGCTGACTGGCTGTTGCAGGGGGAGCAATTTAAGCCAACAACATTTAGTACTCAGAGCTCGAGACGACGATTTGGCAGAGGGGAGCGAGGAAGGGGGAAAACGTAGGATTGTAAAAATCAGCTGTAGTTCGGACTCAGGAAAAGGTCGGCAAAGTGTAGTTATTCATAAACAGATACTACAGCCGTTGAAGCTCGTACCTCGTATGTTGCTGGCAAAATGTACGAGCGCTGAGCAGGAGTACTGTACCATTTCGACCGAGTGTTCAAGTGACGCATGACGCGGGTCTGAACCGAACACTTTGGGTACCGGTGACAGTGACATTGGGTTTTCTGGCCCAAATAGCCTCGAAAAACGCCAAAAAAATTGGTCCGGCATCCGCCGGACTGCCATTTACTATGGGAGTTGTTGATGGGATTTGTCAGAATGAACACTTGAGAAAATGAACACGACATAGGCGGAACACTCGAAATGATACAGTCACCGTAACCATCTCACGGGCGGAAGCCGAGCCGTAGATGGGGCTCCCCGCACCGTTTCGATGGGTTCGGGTCGATTGTACGTCCGCTACGACCAGCCGTACGGTAGGAACCGTACATGGCTGGGTCTGCCTTCTCGGCAACCGCGGCTGGAAGAATGCCTGATGCACTTTGTTGCCGAGCTCGTGCGGTGATCTCGGGCTGGGCCCGGATGCTTTGAGCGTGAGTCACACGGGTTTTGCCCGTCACATTGCGTGTACCTTTCTCCGGTTCCCACCATCTTCCGGCGCCCGCCACTTGCCCACCGTAGCCTGAGCTTAAATTTCGAGTCCTACATCCTCCTGATAGATTCCGCCTCTATTGGTGTCCAATTTGGCCTCCTCTAAGCCCCCTCTCCTATAGACCAGGCTGAGTCACCAAACTGGCAGCTGCCACCAACTCGGCCAACAATAACCTTCGTCCTCTGCCCGCGGTAGTCAAAGATGCGTGTACTGTGTCGTGGGCGCGCAGAAAAGTTCAATATTTGATGCCGTTTGTCTCTTTATCCATCCACACCATGCTCCACTGTGACCGTTCAAGTCGAAGGGACATCTCGCGGCGCTCGTTACAAGATCCTGCAGCGCGAAACTATTAACCACTCGGCCATTCAGCGCTGGCCCTCCCATGTTCGTCCGTGCGCACTACCGCAGCGGCCGGGGGGTGAATGGTGTGTGAGTGCGCCATCACCCTTGTTTGCGACGCAGTAGAGCGTGAGCGCTAGCGCGTCAAGATCGAACGGACGGGAAGAGCCAAAAAGGAAGAGAGACAAGGCACTCCGGCAAAACCCGTGTGTGTAACTCGCACAGTGATTGCCGGCGAAACTGCTTGATTGTATCTTTCTCCGCTTCCCATCCTCGCCCGGTGCCCGCGACAGAAGTCCTCCCTCCTCCTGCTACCTACCTACCTGACCAAAGATCGAGTTCGCTTCTGAGACCACATTGCCTCGAGCTCTACAGATCCGAATCGCCGCTATGGATCTAAGTAAGGGTCCAAGTTGGCTCGCTCCTGATGAGAGTGGCCTTTCACTGGCTCAGTCACCAAACCCGCGAGTCCCAAGCGAGTCCGACCCGTCTAGATCTGGCATGTCTTGTACTGTGGCGTGGGCACGGACTTGGCGCGGACACTTTTGAGATCTGAATCAGTGATACAGTTTGTCTCGTCATGCCATCACACCATGATTGCGACGATTCAAGTCGAGGAATATCTCGCGACTCTGCGTGAAAATCCTGCAGCGCGTAACTATCAACCACTTTGTGTATTCAGCGTTGCCCCCACGTCGGCATCGCCATTGCAGCCGACTGTAACTCCACAGAACTGAGGGATGACAGCTTCTATCATGGGATGATAGACATCGAGAGACGGCATCCCTTAAGTATGTTACTAGACGCATAGCCCGCTTTACCTTGGGCCTCCCCAACCACCCGCCCACCCGATATCCTACGCCGGTCCCGCCCAGTTCAATGGATAACGCGGAAATCCAACGAGAACTGTTCGTCTGCATATTGCCGCAGCTGTCTGGGTGAACATTAACCGCGCCTTCTGGATTCAGCAATGCAAATTATTATTTGAACCTCGTCGCTTTCAGTACGTTCCATTTCGGGTTATCCATCGACATGCGTTGAAGGGTCCTGCAGCGCTGCTCTTTTACGAGTACTTTCTGACTCTCGACTGGGAAATTTCGCGGTACTGGACCGTGCAATTCAAGTGGCCGAATCTCCTCTTCTTCGCCAATCGATACGGCGCGCTGCTGGGGAATATTCCCGTGGTGATCCAATTTTTTTGGACTACGCCCAGTTCACCAAATAAATTAATTGTGAATGTAAACAACCTCTCTTCCCTCGAGGCTCTGGATACTTACACCCGTTAGATGTTGGTATATTTGACTTTAACGCATGTCGATATTGAGGATCTCTCCCGTGTAGATGCAGCTCCCTGGAAACGTACCACCAGTATTTTATCCTCGCGACTCAATTCGTCGTCGGTGCGCTACTTTTACTACGCACGTACGCGCTGTATGAGCGCAGTAATCGAATCCTTGCGTTTATCGCGGTTGTGTCTGCGGGAACCGCCGGTGTCGCCGTGGTGAGTCCAGCCCTCTTCTTGCGCATCGTCTCAATTCTTCGTCCACCTAGTGGGCCGTCCTTTCGGGCAAGACGGGCGACAATGGCGTGAACTTGCCACTGTATGTCGGCTGCACATACGCGATTTCGCATGCCAAGTACGTACGTACGTGGTGCGGTACTTTGAAACACACAACTGACCATATGCAATGGTAGGAGCCTTGGGCTGGCGGGGGCCTGGGCGGGGATGGCTACGTTTGACTCGATGATTTTTATCATGACGCTTTATCGAGCGTTTAGCCGGCACAACGCGAATGGCCTAAACCTTTTGGGTGTACTCTTGAGAGACGGTATGCCCAGATGTTTCGGATCTGAGCGAGTTTTACAGTTAAATATTGTTTTAGGTTCTGTCTACTTTGGGCAAGTTCTCGACAATTTTGTCTTGCCGAAAGTCTTGACGTTTTCTCCCCTTTCTAGAATCATCGTCGCCGCCAGTCTATCGTATATCTTGACTTTCTTGGTGCGTGTATTTCCGATCAATATGAGAACCAACCCTGAAGGAAGTCATTTCACTTCAGTTCGGCCAGGTGGGTGATCCAGATTTCTCTCCGGATTTCGGCCGACCTCGCGCTAGCCATACACCCGGGGTGTGGTCACCACCTTCGCCAACATGTGCGTCTACTTATTGATGTAATCATCCGTTCTGTGGCGACGCTGACAGTGATACCTCTGCGCAGCATACCAGCGATCATGATCTCGCGCCTGATGTTGAATATCCGCGATCCAGCGCTTTCCATGAGGGCGGAGGAACGCTCAGGGAGTATGGCGTGGACTGGGACTGGCATCGCCGGCGTCTTCTCGTCGACACGTCTGGAGTTCACCGCGCTGGACGAGGGTGTGCCTTCGAGTGCCAATGCAGGTGGGTGCCTATTATAATTCGACATTTCGCATTTAACTGGATTAAGGAACGGAATTGCTGGGTCCGGAAAACCTTACAGGAGCGGGAACACACGCTGCTCTGATTTGACGGATTTGAGGGAAGATCAGACGAGCAAGGTGCCAACAGCTTATCGGGCGTTTCGAATAACAGATGTATTTATTTTTGAACCCATGTCATGATGTGGGGGTATTTTTATGATTCAAAAACACAGTCATTGCCGGGACCAGACCACCTACACTGCGCCGCTATTGTATCTCGACGGTATGTGTTACTTGGCAGACCCCACTGAGGCGGTAGAATGTATATAAAACAGGGCGACTCGACCACACCGCTTGATTTGATTAAATTTGAACCGGCTTCCGTGCCATGAGAGACTGACAGTAACAGATTTTTATCATCCAGCTTCTTTTCGTGGGAGCAGACCACCTGGACTTCACTGTTATTGTGTGCCTTGGCCCGATTCTTGGAGCATTGAGAAACGGTGTGTTCAATTCGCCCGGCGCTTTACATAGTGTATTACCCGCCTCGTTCTATCAGAATGGGGATCTAGCGATTTCCTGCAAGTTTCAACCGCCGTACAGAATTCTCGAAGGACTCGCTGTAAGTTTGCTGATTGGTCGTTACAGGAGAAGGAGCAATTGAAGCCAACAACATTCAGTACTCGGCGAAGCTCGAGACGACGAGTTGGCCTGAGAGGGGGGCGAGGAAGGGGGAAAAGGTAGGATTGAAAAAATCAGCTGTGATTCGGATTCAGGAAAAGGTTGGCAAAATGTAGTCTCTCATAACGGACGCTACAACCGTTAAAGCTCGTACCTCGTATGTTGTAGGCAAGATGTACGAGCACTGAGCAGGAGTAGCCTGTTCACCGTAACCGTCTCACGGGCGGAAGCCGAGCCGCCGATGCGGCTACCCGTACCGTTTCGATGGGTTCGGGTCGATTGTACGTTCGCTACGACTAAGCAACACCGTAGGAGCCGTACATGGTTCCGCCTTCTCGGCAGCCGCGGCTAAAAATCATCCGATGACTGACTGACACTGGTGTGCCAGCGGCCAACCCACTGCACCGCTGTTTTACGGCAAACCGTCAATCTCGTCCATTGCGAGTTAATCACCTTCGACGATCCAGTCCGCCAACCCGAGGTCAAGCTCGAACGCTTGAAGTCGTTGGTTTTGATGAAGTACGACGAAGAGCCAGTAACAATACCTTGACACTCTCATCGCGCCCGCTCTCCGCAGGCTCGAGGTCCCGGACGAATTTCTTCGGCCGGACCCCATATATATGCTCACATCGTTTATCTCGAAATCTGGCTGCCAACTAACAAATTTGCTAATAACGGGGGAAAGATCGATACCTAGGCATTGGCCTCCATTCCAGAACTTTCATTCGATAGCTCGAAAGTATGCTACGCTGATGACTCGCATATATATTGACTTCCCGGCTTTACATGTGAGTCTGTACTCTTTCAATGTTACGTTCTACTTATTACCCACCTGGCAGACAAACAAAGAACAAAATAAAAGACATCTCAGCATCGTTCGTGTTGGGTCGCATATTTCGCCACAAAGGTCTTCCGTATGCTATTCCACTGTCTGAGACATCACTCGGTTTTGGTCTTCTACACTGTTTTCCATCAGTTCTTTTCTCGCTGGTACTCCTTAAGCCCACCGCGAAACGCGAGAAGGTGAGTGAGTCATCGGGGTCCACGCAGAGCACAGCTGTTATTATGGCTACTATCAAAGAGCTGGGATGCGGCGTAGATTGAAAACCATCAATATTACTGCGAATATAGGGAGGAATCGGCGTGCGGGATCCGGAAGGCGTAATCATTCTAAAGAGGTCGAGACATCAAAAAACTGAGCACGAGTACACAAAAGAGGTCGATGATCAATCAATGATACTCAGGAGACCGAATATTTCGCGGATGATAGAAGGCAGCTGCGGTGAAAGGGAATCGCAAGGACACAAGGAAAAGAGCTTTTATTTTACACCCGTCTATCCACAGTGATTTACAATCAAGCCTTACGTCGGGGGAGGATACTGCTGCATCATGTCCGCAATGTTGCTCAGGTACAGATCCCAATCTGACACCCTGTAACATTCATTAGTCAAATAGAGATACGGCAGGAAGGGATGCCGTACTCGAAAAGAGTGGGAGCGGCGGACCACATCGTCACGGTGTTCATGTCCATGGGGGCGTGGCCGCCGTGAGTGAAGTCCGGGACGCTGGCCCGATCGGGGGCCTCGGTGGCGGGAAAGGAGAAGGAGGAGTGCCCAGGAGCGGCGGGGGGCCGCGGAGGACGCCCGGGCTCCTCGCCCACTGTTCCAACGAAGTGGCCCGACATGATCGGGTCGTATAACACGGTATTGAATGCCTGTGCCGCTGGAAGGTGGCGAGGCCCGCCAACGGGCTCTGTTACAAACGGCGAAGGCTCGTAATCGTCGCGGGCTGATCTCTCGGGCGGTCCCTGGTCGACTTTAACCAGCTGCTCGAGCGTGTCTCTTGCAGAAGATGTTAGTCGGGGGAAAGTGATAGAACAAAATCATGTACAAAAGTGGACCTGTCGACGTCCAACGTGTTTTGTGCCCGCGGAGGACGCTGATACATTTATGTACGTCTGAGAGGTCGCTATCTGGCACGCGGCCGCCGCGATCACCGCCCCAGATGTTGAGGAGAAGGACGACGCCGGCGGTAAACACAGCGGTCTGGATATGAAATCAGACTAGGCGAACCAAGATGGCGCGTCGTACCCACCTGACCAAAGACCAACGGATTGTTAGGCCTTCGCTGGTGCTGGATTTCAGCCACGTGAATACAGGACCGCGCGGCGTTGTTGCATATGCTGAGCGACGGGACATTCTATGTGAAACATATACACATGTACAGATATCCGTGGGTAGGAGGGAGAGAAGACTCACTGTTGGAACAGCCGAACGCCGGATCGCGGGGATAAAGGGGCGGTGAATGAGGATACGTACAAAGTAGTAGGTGCACTGCAGCGCCGCCGCCTGGTCAAAAAAGATATTATTCGGACAAGCTGGGTCCCAACGAACTGCATAAAATGGGTTCTGGGTGGGTCCAAGGAATGGTCAATCAGGCGATCACTCACGATGCGCCGGGACGGAATCAAACCATGCGGTGAGCTGCGAGTCGAACTCTACCGCGACCTTCTCCTGCCATTGGTCGTCGCCCATCCCTACGAGGGTACTGATCCGATTTGTCGAATACTGCCCATGAAATATGGGCAGACAGGAGAGGTGAGAGATGAATCGTGAAATCTGGCTGAGGCGCACGTACGAGGATCTTTAGTGTGAATGAAAGGATTCTATTCAGACTGAGTAGGCAGGTGAAGAAATGGACCAGCGACGGCGTTTCGGGCGGCTGACAGAACGCCGCGTTGTGCGGGCCCGCCTCCCAGTATTCGTCATCACACGGAATGGGCAGAACGAGGTCGAAGCTGTTCATAGTAACGTCATCAAACAGCAGGGGAAGCAAGTGAAGCACATACTCGTGTGATTGGATCGCGAACGATCGCCCGAGCGCACTCCCGAGTTGCGAGTCGAAGAGAATCAGCACCCTGACGATGATATATATTTGGTTAGGAGTCAAGGACAAGAGAGCGCAGGACGACAGACCAATACGCGCGCTTTTCAAGCTCCTCCTCTGGTGTAAACGCCGGTGTGGGGGACTTTTGCCGATGTATTCCGATGTCCTGCGCAAGGCGTACTCCGACGCCCACCAATGTCCAACCCGCCCGGGGTCCCGAGGCGCGATCAAGGAATTGGACGGCGAGCTTAAGTCTATGAGCATTAGCGGAAGTACAAAGGTGTAGGACGCACACCGTAGCATTGCAGGTCGTACAGTGTTGCTTGGCCAATCAAGGGCTGGCCTGCGAGTTGAACTTGCGAGAACCACTTCCAGCCAGCGGTGTTGTGGGAGGGCACGTCAGGGAGGTTAACACGTGGGTCGTCTGAATAGCGCGCGCCGAGGGCACACACAAGAAGCAGCGTCCCCGCGAACCCATCGTCGCGGAAGTGCATGTTAGTAGCGACTGCCCCCTCGAAAGTCGGTCGATGGAAGAGCGGGAAGAAAATGTGGATGTTGGTGAAGTACAATGAAACCAGGTGTATCATCAGGTCGTCTTCCGGAAAGGCATACTTTGGGCGAGGGGGTGCGTCTTCCCACTATCAGGAGGCAGCACGGGTAGTTAGTTGTCAATAGAATGCGGAATGAGATACCAACCGGCTTGATGCGCCACGGCTTTAATGTGAGCGGGATCTGCCGGCTTGAAGTTGAAGGCGTGGTAGAGTGGCCACGCTTGAGATCTACTGCAGCCTTGACAAGCATAGCCTGGCTCGATTTCCCCAGGAATCCGTGGCTTCCCGGGTTATTCAGCGAAAGCGAATCCAGATCTTCCGCAATTTTGACGAAGCTGAGATCATCCGAGTGGGGTGCGGGAAAAGGAGTGTTGAGTCCACGGATAGCTTGAGCAAGTAATTCAACACCGGGCCCGTTTTTCGGCGGGGCAGAGTCTGACTGCGCAGATCCTGCGGTTTGGACCATATTTGACTCTCGAAGGAGGGCCTCGACAGTTTTAAGCCGATTCTCGAGAGCCTGAACGTAACTAGTACCTCGATAAGGGGAAATATTGCAACTAGATAATTTGCTGGCATACCTGCTAGATGTACCGCTTGTTCGTTGCTAACGAAGAGTCAAGGTAAATAGAAGGAAAACACAAAGAGCAACGCACTATGGCACGCTGCTCGTATGTGCAGTTTAATTCATGCTTGATACAGCGACCACAGGGATCCCCGCCATTACCTGTTCCAGATTTAACCCACAATAACTCGACGAACTTTGAAGAAATAATACATACATCGTCCTGGAAGGAAGGAGGTACTGCTGGGTTAATAGCGACCGTTAAAACGGGAGATTTGGACAGACGCTTCCTGCGGCGGCAAACATCACATGGTCTATGCGGCGCCTTCCTTTTTTTAACCGACGGATCGTTGTCCTCATTTGACGACATGGTGGTAGCAGATCAGGAGGGTCACAAACTCCGTCACATACGCGGCCGGGACCGAGCGCGCACCATCAAGGCCATCAGCGCATCAATTTGACCTTCGACACCGCCTTCATGCAATGGTGCGAACGAATGCCCAAGATGAGCAAGGATCTTCTTTACATGCCCCACCCTTCAAAGTCGCAAGATGCAAGAATGAGCAACGGAGGCGCGTAATTCTTGTGCAGTGGACATTCAATTAGGCCGAGTGGTTTCTGGACTCGGAGCCATCTGGCTCCGACGCTTCAAACTCGTCGCTCAGCAGAAGTGACAATAGACGGACCAGGCATCGTGTACGTCCCCCTATCTTCCACGGCGTATTATAATTGAAACCAGATATCAGAAGCGCGCAGGTGCACGCGTATATTGTTTCCAAGTCCCAAAGTCGTTCGTAGGGATTCCACACCAGCTCGTAGTCTCGGATGCAGTCGTACACTGAACCATAATAGTCTCAAGCCAATTCTTCCCAGGATTCCGCGACATCTAGAGCTTCAGATCGAAGAACCGACAGTCAGTTTCCCTCTGAAGAGTACCCCTGAAGCCGAACGGACCGCACATGTACCTCAGAGGATCTTCCTGGTTCACCCAACTAACCACCCAATAAAATCACACTGATTTTATGTGGACAATGCCCCGGGCCATGGCGCTATACTGTTCTATAATACATGCCTGTGGCACATCCGCTCGGGTCTTCATGTCAATCCATGATTCCGGCTGACACTGTGCTTCTCTTTGATAAGCCTCACCGTGGCCAAACGGAGACTCGGATGCCACACACTCTTGGCAATGCATCACACGGAGCCGAACACAGACTAGCTGCATGGTCGGAATCTTTCCTGCTTCCCTCCATCGATTCCGAGCAATACTACCCGTGCCCCCGATTTGAATGATTGAGGTGAGCCGTCCGTTTTTGAGGGTTTTGCATGCAGAATGCGTGTCTGCAGTCCACACGTATGTGTACCGTGCGCCGTCAAAGTCAATTATCGCCTGGGTGGCATCCTTTGCCCTGATGGCTTGTGTGATCCTCTTGAAGTGGTCGTTGCGACTCCGAGGAAGCGGTCTACTGCTGTGCTCGGATGGAGGGACTCTAGCGTTTCTAAGCAGAGTTTGGGGCGACAGCGAGATTGTGAGTCCTCTATTTTCTATGTATAGACTGATCGCACGACTTTCTCACCAATAATATCGTTAGCCCTTGCTCACATTTCCATTCTCGCGTATACGACTTTCATGTCGGGCCTGAGTTGCAACAGGACGCTCCCCTGTGCCTGCGCTTAGCAGATGCTGACTATCTCCCAGAAGACCGAGGTACCCAACCCACAATTCCGTCCTGGATTCCACGACGTTCAGCACTTCGGATAGAAAAAGACATTTCGAAGTATCTCCATGAGCTTCATTGCGCAGACAAATCTCCGAACGTCTCATCAGTTTGTCGTCCATCCACCCAATTAAACTACGTTGATTTACCGAGGATGAGTCCCAGGTCCATGGCGATATCCTGTTCCTCGGGCCTTGATACGTACCTGTCGCTAATCTGGTGCAAGGTCTGTTTCTGCGGTCTCGGTTCTCCTGCCAATCCATGATCTCCGCTTACGCCGTCGCGTGACGGTGCTTCCCTTTGATAAACTTTGACATGCCTAAACGGAGACTCTACGGACCACGGGTCCGCTGCTTCTGCATAGAGGCGACCTCACAGGCTCACGCGGCACCGCGAAGGCGGAGCCGCGTTAAGTCTTATAATTCCCGGCGACTAATATTAGGCTGGCAAGGGAAAGCGGCCGAGCTCAGAGGTTCAAATATTCCAGGA
This sequence comes from Mycena latifolia, assembly GCA_029289555.1. Classification (NCBI taxonomy): domain Eukaryota; kingdom Fungi; phylum Basidiomycota; class Agaricomycetes; order Agaricales; family Mycenaceae; genus Mycena; species Mycena latifolia. The sequence goes on along the minus strand of JARJLE010000186.1, from coordinate 47,524 downwards.
ATAAGTGTCTACCCACGCCGCAATTAACTGTCTGGTCTGTCCAATTGTGGGCACGTCTAGGCGAGCTCCCACGGGTTAATTTAACGACAATCTAAACCACGCGTCTCTCCAAGGAACCACCGCCTTCCATATACTCATGCGCCAGAGCTCGCAGCCGCTTTCGCACAGCCACCCACTACCATGTTGGTTATGCGCTGATCCAAGTTGCAACCAAGCTAATTATCCTTCGGCAAGCGCTCACATCCAACGTATTTCCGCGCACCCACTGTGTACCCCGTTCAATTAAATGCCAAACTTGACGTTGCGCAGCACACGAAAGACATGGCCACGTATCTTTGGAACAAATCAGGCACGTCCAGGAAGGTGATCATCTGCGGTTCTCAACTTATGCGTCTCAGCAATGTCAGCCACGCGAGAGATGCTGCCTTGGCACGCTCGCATTGGTAAACGCACCAGCGTTATTGGACATCTGCCCATCATATCCGACTCTCGGATGCGCGGGGTCTCGGTTATCTGGTGTCAACTCCATGACATGAAACCGTGTTGAGGGCTTGTCAAAATATATAATACACGGTCAGCCCCGCGATATTTGTCCCCAACCCGAAAAACCTCCCCGCCCTCCCGGTTTTATTTCTACCATGCGGCATTTCCTCTTTTCCCTGTTGGTTGCATCCCTCCTGGTCTCAACCACCCTGGCTACACCACACGAGCCGCGCGCAACCACCACCGTCTCCGCCGCGGACGCTGGTGACGGCGGCGGCGTAGACAACGACGACGACGGCGACAGCGACGGCAACGTCCCCGGACTGGGCGACGGCAATGGCATCCCTGACGTGTCCAACGCCACGGACCCACTCTGCGTGCCGTGGTACGGCATCCGCGACGCGATTCTGGGCGGTATCTTCCACGGTACGGCCTTTGCCTCAGATGACTTTCTGGAGCGCTAACTAAGCGATACATAGGAAGATGCGGTGACGCCGCGCGTGCGTCTGTGCGCCTCGCGTTCCACGATGCGGGTACGAGAGTCTCCTAATATGTGATTGCATCGATATTAACTCTGCACATCCTGCTAGGAACATATTCCAACGCGTTAAAAGCGGCCGGGCTCCCTACCGGCGCGGCAGACGGCTCGATGCTGTGGGACCCAACTGAGGTGTTGCGCACCGAAAACAACGGACTGCAAAGCATCGTCAGCATCCTCCAGCCCCTACCCGCGCAATTCGGTGTTTCACCAGGCGACATCCTCCATGTCAGCGCTGATCTTTAATCTCCGAACTTTTAACTCATCGCTTGATTATTACCTTAGCTGGCCGGCGTCCTCGGTGTCGTATGTTATTACGTTGTCGAACTTTGATGCAACTTCTGACTGTGTTTCTTTTAGCTCGCATGTCCTGGTGGCCCAAGAACTGAGGCGTTCGTCGGCCGGCCGCTGCCAGCGAACGTCGCGCCTGATGGGCTGCTCCCCAGCCCAGACGACCCGGTGCCGAAACTCACAGCCCGCTTCGCCGACATGGGCTTCACAGTGCGCGACCTCATGGCGCTCGTCGGCGCACACTCTACCGGGAAGCAGCGCTTCGTCGATCCCACTGTTGCGAATTCGTCCTTCGACACCACGGTTGATATCTGGGACGTCCGCTTTTGTGAGTGCCGCACACAGATGGTGTGGTTGCATTCTGAACATTTGATCAATTTTAGATGCGGAAACAGCACGTCCGACCAATCCTCCAGGTTTGTCCATGCTCCAGGTATTTCTCCACAAAAGAGCTGATTCTCGCTACTCGGCAGGCGTCCTCAAGTTGCACAGCGACGTCAATTTTGCGCATAACACAAGCACTGCCCGCGAGTTCCTACGGTTCATCAACAACCAGGAGGACTGGTCGGTCCCCTTCGTTCCGAAACTTAAACAAGACTGACAGCATCTTAGGGACGAGGACTACCGTGCCGCGCACGTTAAGATGAGCCTCTTGGGACAGGACGTGACGACGCTGACGAACTGCACGGAGCTCATGCCCGCGAGCATTAACCTCACGAACCTCACTATACTCACGCCGACGGGCTTCCAAGTCGACCCCGTACTACTCGAGGCCGCGATCCAGAAGTACCGGGCGCCTTGGCTGACGATGTGAGACGCCTTGTCTATTTTGCTTCTTTTCATCTGGGCTAGGCGGACTGTGCCGAAAGAGCAGCTGAGATATGCTGTACAATAGACGTCGTGCTTTCTCGGCTTTATCTGTCGTTGAAAATATTGTATATATATATATGTATTTAAGAAATAGCGCATGAACGGGAGTATGGGAGAATTGCCTTTCCTGGCCGTCGGAGGAGTAACATGTGCTTGGCCAGGTTGATGTTCGCCAAGGTAAGCCAAGACAGAGGATTTGAAGCGATTCGGAGCCGGTTCGTGAGGTTTTCTCATGATCAGACCCGACGGCTTGGGCGCCCAACACACCGTCACTGAGACTCGTGTAAGTTCATTTCTGAAAGCATCAGTCTACAAGATCTTATATACCTCCCACTTACTGCCCAGCGACGGGGGGACAATGAACTCCGCTAACCCCAACGACTCGAACGTGGCCCCGAACAGGAGAGTTCTAGGTGTGCACCATTAGAATATAGGCTTTCCAGGGAAAAAATAGGCGAGCACCGAGATAATGGGTAGGTGCGACATCAAATGTATATCAGCGAAAGGTGAGGACATTACTTAGTCTTTATCCCACAGAAAAACAAGAAGGCGCACGTACATGAGCATGGCACCCGTGACCGACGAGAAAAGCACGATCTTGCGCCCTTTTCTATCGCCCAGATTGTTCCACGATCCCACAGATACGAAGCTAACCACAAAGGACGCGGATGCGGAACCTCACACATCTGCATCTTCACGGTAATACCCGGCAGCTGAAGCGAGGTACTGAACCATCCGCAATGACCCCCTACTTCTGTCCGAGGTATATGAGAACAGGGCTCTGTTTCGCTGGCCATGTCGAGTAGCAGACGTCGTAAGTAGTACAATACAACAAAGGAAGGAGACGCAGTGATGATTTGATGCGAGGAGTTCCGAGGCTGATGCGACAGACCGTGACGGACGTGACACTTTCTCCTTACCTCTCGCCCAACTCTCGCCTGTCTACGAGCTGACGCTTCCCACCAACAACGTCCTGGAGGAACATGAGAAATGCCGAGGAGTAGCATAACGATCGCTCCGGTGCCTTTTCCATCTCCACTTGTCGCAGTGACTTCGCGTTGACCTCACAGCCAGTAACCCAGGAGGAGTGGTATCCCTCCGCCGTCTGCTCAAAGATTTTCGACCCACGCGACGCATGCCTCCGCGACCGCCGAACCCCAGGCGGATGCACTTATGCACTTTCCGCTGATTAATTCAGGGTCCGTTGTTTGCCTTTTTTTACAGTGCCTCTCATCCACCTTATCCCTGGGGCCTGAATCTAAAGTAAGAACAATATAAGTGAGAACTCAGTCGGACACGCAGGGGTGAAAACGACTGTATTGGGTCGCACTCTACCTAAAGTAAGAACAATATAAGTGAGAACTACATGTAGCTATCAGCATTGTGAATGTAGAATAAAATAAGTAAGGCTCACCTCAGTCGGACACGCAGGGGTGAAAACGACTGAGGTGATAAGGCGCACAGCGCCGTATATAAGCAACGATAAGAAAAGAAACATGCGCCTGATGGCGCTGATGGCGGGTATACGTAACAACGGGTCTCCTTCAACACTCCCCCAGACCCGGTGAATACGTCGGACTAGAATGGAACGGGTGCAATGTTGAGCTCGGCGAGGTAGCGTTCGTGGGACAGGCGGGGTAAGGGCTTCGTGAACAAGTCGGCTGGGTTTGCATCACCGCGGATATTGTCGACCTTAAGGTCGCCCGAGTGGACAAGCTCGCGAATGAAGTGATGACGAATGTCGATATGCTTGACCTTGCTGTGGGACTTGGTGGTCTTCGTAAGGTCGACAGCACCGCGGTTATCACAGAATAATACCCCAGGAAGCGGCTGCGACAGCTCGGCTTCATCCATCCACACGTACATCCACTTGAGTTGCTGTGCAGCACGGGTAAGGGAAATGTATTCGGCCTCGACAGTAGACAGCGCGACAGTAGCTTGGCGTTTGGACGCCCAAGCCACGGGTGCCCCCGCCATGATGAAAACCTGGCCAGATGTCGAGCGCCGCGTATCATGACAGCCGGCATAGTCCGCGTCGACGTAGCCGACCGGTGTGATGCTGGAGGCGCCGTCGCGAGAGTAGGTGAGGCCGTAGTCGAGTGTATTGCGGATGTAGCCCATGACATGCATAAGAGCACGCCAGTGTTCGATGCCAGGGTTTGTTTGGAAACGGGAAAGGGTGCTGACGGCGAAGGAAAGATCTGGGCGCGTGGCGAGCTGACCCCACATCACGGAGCCGAGTAGGACGCGGTATGGCTTGCCGACTATCTCGGCGCGCGCTTCGGGGGTACTCGGGGACATGGATGAGTCCAAGGTGACACCGACTGCTAGAGGCGTGCTTCGAAGACGAATGTTGGTGAGGTCGTGGTCAGCAAGGACCTTCTCGAAGTACGCGCGCTGCGATAGGGTAACGGTGCCTGCCTTCAAGTCCTGGTCCACGCGCATCCCAAGCAAGCGATGCGTGCTACCGACGTCCTTGATGTCCCAGGCCTTCGCAAGCTCGGCCTTGCGCAACTCCGCCTCCTCAAGAGATGAGGACGCGCCCCACACGTCGTCGGTGTACGTGTCGGTCAAGGTGTAAGCACCATCATCAGAGGATTTGACACGTACGCAGGGGTCCGCGGCCGACGACACATAGTCCAAGTCCTCGTACGTCTTCCCCAGCGTTGCAGCCCAGTCATGCCCGCCCTGCATCGTCCCGTAGATAGTCTTTTTCAATTTGCACGCCCAGCCTTCCTTCCCCGGGACCTCGTACCCGCGCGGCTGCTCCATGTAGATCTCCTCTTTCGTCTCGCTATTGAGGTAAGCTGCTTCGAAGTCAATCTGCCAGAGATGAAGATCTTTCTTGGCAGCAATGGCGGCGGTCATGCGAATGGATTCGCTATTGAGGTAAGCTGCTTCGAAGTCAATCTGCCAGAGATGAAGATCTTTCTTGGCAGCAATGGCGGCGGTCATGCGAATGGATTCGAGGCGTGCGACGGCAGCCCACGTCTCTTGGTAGTCGATACCGTAAATTTGGGTGTAACCCTTACCAACGAGTCTAGCCTTGTCTCGCAGCCAATCGCCCGCACCGTCCGTCTTAACATCATACACCCACTTCGAGGCCATGACATTGGCACCAGGTGGCGGCTGCCGCAGCTCCCACGTACCCTTCTTCTCGTGGAGAGCCATTTCGACGTCCATGGCAGCAGTCCAGCGGTCGGAGTCAAGTTTGACGGCCTCCGAGTAGGTCTTGGGTACGTAGAGGCGGTCGGGGTTGTATGACATGAGGGTCTGTGCGATGGAGTCGTCAAGGTCGTCATTTAACCGCTGGAACACATCGTACGCGGCATTTGCTCGATGTCTCGCAGAGTCAGATGCCCAAGCCTCCCCCGAGGACCGAGCAGCGCCCTCGCGTGCAGCGTATTCTTGGGCTTCGGCTCCTCGGGTAGTTGTAGTAGTGGTGCGCGCGGAACGGCGAGGAGGAAGAGGTTCAGGCGGCGGAGAAGGCGGACGCGAGTTTAGTGGAGATGAGTCAGCAAATGAGTCAGCAGCAGAAACGACTTCCGGATTTACATCCAGAACATTGGTCTGAGCGCGGTTGGATGGCGCCGCATCTACAGCTTCATCCTCTGCCATCCATAGCCTCTCCCCCACATCCACCGTGCGATGAGGCACGCCTTCATCAAACTCGACGTTCCGGCTCTCAAATTGCCCCCCATGCTCGTCAATCAAGATGTAGTTCCCCACCCCGGGACCATACCCGATAAACGTCGCTGGGATGGAACGGCTCTCGAGCTTGCTCTTCCCATCAACCCTGTGACCGCTGTGGGTCATATTGACCTTTGCACTGCATTTACACCCAAAGACGCGCAGGTGCGCGACAGTTTGACGATGACCGCTGAAGCCCTCCTGAGGAATTTTGCCAGGGTGACGGCGCGACGGCATGAGGTTGCGCGTAGTAGCGGAGAAGGCCCCCGCTGCAGCCCAATACTTGTGTGGCAGCCCCGACTCGTCAAGAAGGGTACGAACATCCTCCGTGATGGTACGGATCGCGCGCTCTGCGAGCCCGTTCTCAGCAGAAGAGTGCGGTGGTGTCGGGTCGTGGATAATGCCGTGAGTCCTGAAATACTCTTTCCACTTCACTGATAGGAACGCGCCATCAGTCTTGACGCGCTTCACGCGATGCCCCGTCTGCCGCTCTGCCATTACCCGATACGCATCGAACGCGGGGATAGTGGACTCGTCACTCTTGTCTTTCAAGAAGTCGACATGTTTATGTGATGTGCCGCTGTCGACAACCGCCATCATGTAGTAGTTCCCGCCGACAGACGCTACACGTGATGGGCCGAACAAATCCAATGCGACGAGGTCGAGGGGAGGTACGTTGGGGTCTGTATGACCATCGTACGGCCGCGCATGCTGACGACCCGCTCTGCAGCTGATACACTTCCCCTCCAGGGTTGTGTCGGTGATGTCGAGGCCATCGACAAGGCCCTTTGTCTGCATTTCACGGATGGTTTCCGGGCTGCCGTGTGCCATGCGACGGTGCCAGTTCTTCAGATCGACAGGTGCGGCAGTCGAAATCTTAGCGTGCGTGTTGTCAACGTCAAGGATATACATCCCATCTGATCCACGGCCGCGCAGGAGGACGGCACCATCCTTGCCTTCACTCACACTGACTTCACCACCCCCGAACGTCGCCCAATAGCCCGCCTTATCAAACTGGCTGACGGAGATAAGATTGGCGGACAAGGATGGTGCATGGAGGGCGTGCAAGAAGGTAATGCGGACGGTCTTTCCCCCAACCCGGAACAATTTATTCACCGTGCCTTTTCCAATAATAGCGAAGTCACCCTCGGACGAAAGGGCAGATTTCCCGGTGCGTACAGGCATGGCTTCGTAGGAAGTGAAGTCCGAACGGTCGCGGAAGAAATGATCGCTCGCGCCAGAGTCGAGAAATGTGATGGTGACGGACGGCGAACGGTTCTCGAAGGTGCGGCTAACAAATCCCCGAGGTGCCGTGGGTGTGTCAATGATGAAATCATTCTGCAGTTCACGGGCGACAGTGACGACAGGCCGCGGGATGAGCGGATCCTCGTCCTCGACTTCTTCCATCCGGCGCCACTGTGCCATCAAGACACGATGGACGGTCTCCCCTGCATCGCCTGTGCCCGCTGAAGCTTGATTTGCCTGCGGCTTGCGCTTGCCGAAATTGGCCGGGAACTGGCCTTCCTTCCCGCCGCCAGGCCAGTAACAATTTTCGATTACGTGGCTAGTCTTGTTGACGGCTTTGCACTGCGGATTAGTGCAGCGGCGCTTAGGCGCGGAGGCATTGAATGCGACAGATGTGGAGGTAGTGGCGTCGGCGGCATGCTCGGGCATCCCCGAATTGATCGCGACGGTCTTGATGAGCGCGAAAGCCTCATCGGTGTCCTTGGCGGCGAAGAGAGCACCTTGGAGACCTAACCAGAGAGGGTCGGCAGGTAAGGAGCGGATGAGGACGTTCTTTATCTCCTTCTCATCTACCATTTTCCCCAGCATCCGAACAATGTTTGCCTTGTTGCGAATATTGCTCAGAAGCACGTCAAGATCATCGCGCGACACCCCAACAAACTTGATTGCCTGAAGCTCGCTCTCCGCAAGTGACAAGGCAGCATCGCTCTTTGCTGCACAAGCACTCACGACGGAGTCCCAGCACTCCTTGGCGGTCCCATCGCGCTTGACACCTAGCCCGATGGGGTCAATGATGTTCGTCACGATCATCGACCGCATCACACCATCGCGGTAGGTCCACTCCTCGCGGGACGGAGAGGTGGAGAAGACGGGAGTAGGCTCGGCAGGTAACGGGGGGAATGTCCCGGGGGGTAAGGTGACCGTTGCTGGCTTCGTGATGCTGCCGTCAAGATAACCTGACAGGCCTTTGCTCGCAGCGTGTTCCTCTATGAGGACCTTGAAGGTAGGATAGTTGGATTTGTTAGATTGTAGCTTCTCGGTCGCGAGCAAAGCCGGTAGGTTGATCATTTGGGACGCCATCGCGGTGACTTGTATGATATAGTGTGTGAGTCGAATTTATTGCGTGCTGTTCTTTAACTGGAGTTCTTCAGAAGGCTACGGGGCCCATAACCTAAAGTAAGAACAATATAAGTGAGAACTCAGTCGGACACGCAGGGGTGAAAACGACTGTATTGGGTCGCACTCTACCTAAAGTAAGAACAATATAAGTGAGAACTACATGTAGCTATCAGCATTGTGAATGTAGAATAAAATAAGTAAGGCTCACCTCAGTCGGACACGCAGGGGTGAAAACGACTGAGGTGATAAGTCGCACAGCGCCGTATATAAGCAACGATAAGAAAAGAAACATGCGCCTGATGGCGCTGATGGCGGGTATACGTAACAACGGGTCTCCTTCAACAGAATCCCCCGGTTTGGATAAGACGCCCCCGGACCTCAATATCACATGATCAGCGGCCTGTGTCGTACGGGCGAAAATAATATTTCTGTCCCTGCATCGACCCGGTTCCACTTCCGCGGACAACTACCCCATTCCTCCCTTGTCTTATGGTTGTCCAAAAAAGTTTGAGTTCTTGAACGAGTACTACGGCTAATGGTCGGCCCTCGCCATCCTCTGACGACCGTTTTCAAATCTGAACTTGGCGATTCAACAGCTCTTGTTGAAATTAATTCGAGGTGGAGCGTCGACTCTGCGTCTAATGAAATAATTCGCTGCAGTATGCCTCGGAGCGCCATTGCCACGTTCTACTCATCAAGAACCATATTTCCGTTCTCGACCGTCAAATAAAGGCGAAGTATTGCATATCACCGCTGTCCAGAATCCAGACGCCATCGGGTCCAGAATTAAATCAGTGCTGCACTCGTTTTGAAACTTATCAGCGACTCCTATGAACCTGACGCCGGCTTTTGCTTCGCTGATAGTGCCCCTTCGTGCGTGATTATTGCCATCCATTAGAAGCATGTTTCCCTCATGGAAGCCCGGCCCAAGAATTCCCGGAGCTCCACTATCGCCCCGTAAATTAATTCATGGGCGTACCGGTTGCCCTTTCCAGATAATCAGGTCCTTTCTCATCCGTCTTATCGGTGGAATCCACTGTCTCATGGTGCTCTCACGTACGTATTCAGTTCCGAGACGCGTGGTTGAATACAAGTTGAATTAAAGAATCCCCTGGAGCGCCGGTTATCAGTCGAGATTGGTTGACGACTTGCGGAGGAAGGCTGTATGGTACATTTTTCGAAGACTCGTACCTCCAAGTTGACTGGATTGATGACACTGCAGCAGGCATCGCAGCGCAATATCTATCGTACGATCATTGCCTGTTGATTGCCTGGTGTCGAACCATGTAGTAGACTATACTTACTCGGTAAAACCTACCTCCTTCCATTTCTAGCGGAAGATTACGGAGGCTCGTGCTCTCTGCTCGTCTTATAAAAGTCGGGCGTCGTCGCTGGAACGTTTCAGTGAAACCCGCACTCGAGATCTCTCTGCCGCTCAACAGACTATGCAGTTCTTTTCATTCGTCGTTCTCGCCCTGGCATGCATTGCCCAGACGGCAGTGATGGCTTCTCCTATCGAGGAAGCTCCAGCCATCACCCCTCCTACTTCAGTCGACTGTTGCATTCCATACCTATACGGTCTTTGCCTCGTTGTATGCATATTCTATTTTGTTCAGCATTTCTGAAACTGACACGCCTCACAGCCCATTTGCTGACGGCTCATCAGCCTTTGAACTGCAGGCCTGGCAATCCACACCTCACACCTCTTGTTCTTGTGCTCGCGACGAGAAATTTGGTTGACAATTTTGGACATGGTGTTGGGCGCGGTTTAGAAATGGACTGTTTGTTTGGGATAAATCGTATCTGTGTTTGAACAGATGATGATGGGCAGCAGCGGCCAGTTTATGTCAGCTCGTCTCTCGCTGCAATACTTCCGAGTTTTGGAAGCGGCGCTTCCTTGAAGATTCTTGTGCGCGATCATGTGCATGGTGGGTAATGCAGGTTTGGAAGTGGGATTGAATTCAAGAAGTACGGCACACTGAGCTCACTCTCGTAAGCTCAACGAGGTTTTTGGTTAGGTTCTTCCGCCTTCGTGAGTTCTCTCCTGAGTCAGTTAGGTGCGGACCAATCTAGCTGTCTTTGAAGTTCGCTAATGAGCTGTTAATTTCTTAATTTACGGGCATTCGATTCTGGACAGATGGAGCTCGGTTCATGCATTTATTTTGCCCGCTTACGGATTCGAACCAGGGCGAACCCCCTGAGTGACGTCATCACAACATTCTTGATTTCCTTTCAATTTCATTTCCTTTCTCTCTCCGCACTGCAGTTGTCGCTGGACCAGCTCGCGCGAGCCTTTGTGTCAAATCTCTATCTTCGATTGACCATGCTCATACGGCAGACCAAGTCAAAGCGTCCAAGGGGCTCAGCCTGAATTTCATGCTGCAGTTCAAGTTGGTCAAAGCGAAATCTAAAAATTCCCGCCCACACCCAGGTCCAAGCTCCGACGGACCCAACTCGACGGCCCGCGTAATCTCCTCCTCCGATCGGGTGCCGTGGCAACGCTGCTATACGTTCCTGTCTAAGGAGCTGCCAGCGAGAAACAATTGTCTCTCTTGTGTTGCCTCGATTCCAAAAAATCCCCGCTTATTCACAACTTATTCACCCCGGCAACCTGCGACCTGGTTTGCGCTTTGAGAGTGGCTGCAACCCAAATTTGGCCATGCATGCTGTGTCATCAAAGCACGAGGAGTCAAAGCGCCCATGCATAAAGACCAGGACACGCCTGTGCTGTCAAGGACCCATTTGCCTTCCGTCCACATGTCGTCCCAAACCACTCGAACAATCTCCCAGAACTTCCGTATTTCGCTGGACGATTCATCCCAGACTCTCTCGGTTGATGTTATTGTCTCCAACGGAGGAGACATCCAGCTTGATGTTCGGTGCGCTGCTTCGCTGTCGATTTTATTATTGTTCCTGAAGGTGAAAAACAACAGATGTGAGGACCCATTAACCGGGCGAAGCAGAATTTTGGACGTCTGTACCCTGGGGTAAGCTCTATCACAATTCAGCGTTTTGTTTAGTGACAGGGCCACGAAGACAAGCATCTCTGTCGGTCGCCGCTACCTCCACCTCGTCCACGACCCACACACACCGGTAAAATTGTCGCTACTTCAAATTTTCCTCTATTCTCATGATATCATAGCTTTGCCGGGGCATCATCTTCAAGAGTGGCTCCACCGACACCGCTGTTGAATACGCGCGAATTAAACGTAAACCCTCAGCAGAGTGCGTCGGGATCGCGCCACCGTCCGCGTTCACCTCCAGCGCCGGTCACCGCCCGGATAAACGACGAATGCGATATTCCTCCGCCGGCTTACGCTCAGTACGAGCCACCTAACGCGCCGACTCCTCCTCCTCCTGCACCCGAGCCCCTCGTGCCGCCTGTGCCAGACTCTATCGTCTATAGAGAAACCGGCCCAATCGAATTCGACCCAAATCAACATCGCTCTCGGCTATCCTCTCCTCCCCCAATCCGTCCCATTTTGCGCGAGCTCTACGAGGCGATGCAGAGGGGGGATTTCGTTCCACAAATAGTAGTGGATGAGCCCGAACAGCCTACCTTTCCGCTGAATCTCAGCGGCCGTCGGAGGAGATATGAGGAATATTCGGATGATGAGGACGAGGACGAGGACGAGGAGCGGTATGCGAAGAGGAATCGGGTTTCGTGGGGTCCTTTAGAGTTTCTTCGTCCTTGGCGGTGATTTTTAGGAGACGAATTTAATCCGCTCAACCATACGAATTTCGGCCAAATTCTGATTTGTGGCTATGCACTCGGCGACACCGCCACTCTATAGCTAGGCTCTTAAAACAGTGTTCCACGGTCTCGACTGCTTTCTGTTCTCCCAGCCAGTGGTGCCTGTTCCGTTCGCTGTGGCTTTACTATCCGCGTCGCGAGAACTTGAACTGGACGCAGGCGCAGCCTCTGGCGCTTCATTGGGCAGCTTCAGCTCCCTCAGGCATGATACATAGGCCTCATCACGACTATCCAAATCCCCGCATCTAGCAACCTACGTGCGGGACCTGACGATAGACCTACCGGCGGATTCCGCCGATGAGGATATACCGCTGGAGCACGTCCTCCAAACAGTGCAGAACCTGGAACACTTCGTCATCTCGGGGTTCGACATCTGCTGGAGTGGCCTCTCCCTCCCCCTCGCCTCGGCGCTCTTGAACATTTTGCACGGCCCGAGCTCGAGCACTTGCATCTTCTGAATATGCGAGACGTGCCAGCTCCCGCGTTCCTGGCCGCCCTTACCTCCATGACGGTGCTCTCAATCCATCACACCACCTTTGCAGAGGGATCGGAAAGCTCCCCCGATAGCCTCAAGCCTCCATGTGTGTCTCGTCTGCAGCACTTGATCCTCAGCACGAATCTCTCCTCCATTTACGGGCTCGTTCTTTCCGCACACGCACCCAAGTTGACTCACGTCAGGAAGCTCCTCCTACGAGTCGACCCATTTATTCGGTTTCATGTCGAACACATTTTATCGTCCGCTGATGGCACCCTAGAGGAGCCGGAGGTTGATTGCGGAGGTAAGGGTTTGGATGTTTTCTGTTCCCAAACTAATGTCCAACTACTCAGAGTTCTCGTCCCCAGTGAAACTACCGCACCTCCCCAAACTCCGTTCCCTTACCCTGCGTATTTACATTGGCCTTATCTGAGAACTCCCTGAAGGATTAGCAGAGACGCTCTCCGCCCTCCCGCGTTTGGCTGCCCTCACCCTCCTGTTTGCCATCCAACCCCGCGGCATAGAAAGCATTTGGGTGGAAGAGCTCGAGGGCACCCTGCTCCGGGTGGAACAATGCCAGGTCGACTCCATCCATTGCCGGGCGCAGTTCCTCGACCCAACGTGGCCGCTAATTCAAGATATCGCCTTCGACTTGTTTTGCGCGGCCGTGAGTGTCGCGCTCCGTGGATTTAAGCTGGAATTCTCGCAGATGGATAAGAGCGAGTCGTATCCCAGGCGACTTTCCTTGATGAGACCTCCGCCTCTAAGATTAGTCTCGGGGTGAAATTTAACGGCCATTCAGATGATCAGATCCTGTTAGTACATAGACGATTCACAATGTCATGATGTCTAACTTATAATCTCGTCTGTAAACCAGTAGTGTCGCCTGAAATCGTGTCTAATAGCCATAAAACCCATCCACAACATCATTTTGCGAACTTGACAACGATTTTTCGTTCGTCGCCGGTGGCAATTCTTCATGCGTGATCCACTGACGGTTTGTTTTCTGCGAGCTCTCTTCGTGCACCTGCCGCCCTTATCCCTTAGATAATTAAGCACGGAGTCCCGCGTTGACCGAAACTGGGAGCTTCAGAACCTTGGCATATGCAGCCCAGTCCGAGCCTGACTCATACCATGGCTGCCGACGCGGAGACGCACGAAAAGAAACGAAAAATTCATAGACTAAACACTATCGTAACTAGCTAGCAAATCGTAATCCTCCCCTCCTCCCTTCCATCACCGCGTCAGTAAGTAATAGTATACATTGCAGTCCCTCACGTCCTTCCTCCCTCTACCGTATCCCCCCATATCTCTCTCGTAATATCTCGTATTTTCTTCGTCGTATCGCATAGTGGATCGTCGATGCGGGCAAACGGGCGCAGGAGCCTCACGCAGCGGGCTTCTCGGTGCTCGAGCGCTCCTCGCTCGCCTTCTCCGCGTCCTCGGCGTCGCGCGCCGCGCGCCCCGTCTCGTGGCGCACACCGTCGTCGTCGATCCACGCGTCGTCCTCCGCGCCGCCCTCGTCGAACGCCGCGCGGTGCTTCTCGAAGTGCGAGCCGTGGTTCCTAAGGGGCGGGGTCAGTCTCGGGTCGAAGGGGCTCGTATCAAAGGAGGGTGGGCGGAGGGAGGAAGGGGGCGGAGCGCGGGTGCACCAAGAGGGAACGACGAAAGGCGCGGCCCATTGCAGGAGGAAGCAGCGGGTGGGCGGAGCGCGAACGAGGGTGGGCGAGAGCATGGGCGAGCAGCGCGGAGCGTGGGAGGGAAGGGAAGAGGAAGACAGGGAGAAACGAGACGCACTCTGGCCCCACAATCGTAATGAAAATCACAAACGCCGCGACGACGCCGAGCAGGATACCCTGCACCTTCGCATAGTCTGGCACGACCTTGCCGTTCAGCGTCGTCTTGAGGTTGTCGCCACCGGCTGTAAGGAGGGAGGGTGTGTCAGCTGTAGCTCTCGGGTCATGGCGAAAGCAGGGAGGAGAGGGGAGGGGCGGATATCACAGGGAGAGGAAGGGACGTAGTGTGGGCAATAGAAGGAAGTAGGAGAAGAGGGGCAGCGACGCGCTGACCGCAGATAAGGGAAGGACGGCGTATACCGGCTCCGAAACCAGAGCAAGGACGGTGAGGAAGGATGGGATGTGGGTAGAAACGAAGGTCGGGATGGGAGAAGAAGAAGACCACGCACTCGCTTCAATCTGCGCCGACGCGCTCGACACCATGTTACCCAGCTGGTACGCCACGCCGGGGAACGTCGCCCGGAACGCCGGCGGCGCCATCTCCGCTAAGTGGATCGGGATCTGCGCGCGCCGAGCGAGCGTTCGCGAGCGAGGATGGGTGGGCGGCGGGTGGGCGGCGCGTCGGGGGAGCACGGGTGGAGGCGAAGTGCACAGCCGACGACGAGCAAACGGTGAGCGGGAACGGCGACGTCAAGGGTGGTGACCAGAACGAAAAGAGCGGGAGGGAACTCGTCAACGAGAATAAGAGAATGGAGACGAAGACACGTACGACGCCCCATGCGCCCTGCACGCCAAACTGCACGCAGAACGCGCCCGCCGCGAGCCCGCTGAACGTGTCCGGGATGATCCACAGCGGGATGAAGACCGCCGTGAGGAGGGTGAAGGAGCTGGGGCGACGTTAGTTTTGGGCTTTATATGAAGGTAGAGAGTGGGGAGAGGAGGGGAGGGGAGGGGAGAGATGGGGAGGGAGAGAAGGGGAGGTACGACGAACGCCAGTAGCAGCCTCCACCACCACAACGATCCGTCCAGAAATCGACAAGATGACAGCCACTCCAAAACCGGCGACCTCGCCCTCGCTGCGGGCGGCCCACCGCGTCCGGGAGCGGCCGCCCCCGCCGCCCAGGCACACGACGACGTCCGTGTCCGTGTCCGTGTCCGCCCTCGACCTGCCCGCTATAGGGACACTGCCACCGAGCTCTTTCTTTCGCCACGGGCGTCCCACCGCGCCCGGGAGTCGCATGCGCGCGGGGAGAGAAAGTGGAGCTCGCGGCCGCCGCCCGCCTAGAACGCGCCGCCGCGGCAAGGTCAACGCGTGAGCAAGGGAGACAAAGGCCACAGCCACCCCGACACGCCCATCGGCCCCACTGCCTTCTCCATCGACAAACAGGAACGACACGCGCGGGGCGGGAGGGTGGAGCTCGCGATCGCCTGACACCCCGACACACCGAGCGACAACGGAGCCACTGGCGGGGCATCGCGCGAGCGACGACACCGCGCAGCCACCTAAGAGCAACGCCGGAGCCGCTCGAAGAGTCACCGTCGGCCACCCGCCTTGGACGCGTCGCGAAGCGTGTCGAGACCGTGTCGAGACGGCGCCCCACCCACACCCACACCCACACCACCCCCGTGAGCGTCGACCCGCACCCCCTCCTCTCCTCTCTCCACCCCCCAAAGGAAATAGACACAGACAGAAGGGACACTCACACAATCGTGATCCTCCTCCCCAAAAACTGCGAGATCCACCCCGCGAAGCCGCCGCCTGCGATCGCGCCCTACGAAGGAGAAACGCGTTAGTTTTGCGTGTTACTTCATCCGGGACCAATGCGAAATCGGGAATCGGAAAATGGGGAAGGAGGCGCAAGCAGCAAGAAACGGGGGATGGGAACGAACTGCCCCAACGAGCGCGGACGGCATCCCGTCCCTCGTGGGCCGAAGCAGCAAGCAAGAGCATGGACGTGTGAAGGAGTGGAGTGGGACCCGGGCAGGGCTGTGTAACAGGACGCGGGTACGAGGGGTGTGTAACGGGCGGCTGCGGACGGGAAGACGAGAGGTTTCGCCTCGGGATGCAGTAATGGGATGACGCGTGGGCGCTCGGCGTTAGGATGTAGCAGATGGCAAGGATAGGGAAGGGCGGCAGGGGCGGCAGGACCGGGACGGAATGACGAGAACAGGAAGCAGGGGGGAAGATGAGCCGGAGAGGCAAAGCAAGGGCGGCGGAAGGGGGAAAGCAGGGCGGAAGAGGGAAGGGAGGGACACGTGAAGTGTAAAGCCTAACGCAGGAAGGAGAACGGGAGAAAAGGTGTGGACACCCGGAGTGCAAGAGAGGAAGGCGCGGGGGAGATGAGCCGGAGGAGGGAAGGTAGGGTGGAGGAGGACAGATAGGGACGCGAAAAGCCCGAAGGAAGTGCCGGACGAGGGAAGGGGATGTAAGAGAAAGGAAGGTACGGAGCGCGGCAGGCGTAAAGCCTAACGCAGGAAGGGAGGAAGGAAAGGACGTGCTGCCGGCGTGCCTGACGCGGAGGAAGATAGAGAGAACGGAGCGGGATGAGAATGGGAAGGCCGGCGGTGGGAAGCGGAGGGTGTTGCGTCGTCTCTGCCGCGTCAGGAACGACGGCCTGGGAGGAAAGGATGTGTGGATGTGTGGAACATGAAGGAAACTAACGAAGGACCACCCGCGGCGAAAGCCAAACGCCTAACGGAGGGCGATGGGATGGATGGTAGAACGGAGTGGAGGGCATGTAACGGAAGGAAAGGAAAGGGGGCTAGCACGCCGGACGCTCCAGGAACGCGCAGAGAAGGTCCGGGCGCAGGAAGGTCGAGCGCGAGCGAGGAGGACAAGGATAGGCAGGAGGACAAGGATAGCGCAGGCGGACAAGGATAGAACGCCGAGCGATGGAGGACGGGCGCGAAGAGAGGAAGGTAGGAGGGGAAGTGTGCAGTCTACCGCGGCGGGACGGCAAGGGAAGGGGCTGGAAGGGCAAGGAACGGGCGGGAAGGGCAGGGTTCGCAGCGATGAAGCAAAGGATGGGGGGGAGGGGGGCAGCACCCAAGATAAGAACAAGGAAAGGGCGGAGAAGATGTGCTGCAATGCAAGGGAACGATGTAACGGAGGAGAAGCAATAGACGCGTAAAATGTAAAGCGTGAAGCAAAGCAGGTAGAACGGGGGACGGAGGAGGCGTCGAGAACCGACGCAGCCGAACGAGCGGGGAGTGGATAGAAGAAAAAGAAACAGGCCTGGTGTGCAGATGCAAGAAAAAAACGCAAGACATACACAATTCCCGATGATCGTCGCGACCGTCGCCGCGTGCGGCGCGATGCCCTTGCTCTTCTGCAGGTAGGTCGGGTAGAGATCTTGCGAGCCGTGCGAGAGGAAGTTGAAGCCTGCGTGGGGGTTAGCGAGTGTAAGGGGTGGGGGGACAGCGAGTGCAAGACCAAAACAAAGAGGGAGAAAGGGAGGAGAGGTGGAATAGAGAAGAGGAAACGCGACCGCCCCGACTCGTCAGACGCGAAGAGGGGCACCGGCGCCCGGACATCCACCGACTGTACGGCGCGCCTCCTCGGAACCACCCCAAGCGAAGGCGAAAGGCGGGCGCGATCGTCGGTGCGTCCACTGGCGTCTGCTTCCACAGACGACACGCTCCACACCTGCCCTTCTGAGCCATCAGGAGCATCAGCGCGCCGCCGCCCGCCACCGTACGCGAAATGACGAGCGGGGCAAACTCGGAGCGGCGAGCGCGACCCCGGCAGACCACGACGCCCCCCAGTCGCGCCAAGCAGGAAAAGACACCTCGCGGCCCGCTGGCACCCGACAGACCGCGAGCTGACGCAAATCCGCGACTCGGGCGCGGTTGCTCGAGCGAGGGCTGCAGCATGGGCGACGAGCAGCACCACGCCCCGCGCCTCCACCCCACCCGCAGACGCTCCCCTCGCGCTTCGCTGAGCGTGGCCGCAGGGTACGCGTGGCGCACTCAAGCCTCCGTCGGCGTCCGCTGACGCCCCCGACGCCCGACTGCCCGCAACCCCCCGCACCACTGCACACCCCACACCAACGCGGCTCCCCCCCCCCTCCCCCCTCCCTTCTCGTGCAAATCGAATAAAAAGAGGAAAGGAGGAACGCACCAGTCATCAGCAGCACCGCGTACACGCACAGCAGCCAGTGCGTCTTGAGCATCAGTTTGGTTTGCTGCAGGAAGACGCGCGTCTTCTGCGCCTCGGAGACGACGCCGTGCGATTCCGCGGCGTTGCGCGCCTGGGAGGGAGGGGGGAGGGGGGTTAGCGAGCCGTAGCGAGGGGGAGGGGGAGAGGGGAGAGGAGAGGAGAGGAGTGGGGAGGGAAGGGGTGAAGAGAAGAAACACAAGAGGGCGGGTAAGGGAACGGGACGCAGTACAACGAGGGGCCAACAGCCGGCGACAACGGCGACCGAGCACGCAAAAAGCAACACGCGAAGGACGAAGGCGGAGACGGAGACGAAGACGACGGAGGCGCCGCCACGAGAACCGCGGACCGTGCAGCGTCTCCACCGACAGCGCCCGCCGCACCATCGACGCGTCCTTCAGCGCGCACCGCGACTCCAGCCGACGTGCGCCCCAGCTCGGCGAGCCGGCACGAGCGACGCTCGCCGCTCCACTGCGCCCGGCCAGCGCGCCCGTTCAGGGCCTCGCTCGCGTCCACCTCTCCTCGCACGCCTTATGCACCCATCGCGCCGCACACCCCTCCCCTCCCCCCTCTTCAAACAAAGAACACTCAAAACGAAACGAAAGGAGAAGAAGCGCACCTTCAAGAACACCGCGCTCTCCGGCAACATCGCGCGCAGCGCCGCGCCGAAGACGGAGATGCCCGCGCGGTCCAGAAGAGCGCGCGCCAGCCGGCGGAGACGGCGGGGACGAGCTGGAGGGAGATGACTGCTGCGATCTGGGGGGGCGTCAGCGAGCACGAGGGGGGCGTTGGTGAGGGAGTGAGGGGGAGGAGGGGTAAGAGGGAGGGGGGGAGGGCGCAAGCGGGGCAAGAGGGTGCTGGAGCGGGCTAGGTCGTGGGCCGTGCGAGGAGGCGCGCGCTCGTGCTCGCGTCAAAAGGGACTAGCAGCTGTATATGCGCCACAGGCCTTTCGTGGAGGCCCGTCGAAGTGGAGGGGCGAAGTGGGAACCAGGCGAGGGAACGAGGAGAGAAGGGAATGGGGAAAGAGAAGGAGGACAGAGACAAAACGCACCAAATACCCAACCGCATACCCCTGCTGGAGGACGCCGCTGGCGAGGCCGCGCAGGCCGACGGGGAGGTTCTCGAGCGCGGTGGAGGCGGCGAGGCCCCAGATGCCGCCCATGCCGATGCCTGCGTGTTCGTTAGCTCCGGCTCTACACGAAGAGCGGGGGGAGGGCCGCAGCGCAGAGGCGGGGCAGGAAGGGAAGGGGAAAGGAGAGAGAGAGTAAACGAACCGAAGAGCGAGCGGAGCGCCAAGAACTGCTGGAACGTCTGCACGAAGCCTGCGCCGAGCTCGAGCACCGCGACGAGCAGCAGGTTGAAGACCAAGGGCCACTTGCGCCCGAAGCGGTCGGAGAAGACGCCAAAGAGGACCGCGCCGACGGAGCGGAAGAGCAAAGTGAGGGTTATGGCTTGCGTCTGCGTGTGCGTTAGCCTCTCTCCTTATGCGATGAGGAAAAGAAAAGAGGGAAGGCGTACAATGGACGTGGTAGGCTTTCCAAACTGCTCAGATAGCGCGGGCACGCTGAGCGAAACGCTAAAGAAATCGATAGCGTCGCACGTCCACGCGAGCCAGCCGACCCAGAAGAAGGCCCACTGCAGCGGCGTGACAGTCGCGAGCTGGGTGAGCAGCGGCTCGGGCCGCTCGGCGGGGCGCGGCGGCAGGCGGAGGGGCGCGAAGAAGATGGTGCGCGTCATGTCGTTCTTGTCTGCGTTCTTTCTTTGCGTGCTGCTTCGAGAAGAAGAGCGCTACGAAGTGAATCGCAGAAACAGGAAGGCTCGCAGGCAGAAGGCGGCAGGCGGGGCCCCGAGTCGCATGCTCCGGCCTCTTATACGCTTTTCGCGCTGCCCACCCAACCCCCGCGTCAGCTGCTGATCCCATCACAGCAGACCTATGAATAGCCCGGCTCCCAGGAGCTCCATCGAGATTACATTTCCGTTCCCACTCTCTCACTAACAGGTACGCCGGACCCCACAATGTGACGGTGAGCCAATTATCACCGCCACAAAGCGCCCAGCGAAAGGTCCAAGCCGCCGAGCAAAACGCGCAAGGAAACGCGACGCGACGCGGGGTCTTGCGGGGTTGATCGATAGCGGGGATGGGGCATCATCAAAATTCATTTCCATTTCCATTTGATGTCAGCAAAAATGAAACTGTCAAACTGACGCCAAGATTTTTGACGCGCGGACGCCGGATTACTGTGGCGGTGACGGCGGGCGCCTTGCCTTCTTCCTCACTCTATCATCGAATTCAAGGAGGCAACGTACTGGAACGCTCAAGCCGCCCGCTTTCAGGCCTCACCAGTCTCGGTGCAGCCCAAGCTCCGCGCGCAGGTCCGCGGCGTCCCACGTCGCGCCTATAATGGGCCTCAAAATTGACATCGCCGACTCGGCGGGTTTGGTCCATTTGAGATGCTAGCGCTGTCCCTCTGCATATCGCCCGCCGCCGCTGTCACCGGCGATGCCAGGCAGCGCCAATCGACGGGAAGCCTGCAGGGTCAACGGCAGATGACAGCGAACACCTAAATATCATCTCATCTCGGGTCCAGCGAAAATGAATGTTCTCATTCCATGCCAAGCGACAGCATGGCCACCCGCCGCTGTCAACGGCAACGCCAATCCCACCTCCTCGAAGCCCCCAACGGCAGCGAGCGTCAATCGCCCGCCTTTGGCAACAGCAACACCCGTCTCGAGCGCCATTCCGAGACTGATACCGATACCGATACC
Organism: Mycena latifolia; assembly: GCA_029289555.1. Taxonomy (NCBI): domain Eukaryota; kingdom Fungi; phylum Basidiomycota; class Agaricomycetes; order Agaricales; family Mycenaceae; genus Mycena; species Mycena latifolia. The sequence goes on along the minus strand of JARJLE010000186.1, from coordinate 26,401 downwards.
CATCCACCCGGTATAAATACAACTCGCGTCGATCGGCGCCTCGTAGCGAAATTCCCTCTGCTCTGCCCCCCGCCCGCTTCTCTACAGCTCTCTATGAACTCCACCGCATGTCCTGTCCTCAATTAATCTCATTCCATTGTCTCCGTCGAATTTCATCTCCGTTTCATTTTCGCCTTCATATCATATGGGTCCCTCCGCGCTGAACACGCGCTGCACACATGGGTTCCGTTCCCTCGAGCTGAAACGCGCCTCTACCCTACTCTATATGCCCCCGGTCTCCTTAACTTGTTCCCCGTAATCCGTAATCGCGACCCTCCTCCTCGACATAAATACCTGGGGCATAAATACGCCCTCGAGCGCTTCGCAGCGAAATCCCCTCTACACCCTCTACAGCTTCTCACTTTGCACGCGGCGCGTGTACGTGTACGTGTGCTTTCGTGAGCCCGAAAATAATATATAATGTAATATATATATATATATATATGCTGCTCGGCGCTTTCTCTATAGCTTTCAGTAAATTCGAACTTGCAGCAAATCCGGTACAGCTTCACATGTAGTAGGAGTGACTCCGATTCCCCTGCATCGACAGTACTAGTGTGATCGACACCCGGCCTCTACAAATAATATTATATGAATCCATTATTCCCTTCATTCACCAAATTTTTAAATGCTAAACGCTAAATGCTAAATGCTCCGCCTCTGCATGCTCTACCATTCTCTTCTACTTCTGTCCCCGCGGGGCTTGCGATACTGAAACCCCACCTTATATGCTACCCCTCCCCCGCGCCGGTCTCCATCCATCCTCGTTCCCCGTTCCCGTAGATAGATACCTCCGCGAAATGTCCGGGTTCGGCGCTAAATATAGCCCCACGCGCCGCGCCCGCCTTGGCGCGGGGCCCCGCGGCGGGGATGGAGAGCGGCGCGGCGCCAAGTGGAAAGCGTGAGAAACGGCAAGGCAAGGCAAAACGCCAAAATTGAACCCGTGCGATCACCCAACCCTATATGCATAAACTCGTTCAAGTGCAGGACTCGGACGAAATATGTATGTACGCGAGAGGCCCCAGGCGAGACGAGTATACTTAGAAGGCGCAAAGTGCAGAGAAGAGGAAAAGCAAAAAGCTGCCACAAGGCTTAAATGACCCGACCCCGGATCGAACGGGCGCCCACATACAACTCCTGCGACTATAATATGGAGAGTGGATGCGCACCAGCGCTATCAGGTCCCATTTCCCTCTGCTGCGCACTTCAGTTTGTGCAACAATTTTGAACCGATGCAAAAAAAAGAGAGGCACGAAGCCGCTGGATGACCTGAGCCCGGATCGAACGGGTTGCCCACAGACTTAGATCACACAAAGTACTTATTTAAGGTGGGTGCGCACCTGCGCTATCAGGTCTTATTCTCTCTGATTAGAGCCAGAAGTCATGCAAGAGTTTTTCTGCCAATGCTTGAGGAATAAATAAATAAAAAGAAAGAAGTCGAGGTAATATGACCTGACCCCGAATCGAACGGGTTGCCCACAGACTTAATTTTGGCTTATACATGTAAGGTGGGTGCGCCCAGCGCTATCAGGTCCTCCTACCCCCACCAAGTACCTCACTCTGTTCAACAATTTCAAGCCAATGCAAGGAGAAAAAGAAAGAGGCAACAAGCCATTGGATGACCTGACCCCGGATCGAACGGGCGCCCACAGACTTCGATGGCGAAAGTAGTAAATCAGGCGGGTGCGTACCAACGCTATCAGGTCTCATTCCTTCCCCCAAGTACCTCTCTTTGTTGAGTGATTTTCGAGCCGGCGCGGGAGAAAAAAAGTTCGAGAAGAGGCTGACATGACCTGAACCCGAATCGAACGGGAGCCCACAAACATCTACCCAAAGCTTTAATATGTTGGGTGGATGCGCACCAGCGCTATCAGGTCTCCTTTCTTCCATTTCTGGCCCTTCCTCATGTAAGAATTTCAACCTGTTGCCCTTGGAGAAGCAAAAAAGATCAAGTCTCCTCGAATAAATGACCTGACCCCGGATCGAACGGGTTCCCACAAGCCCATCAAGAAGGACTTAGAACATTGGGTGGGTGCGTACCAACGCTATCAGGTCTTCTTCCCTCTGCTGCGCACTTCAGTTTGTGCAGCAATTTTGAACCGATGCGGGGAGAAAAAGAAAGAGGCACACCAAGTAGATGGATGACCCGACCCCGGATCGCACGGGAGCCCACATGACCACAATATCGACCATCAATTTAATGTGGGTGTGCACCAGTGCTATCAGGTCTCATTCTTACCCCCCAGCGCTATCAGGTCTCCTTTCTTCCATTTCTGGCCCTTCCTCGTGCCCACCCCAGGGAGCACCGGCGCGGTCACGTGAGGGCCTCTTAGGGGGGGTTATGTTGTAGGAGCATAACCCCCCTAAGAGGCCCTGTAGGTGTCGGAGGGGGTAGGTCACGGGGGTGTTCTATTTTCATCTGCTGATAGATGTGCCCGCGTGAGTCCCCGGCATCTTCCTTCATTTTCTCACCTCCCCGGCCACCGGCAGCTTCGGTGGCTCCAGCACCTCCTTCACCTACATCACGACCTCTCCCCTCCTTCAATCAGGTGGTGACTTGTGCACTTGTACCATACCTTCCATTGCTATTATATCTATTTTATCCAGATGAATTTGAATGCCCATTCAACAGTCAGTGTTGAAATCCCCGATGCATCGGAGGCCTCCAGCATGCTGCCAGTACAAGATTAGTACACTATCAAGCTGATTCCAGTGGCTCCAGCTGTTCCTCACAAAGGTCGGACAGACTGCCATACACGGGAATCTTGATAGAACTGCTCGGGAGGTTTCCTGAAGCATCGGAGGCCTCCGGCAGGCACTCCAGTTTGATATTGGTGCATTGTAAACACAATTCCAGTGGATCTGGATGTTCGGAATGAACATTGGAAAGATTCCCCCCCAGAGCAGATTCATTTTCTGGGACGATAGAACTGCTCTGTGATACCTCCGACACCTCCGACACCCATGTTTTGACCAACAAATATCCTACAGTTCCTCCATATCATTCAGAAGCATTAGATGAACTATAAACAAAAGACCACTATGTGCAAAGCTCAGCAGGTGTAGCAGTATGCACAAAAGGAGGCCTCCATCCGTCTACTGTTCTGGACCACCCACTCAATTTACCTCATCATATGCACCTGGTCTCACTGGTTCAATCTTACAGTTCGGATCCTTGCTGATCTTGTCTAGGGGATATGGTAATATCTGAGTCGGAGCTACCAAGGGCAGGTGACCTACCTGCTCTATGTACCTGCTCTATGTATGTTGCTCCTGGGGTGGTAGAAGTTCTGATTGGCCTCTGATTTAAATTCTTCAAGGTCTTCCTTTGAAATAGTTTGTTGGATCCATATGGAATGTCAGCTCTGCAAAAATTACACATCTAGATGTAGGCAGTCTTTGTAGGCCTCTAAATTGCATGAATTGGTGTCCAGATGCTTGTATAGACATTATGATTTACATTCTTATGAGGAATTTACCAATTTCCCTTAACTGAATTCACCAGCTTCTGGGATAGGATGCTGCCGGAGGGCGTCGGAGGTGTCGGAGGACGTCGGAGGCCGTCAGAGGTCACTATATTTGGCAGGCACCAGCCAAATGAGTGTCTGATTGCAGGCATTCCACACTTGGAATGATGGAATATGAGCAGTTCAACATTATAGAGCCCATCTAACCAGCCATTTTAAGATGTCAGAACAATATCTCCAATTTCGAGGTTTCACCCTCTAAATTTGGGCTCTAAGGCTCAAACCAAGTTTCACTTGTTGGCCCAATACCTACTATATGCCTGGTGCAGCTTACATAAAGAGATCTTACACTTGGAATTTTTTTAAGAGCCTTGAATCTAATGTTCTAGTGAAGTACCTAAGATTCAACCACAGAAGTTGTTTGACTTCAGCTAATATTCTTGCACGGAAAATTCGCTTGAAGCAAGGAGAGATCTGTAGATCATTCATTGTCCGGGCATCCTACAGCTATCATTTCGTCCTGGTTTCATGATATTTGATGCAGTATTGAGCTCACAGAAAATGTTTTACAATGAGCTCATGGTTATTCATGTTCTGATTGGTCCATCAATTTTCGGCCCGGGCTTCACCCGAGCCTTCGGGCATTACTGTTAAGATGGTGGGGAATGGTGGGCCTTTTCTTTGCTCCTCCAACATGGCCTGAACCTGAATTGAAACAGACTAGCCATGTTGGAGGCCTGATGATATTTTTTTGGTAGGTGTGGAAGGGCTTCAATAGCCTTCAACGCCTCCGACACCTCTGACACCTCCGACACCTCCAGTGTCATTGACATGAAAGTGTAAGTCTCGAATACCAACTTCAGGAACCATTTCCATGCCCTGGAATTATTAATTGCTGAATATCAGGACTTGAAACACAATGACTGAACCAAAAATGAAAATATTTCCGGAATTGCAGAAAGACGGAGGCCTCCATCACTGCTGGCAACATGGTTTCTTTAAATGTGCCCAATCTACCTGTCATGCTTCTCAATATGAGGTACATGGTTAACTAGTGCACTATCATATGAAGAAATTCAAATGGATGTGGTTGAGCTGTAGGTGTCGTAGGTGTCGTAGGTGTCATAGCCATCATGGGTTCCACCTGTGGATTGAACCCATCTTAATCTATCATTAATAATTTCCATGTCCACTATTCAGATGGAATACAGCTAAAACCTCCATGCCTTGATCCATTGACCCAATCCCCCAAATTCAACCGTGGGTAGGAAGCTCAATATATGGTTGAATCCAAGTTGAATAGTCCTACATAAAGAGATCTTATGCTCATGATAATACTACATTACCTTCAACATTCTCATTCCGAACATCCAGATCCACTGGAATTGTGTTTACAATGCACCAATATCAAACTGGAGTGCCTGCCGGAGGCCTCCGATGCTTCAGGAAACCTCCGAGCAGTTCTATCAAGATTCCCGTGTGCGGCAGTCTGTCCGACCTTTGTGGGGAACAGCTGGAGCCACTGGAATCAGCTTGATAGTGTACTAATCTTGTACTGGCAGCATGCTGGAGGCCTCCGATGCATCGGGGATTTCAACACTGACTGTTGAATGGGCATTCAAATTCATCTGGATAAAATAGATACAATAGCAATGGAAGGTATGGTACAAGTGCACAAGTCACCACCTGATTGAAGGAGGGGAGAGGTCGTGATGTAGGTGAAGGAGGTGCTGGAGCCACCGAAGCTGCCGGTGGCCGGGGAGGTGAGAAAATGAAGGAAGATGCCGGGGACTCACGCGGGCACATCTATCAGCAGATGAAAATAGAACACCCCCGTGACCTACCCCCTCCGACGCCTACAGGGCCTCTTAGGGGGGTTATGCTCCTACAACATAACCCCCCCTAAGAGGCCCTCACGTGACCTGCGACGGTGCTCCCTTAGGTGCTTGTTTCTCGCTGTCAGTGTCATACCGACGTCGAGATCCCACCGCCCGGGAAGTCGCGGAAAAGGCTAGGCGCCCAGCACGGCACAGTGCGGGGGCTGGGGCGGGGGCGGGGGCGGGGTAGGGTAGAAAATTGCGGCGGGCCCGATCGCGATTGCAATCGATAACGGAGAGGGACATCAAATTCTGATATGAAATTGACGCGGTGCATGTGGCGGTGAACCCGGGCGCCTTGCCGCTCTTCCTCGTCCATTCCTTCCTCGTTCTCCGCTCACATTATTCGCGATTCATTTTTCACCGTCGCACGGACCTGAGCCGGCCGGCATCCCACTCCCACCGACGCCAGCCAAGCTCCGCGCACCTCAGCGCCGGTCTCACTCGTTCTCACGTCTCTTACATGTACTTCCATATGCATTCGACCCGCCGCTGTCACCGGCGGCCTCCACGAGTCACAGCGTCAACGGCAACGGCAGACTACGGCAGATGACACCGAACACCGCGATCCGCATAAAAATTCGGGGCCACATGGCCACCCGCCGCTGTCAACGGCAACGCCAATCCCACCTCCTCGAAGCCCCCAACGGCAGCGAGCGTCAATCGCCCGCCTTTGGCAACAGCAACACCCGTCTCGAGCGCCATTCTGAGAATGATACCAACCATCCACCCGGCTTCATATACGTATAAATACAATTGGCGTCGATCGGCGCCTCGCAGCGAAATTCCCTCTGCCTCTCTATGAATTCCACCGCATGTCCTCAATTAATGTCATTTCTAAAAATTCTCCGTCGAATTCATCGCCGTTTAATTTTGTCCTTCATCCCCACGGGGCTATCCGCGCTGCACGTTCCCTCGAGCTGAAACACACCTCTACCCCGTGTCTGTGTGCCCCCGGTCTTCTTGCTTGTTCCCCGTACTCCGTAATCGCGACACGTTCCCCGTAAACGTGCCACTCCAGTCGACATAAATAGGGGGACATAAATACGCCCCCGGGCGTCTGGCAGCGAAATCCCCCCTCTGCACCCACCTCTCTACAGCTTTTCGCTTTTTGACCGGCGCGCGTACGTGTGCTTGCGTGAGCTCGAAAATATATGCTCTACAGCGTGCAGCTAATTCGGCGCTCGACAGCTTCATGCTGCAAACCCGTCGTAAGGTCGGTAGGTAGGTAGGTGGGTAGTAAGAGTGACTGACTCCGATTCCCCTGCTCGGTGTAATGGTACATATATTCGGTGTGTGATCCACGCCGCCTCTATGAAGCGTATGAATTCATTATTCATTGTATCAACCCATTATTCCGTTCATTTAACTCATTACAGCAATTTTAAACGCTAAACGCTCCGCCTCTGCACACTCTGCCATTCTCTCCCCCCCATTCTCTGCCATCCCCGCGGGTCTTGGTACACCGAAACCCCACCCTACCATCTTCCTCCGCTCCGGTCTCCATCCATCCTCGTTCCCCGTAGATAGCTCCGCGACGTGTTCGGGACGCACGTCGCTAAATATAGCCCCAACGCGCCTTGGCGCGGGGCCCCGCGGCGGGGATGGATGCGCCAAGCAGGAAAGCGTGGGAACCACGCGAGTGATGTGATGTGATAATTGAACATCGATCCGAGCTCGACCGCGTTCAACCTTCAGTTCAACTTGTTCCTGCGTAAAAAAAAAAGTTGTCAGGGATAGATCTGCGTAGAAGAGAACATTTGAGTAGTAGAAGAGAAATGAAACTAATAAATTTAATAAAGAAAAAAATAGAAAAAAAAAGCGGCGTGAAGACGTTTGAATGACCTGAGCCCGGATCGAACGGGCGCCCACGAGCCAACTACAGTCCATTCGCTGGTACAAATTGGGTGGGTGCGCACCAGCGCTATCAGGTCTCCTTTCCCTCTGCTGCGCACTTCAGCTTGTGCAACAATTTCAAGCCAATGCTGTAGGGAGAAAAGAAAGAGGCACCAAGCCGCTGGATGACCTGACCCCGGATCGAACGGGTTGCCCACAGACTTAGATACTACAAAATACTTATGTAAGGTGGGTGCGCACCAACGCTATCAGGTCTTATTCTCTCTGATTAGAGCCAGAAGCCATGCAAGAGTTTTTCTGCCAATGCTTGAGGCGGAATAAATAAATAAAAAATAAGAGACGACAGGCACATTGACGTTACCCGACCCCGGATCGAACGGGTTGCCCACAGACTTAGATAGTACAAAATACTTATGTAAGGTGGGTGCGCCCAGCGCTATCAGGCCTCATTCCTTACCCCAGGTACCTCATCTCATGTAAGAGCTTTCAGGCTTTGTGGCAGGGGGAAAAAAAAAAGGCACACAATCCGAGGAAGCATGACCTGATCCCGGATCGAACGGGCGCCCACATGACCTGGGCAGCTAATCTGTATATTGGGTGGGTGCGCACCAGCGCTATCAGGTCTTATTCCTTACCCCAGGTACCTCATCTCATGCAAGAGCTTTCAGGCTTTGTGGCAGGGGAAAAAAAAAAGGCACAAAATCCGACGAAACATGACCTGACCCCGAATCGAACGGGAGCGCACATGTCGACAATATCGACCATCGATTTAATGTGGGTGCGCGCAGCGCTATCAGGTCTTCCCTCTCCCTCTGCTGCGCACTTCAGCTTGTGCAACAATTTTGAACCGATGCGGGGAGAAAAAGAAAGAGGCACCAAGGGGCCATTGGATGACCTGACCCCGAATCGCACGGGCGCCCACAGACTTCAGTGGCGAGAGTAGTAAACCAGGCGGGTGCGTTCCAACGCTATCAGGTCTCATTCTTTAGCCCAAGTACCTCTCTTTGTTGAGTGATTTTCGAGCCGGCGCGGGAGGAAAAAGTTCGAGAAGAGGCTGACATGACCTGACCCCGAATCGAACGGGTTGCCCACACTTTCTTGAAAAATGTCTATGTAAGGTGGGTGCGTACCAACGCTATCAGGTCTTATTCTCTCTGATTAGAGCCAGAAGTCATGCAAGAGTTTTTCTGCCAATGCTTGAGGAATAAATAAATAAAGAATAAAGAGACGACACATAACCCGACCCCGGATCGAACGGGTTGCCCACAGACTTAGATACTACAAAATACTTATGTAAGGTGGGTGCGCCCAGCGCTATCAGGTCTCATTCCTTTCCCCAGGTACCTCATCTCATGCAAAAGTTTTCAGGCTTTGCTGCGGGGTGCAAAAAGGGGGTTGGAAGAAGACAATGCCCATGACCTGAGCCCGAATCAAACGGGAGCCCACATGACCTGGGCAATTAATCTGAATATTGGGTGGGTGCGCCCAGCGCTATCAGGTCTTCTTCCCTCTGCTGCACACTTCAGTTTATGCGACAATTTTGAACCGATGCTGCTACCGGAAAAAAAGGGGAAGAACAAGGCAGTCATGACCTGACCCCGAATCGAACGGGAGCCCACACGGCGACAATATCGACCATCGATTTAATGTGGGTGCGCCCAGCGCTATCAGGTCTCCTTTCTTCCATTTCTGGCCCTTCCTCGTGCAACAATTTCGAGCCAATGCAGGGAGAAAAAAGAAAGAGGCACCAGAGACACCGCGTTCGACATAAATACGCGTCGATCGGCGCCTCGCATGCGAAATTCCCTCTGCCCCGGTCTCTCTACATCCTCTCTAGATCTCTACAGCTTTCCCCGCGGCGCGTGTTGAGCCCGCGAATATATAATATTAATATGCTCGACAGCCTCCCTCCCCTGCAGCACCTGGAAATATCCGGTGTGTGATTGACGCCTCTATAGAGTTCTGTATGAATTCGTTAATCTACATGTAAATGCTCCGCGCGAAAGTCCCCCTGCACTCATCCTCTGCCATTCTCTCCTAGAATGACACCGATACCCATCCACTCGGCTTCACATACGTATACGTATAAATACAACTCGCGTCGATGGGCGCCTCGCAGTCTACAGCTCTGAGCACTCTCTATGAATTCATTCCACTGACACCACCCACACGTGCATGCCCTCAACTTCATTGTCTCCTTCCTTCATTCATCTCCGCTTCATTTTCCCCTTCATTCATCTCCGTTACAGATATATGGGTCTATCCGCGCTGAAACACACCTCTAACCCCGTGTACCCTCCTCGTTCCCGTAATCATGCCACTCCGGTCGACATAAATACGGCTCAGGAGCCATAAATACATTAATACGCCCCCGGGCACCTCGCAGCGAAATCCCCCTCTGCCCCCGCCTCTCTACAGCTTTTCGCTTTTTACCGGCGCGCGTACGTGTGCTTTCGTGAGTCCGAAAATATGATATAATATTTATATGCATATGCTGCTCGGCGCTTTCTCTGCAGCTTACAGGTGTGTGATCGACGCCTCTGTGAATTAATTATCCCTTCATTCAACATTAACTTAATTTTAAAACGCTAAATGCTAAACGCCCCTTGCGAAACTCCCTCTGCCACCCTCTGCTTTACAGCTTACCCCGCGGGTCTTGCGATACTGAAACCCCACCCTACCATCTTCCTCCGCTCCGGTCTCCATCCATCCTCGTTCCCCGTAGATAGCTCCGCGACGTGTTCGGGACGCACGTCGCTAAATATAGCTCTAACGCGCCTTGGCGCGGGGCCCCGCGGCGGGGATGGATGCGCCAAGCAGGAAAGCGTGGGAACCACGCGAGTGCCGAGTGATGTGATAATTGAACATTGATCCGAGCTCGACCGCGTTCAACCTGGATCCTTGTGAGACGGGGACAAAACGGGGATGGAGGAAGAGCGCAGCGTAGGAGAAACATCAAAGTGCAGAGAAGAGGAAAAGAAAAGAAGAAGAAAAAAAAAAAGAGCCATCTCCGAAAGATGATAACCTGACCCCGGATCGAACGGGCGCCCACGAGCCAACTGCAATAAATTGGGTGGGTGCGCCCAGCGCTATCAGGTCTCATTCCTTCCACCCATGTACCTCATCTCGTGCAAGAGCTTTCAAGCTAATGCTGGAGGGGCAAAAAAAGAATGCACGTGAAGAAGGGATAACCCAACCCCGAATCGAACGGGCGCCCACATGACTATAATGCAAACAATCTATTTAACGTGGGTGCGCACCAGCGCTATCAGGTCTTCTTCCCTCTGGCCCACACTTCAGTTTGTGCAACAATTTTGAACCGATGCAAAAAAAAGAGAGAGGCAGCAAGCCACTGGATGACCTGACCCCGGATCGAACGGGTTGCCCACATACTTAGATAGTACAAAATACTTATGTAAGGTGGGTGCGCCCAGCGCTATCAGGCCTCATTCCTTACCCCAGGTACCTCATCTCATGCAAAATTTTTCAGGCTTTGCTGCGGGGTAAAAAAGGGGGTGGGAAGAAGGCCATGACCCATACCCGAATCGAACGGGTTCCCACAAGCCCATCAAGAAGGACTTAGAACATTGGGTGGGGCGCGCCACCGCTATCAGGCCTCCTTTCTCGCTCTTTGCTTCACCCTTCGTGTAAGAATTTTCAGGCGGGTGCTGTGAGGAAAAAAAGGGCAGGTTTAAAGAAAATAAATGACCTGACCCCGCATCGAACGGGAGCCCACGAACCAACCATCATACTTGATCCGCAAATTGGGTGGGTGCGCCCAGCACTATCAGGTCTCCTTTCCTCCATTTCTGGCCCTCCTCGTGCAACAGTTTCAAGCCTGCTGAGAGGCAAAAAACGCCAGGAAGAAAGCAATAACACGACCTGACCCCGAATCGAACGGGAGCCCACATGACCTGGGCAAAATTAATCTGAATATTGGGTGGGTGCGCCCAGCGCTATCAGGTCTCATTCCTTACCCCAGCTTCCTCCCTTCGTGCGAGACTTTGAAGCCAATGCAAGGAGAAAAAATAAGGCTACTGAGCATATATGGCCTGACCCCGAATCGAACGGGCTGTCCACAAACACATAGTTACTCTACTCATTCAAGGTGGGTGCGCACCAGAGTTATCAGGTCTTCCTTGAGCTCACTCTGCCTCGGTACCTCGCTTTATTGTGGAATTTTGACTCCATTCGACGCCTGAATCCTGTTCTTTTTTTTTTTTTTTTTGGAACGTTGATTAATGATACTCAGTCTGCAATGCATTCCAAGCTCATCCGTTGGGGTAACCGATTTTTAATCAGTAGAAGCCGGTAAGTTGTCCGTCGGGAAATGCCAATTACGCACGGTTTTCAGAACTTAGTGTGGGGCTCCGACCTAGAATTGTGCCAACCAATTCCATGCCTTAAACATATCGGTCGTATACCCACTAAAACCCGATCTGACTGTATCCAGTCGTCCGGCAAGGAATCTTTGTCCCAAAGGATGCCACTCCAGGTGTTCAATACCATTTGTCTGTTGAAAGCTATTCAACCGAAGCGGATCTTACTTGTGGACAAGCGGTCGCCTTTAATCAAGAAGTCAATCGCGGCAACCCATCGGTTATGGATCTCTGCGTGAGTGTGATGTTCATCACTCTTGTCAAAACGTCTTTCGTTTCTTGGTCTCCAAATTAACTGCATGGAAGCGGTGACAAGTAGGGCAAATAATCTTTGTTTATGTGGGATTAATTTTCCTTTCCGCGATCTGAATTTGAGCAGGTTGCATCCGAGAAGCAATCCCCAGTTGAGTTGTGGCCAACGACCATATTTATTCCCCCACAGTCTCGCACATAGGGCCCATATCTGGCGCTGACCAGGGTCCAGGGGCGTCACAATCGAGCATGATGTATTCTAAACCGTTCTCACTCTGACTCTTGTCTCTCACTGTCAGTGTCATACCGACGTCGAGATCCCAACGCCCCGGAAAGTCTAGGCGCCCAGCACAGCACAGCGCGGTGGCGGGGGCGGGGTGGGGTAAAAAATTGCGGGGCCCCCGATCGCAATCGATGACGGGGAGGGGCATCAAATTCTGATATGAAATTTTTTTAAGCGATGATGTGGCGGTGAACCCGGGCGCCTTCCTCTTCCTAGCTCTCGTCGTTCTCCGTTCACATCATTCATTTCTACCACTACTGGGCTCGCACGGACCTGCCACGGCCGGCACCTCACGCCAGCCAAGCTCCGCGCAGCTCGGCGCCCGTCTCACTCACTCTCACCTCTCTCTTACATGTACATAGTTCCATTTGCATTCCCCCGCCGCTGTTACCGGCACCCTCGCTCGACGGGACGCCTGCAGGGGTCAACGGCAGATGACAGTGAGCACCGCGTTCTGGTGTCCCACATAAATATCATCTCATCTCGGGGCCAGCGAAGTTAATATTCTCATTGCATGCCATGACCAGGCGACAGCATGGCCATCCGCCGCTGTCAAGCGCCAATCGCGCCTCCAGCCCCTCCCCCGACGGTGTTAGAGTTCAAAAGCCCGCAGGCGCCAATCCTCTAGGCAACCCGTTCTGCCATTATGAGAATGATACCGATATCGATCCAGAGACACCGCGTTCGACGTCGTCCTCGACATAAATACTCTAACGGCGCCTCGCAGCTAAATTCCCTCTGCCTCTCTATGAATTCCACAGCATGGTCCTCAATTAATGTCATTTCTAAAAATTCTCCGTCGAATTCATCGCCGTTTAATTTTGTCCTTCATCTCCACGGGTCTATCCGCGCTGCACGCATGGGTTCCGTTCCCTCGAGCTGAAACCACACCTCAACCCCATGTCTGTGTACCCTCCTCGTTCCCGTAATCGTGACACTCCTCCGGCCCATAAATACGGCTCGGGGCCACAATACATCGGCGCCTCGCAGCGAAATCCCCTCTGCCAGTGCATCCTCTACAGCTTTCGCTTTTAGACAGGCGCGCGCACGTGTGCTTTCGTGAGTCCGAAAATATGATATAATATTTATATGCATATGCTGCTCCGCGCTTTCTCTGCAGCTTTACAGGTGTGTGATCGACGCCTCTATGAATTAATTATCCCTTCATTCAACATTAACTTAATTTAAACGCTAAATGCTAAATGCCCCGCGCGAAAGTCCCTCTGGGTACTCTGCTTTACGGCTTACCCCGCGGGTCTCGCTACACTGAAACCCTACCCCCTCCCCCGGTCTCCTTCCTCACTCCGTATACCGTATACCGTGCACCGCGCACCGTTTCATCGTCGCCATAAACACCGCCAAGCCCGTAACTTATATATAGCGCGCCGTCAGACGCGGGGCCCCGCGGGGAGTGCCAGATGGTGGATGGCGCGGCGCCAAGCGTCGCGCTTGGGCGTGGGCGTGGGCGTGGGCGTGAGAACCGGGCGCCGACATCAACGCTGATCCGAGCTCGGCTGCGTTCAACCTTGGTTCAACTTGAGCTCAACTTGTTCCTGCGTAAAAAAAAAAAGTTGTCAGGGATAGATCTGCGTAGAAGAGAATATTTGAGTAGTAGAAGAGAAAAGGAAGAAAAAAAGCGGCGTGAAGACGTTTAAATGACCTGAACCCGGATCGAACGGGCACCCACGAGCCAACTGCAGAGATTGGATAAACTGGGTGGGTGCGTACTAGCGCTATCAGGTCTTCTTCCCTCTGCTCCGCACTTCAGTTTGTGCGACAATTTTGAACCGATGCTGCTACCGGAAAAAAAGGGGAAGAACAAGGCAGTCATGACCTGACCCCGAATCGAACGGGAGCCCACATGACGACAATATCGACCATCGATTTAATGTGGGTGCGCCCAGCGCTATCAGGTCTCCTTTCTTCCATTTCTGGCCCTTCCTCTTGTAACAATTTCAAGCCAATGCTTGAGGACAAAAAAAAAAACGGGGACGCCAAATTATGACCTGACCCCGAACTGAACAGGAGCCCACAAGCCAACTGTAGAGAATGACACATCAAATCAAACTGGGTGGGTGCTCACCAGCGCTATCAGGTCTCATTCTTGCCCCAGGTACCTCATCTCATGCCAGAGTTTCAAGCCAATGCTGGAGGGGGAAAAAAGAACCCTACGAGGAAGCGCATGACTCGACCCGGATCGAACGGGAGCCCACATACAACTCATTCTGACTGCCTGAAGGAGAGTGGGTGCGCCCAGCGCTATCAGGTCTCATTCCTTACCCCAGGTAAATCATCTCGTGCAAGGGTTTTCAGGCTTTGCTGCGGGACAGGAAAAAGGGGGTTGGAAGAAGACAATGCCCATGACCTGAGCCCGAATCGAACGGGTTGCCCACTTCACTTTGCTACCGAAAATATTCAAACTTCGTGCGTGCGCACCAGCGCTATCAGGCCTCATTCCTTCCCCCAAGTACCTCACTTTGTTGAGTGATCTTCGAGCCGGCGCGGGAGGAAGAAGAAGCAAAAAAAAAAAAAAAAAAGTCGGAAGATGGAGGGGTCAGGACCTGACCCCGAATCGAACGGGAGCCCACATTCACAAACAGAAACTTGTTTCTGATTGTGCACTGTCTACCAAAAATGTCGCGAATCGGCTTATATAATCGTGCACTGCACGTGCACATGCCGTCTCCGCCAACTGGGTAACTCAGCCTCTCTGAACGAGTGCAGCACTTCAAAAACTGTGTGGAATTTTCTGAGAAGCTGTGTCATTGAATCTGTATGTCTGGCTTAAAAAAATGTGTTGAAGTTTTGATAGTTCCGAGCTTCCAGAGCTGCCGCCTGGTAACCGTACCCGCGGATCTACGGCATCCTGACAGCAGGAGCATCCCATCACCCAAATTAATCCAGTGACCTGACGGTTGGCACTATAAATTCTCCTCCGAGGCTTGTTGACTAGATTTGTCCATTAGAGGTGCTGAAAAACATTAATATTTTATTTCACAGCATAAGCCTGTGCACATCGTGAGCCGCTCAACTAGTTCCTCTTCTCACCAAATTTACTCCCTGCATTCTGTTTGTGCCCCGCCGCTTCCCGGCCTACCACCATCATACAAATTATCACGACTATATTAATATTGTATTACATAAGGCAAAATTAACAATACTATCCTAATCAACTAGACTATGCAAGCCATGATGGGCCATATAAGTGCTGGGACTACTATGCAACTTCAGGCACATTATCAGCTTATCTGGTGCCCACATTTGAACCCAAGTGCTCACACTAAACTTACAGCCAGTTGCGGAACTTAGGGTGCGGCCGATTTTTTTTTCCATTTTGAGCTGTTTTTGATCTTTTTCACCAAATCAACTGCCCCGGCCTGAGTTCTTCACATAAGGCCCTAGAAACTGTATGGCCAGGATCGCGCTGCGATTCCGCAGGGGGTGTCGTCCTCTGATTCATTATATTCAACTTTTTTAAAATGCAGTATAGGATTCTGTAGTTTCTGCTTATATCTGGTCCTGCATGGCTAGATAAAGTTCAGATAAGATATATGATCGTTCAATAATACCTTCACACTGTGTGAAGGGACCCTCGTTGTCCGAATGTGATTCCTGGACCGCGTCCGCATAAACGAAGCTGTTCAATCCAAAGACTTACAGTATTGGAACTTCTTGCTCAGGAGTGCTGCCCGCTGCTGCTCTCTACCCCAGTGCATGAAGTACACACATCTGCACACACTAGCCAAGACTCCAGAGAGTTTGTACGACTCACATTTGCACAATGTGCCTCCGTCCGGCGACGCGACGCGCCCCATTATGGACGATCAGTCGCAGGCACGTGGAGTAACACCCCGTGATCGCAAAACGGGGGCGCGTCGTACGAACACATTTACATCAGTTGCCTCGAGTGCTCGATCAATATGCTTCAAAGTTCAGATCACTCATGTTCTCGGTTTTGAACCGTTTATATAACTTCGAGCTAATTTTCAGCTAGAAAAGAATCTTCACCTGATTTTCTCTCCGAGTTCTGTTTGTGCCCGCCGCTTGCCGGCCATTCACCATCATTATGACTGAGATTCTGAAAATCAGGATTATGTAATGCGTGAAGGTCTCTCGTTTGATCCCAGCATTTGGCATTATGTTTTGCCAATTATTTAACTTGGCCCAGTGAGAACTTAAGTTGTGTCTGAACTTAAGACCGAAACCCGGTTGGAACCACCAAGGACTTAAGATGAGCTAATAAAGTATCTGTGACCCGGATCGAACGGGAGGCCACAAACTCACTCTCCCTCGGTACCTCGCTTTATTGAGGAATTTTGAATCGATGCTGCAGGGAAAAAGAAAAAGGGTGGAGTGGGATGCATGACCCCAGCCCGAATCGAACGGTTGCCCACAGACTTGATTGCGACATACTGATGTAAGGTGGGTGCACCCAGCGCTATCGGGTGTTATTCCCTCTACTCCGAACTTGAATTTAGGCAACATTTTCAAGCCAGTGCTGCTGCCGAGAGAAAAAAATCAGCAGAGCATCGGAGACTCGGATGGAAGGGAGGCAATGTGAAAGGGTAGAGAAAAAAGAAAGAGGTCGAGATAATATGACCTGACCCCGAATCGCTATATGGTAAAGTCGTAGTTGTAGTACTATTTCATTTTTTGTCCCTCGTTCTTATAAATTGTCGCAAGTGGGAGCTGTGCTTAATGTCTACCTCGCCGAAGGACCTTCATGTGCTCAACATCGCGCAGTGAACGTCCGAGTCGTTGGGATTAGCGGAGTTCATTTCCCCCCCGTTGCTGGGCAGGAAGTGGGAGGTATACAAGATCTTGTAGACTGATGCTTTCAGAAAGGAACTTACACTAGTCTCAGTGAACGGAGACCACTGTGTTGGGCGCCCAAGCCGTCGGGTCTGATCATGAGAAAACCTCACGAACCGGCTCCGAATTGCTCCAACTCCTTTGTCTTGGCTTACCTTGGCGAACATCAACCTGGCCAAGCTCATGTTACTCCTCCAACGGCCGGGAAAGGCAATTCTCCCATACTCCCATTCGTGCGCTGTTTCTTAGATACATACATATATATATATATACAATATTTTCAACGACAGATAAAGCCCAGAAAACACGACATCTATTGTACAGCATATCTCAGCTGCTTTTTCGGCACAGTCCGCCTAGCCCAGATGAAAAGAAGCAAAATAGACAAGGCATCTCACATCGTCAACCAAGGCGCCCGGTACTTCTGGATCGCGGCCTCGAGTAGTACGGGGTCAACTTGGAAGCCCGTCGGCGTGAGCATAGTGAGGTTCATGAGGTTAATGCTTGCGGGCATGAGCTCCGTGCAGTTCGTCAGCGTCGTCACGTCCTGCCCTAAGAGGCTCATCTTCACGTGCGCGGTGCGGTAGTCCTCGTCCCTGAGATGTTGTCAGTCTTGTTTAAATTTCGACACGAAGGGGACGGACCAGTCCTCCTGGTTGTTGATGAACCGCAGGAACTCGCGGGCAGTGCTCGTGTTATGCGCAAAATTGACGTCGCTGTGCAACTTGAGGACGCCTGCCGAGTAGCGAGAATCAGCTCTTTTGTGGAGATACCTGGAGTATGGACAAACCTTGAGGATTGGTCGGAAGCGCTGTTTCCGCATCTAAAATTGATCAGATGTTCAGAATGCAACCACACCATCTTTGTGCGGCACTCACAAAAGCGGACGTCCCAGATATCAACGGTGGTGTCGAAGGACGAATTCGCAACAGTGGGATCGACGAAGCGCTGCTTCCCGGTAGAGTGTGCGCCGACGAGCGCCATGAGGTCGCGCACTGTGAAGCCCATATCAGCGAAGCGGGCCGTGAGTTTCGGCACCGGGTCGTCTGGGCTCGGGATCAGCCCGTCAGGCGCGACGTTCGCTGGCAGCGGCCGGCCGACGAACACCTCAATTCTTGGGCCACCAGGACATGCGAGCTATAGAAACCCAGTCAGGAGTTGCACCACAGTCCGACAACGTAATAACATACGACACCGAGGACGCCGGCCAGCTAAGGCAATAATAAAGGGATGAGTTAAAAGTTCGGAGATTAAAGATCAGCGCTGACATGGAGGATGTCGCCTGGCGAAACACCGAATTGCGCGGGTAGGGGCCGGAGGATGCTGACGATGCTTTGCAGTCCGTTGTTTTCGGTGCGCAACACCTCAGTGGGGTCCCACAGCATCGAGCCGTCTGCCGCGCCGTTAGGAAGCCCGGCCGCTTTTAACGCGTTGGAATATGTTCCTAATAGGATGCGTAGAGTTAATATTGATGGAAGCACATATTAGGAGACTCTCGTACCAGCATTGTGGAACGCGAGGCGCACAGACGCGCGCGCGGCGTCACCGCATCTTCCTGTGTATCGCTGAGTTAGCGCTCCAGAAAGGCTTTTGAGATAAAAGGCCGTACCGTGGAAGATACCGCCCAGAATCGCGTCGCGGATGCCGTACCACGGCACGCAGAGTGGGTCTGTGGCATTGAGCACATCAGGGATGCCATCGCCGTCGCCCAGTCCGGGGACGTTGCCGTCGCCGTCATTGTCTACGCCGCCGCTGTCACCAGCGTCCACGGCGGAAACGCTGGTGGTTGCGCACGGCTCGTGTGGCGTAGCCAGGGTGGTTGAGACCAGGAGAGATGCAACCAATAGGGAAAGGGGGAAATGCCGCATGGTAGAAATAAAACCGGGAGGGCGGGGAGGTTTCGGGTTAGGAATATCGCGGGGCTGACCGTGCATTATATATTTTGACAAGCCCTCAGCACGGTTTCATGTCCTGGGGTTGACACCAGATAACCGAGACCCCCCGCATCCGAGAGTCGGATATAGATGGGCATATGTCCAGTAACGCTGCTGCGGTTACCAATGCGAGCATGCCAAGGTAGCCATCTCTCTCGTAGTTGACATTGCTGAGACGCATTAGGTGAGATCCACAGATGAGAACCTCCCTGGACGTGCCTGATTTGTTCCAAAGATACGTGGTCACGTCTTTCGTGTGCTGCGCAACGCCAAGTTTGGCATTTAATTGGACTGGGGTAGACAGTGGGCACACGGAAATGCGTTGGATATGAGCGCTGGCCGAAGGATAATTAGGTTGGTTGTAACTTGGATCAGCGCGCACCAAGCGCGCACAACAAACATGATAGTGTGTGGCTGTGCGACACCGGCTGCGAACTCTGGCGCATGGGTATATGGAAGGCAATGGTTCCTTGGAGAGACGCGAGGTTTAGAAGGGTTTAGATTGTTGTGAAATTAACGCACAATTGGACAGACCAGACAGTTACAGCTCTTTCCGAAAACCTTGATACTGTCGAAATTTTTGGCATCGCTCAACTTTTGATGCAAGGCTAAGCATTGCCGAATTGGGTTCGGATCAGCTGGCCTTTCGGGATGATCAGTGGCCGCCAGGTCAATCTACCTCCTTAAAAACTCCACTGTGCAACCCACAGACAGTTTACATTATGTGACCCAAAACCCCTTCATTAATGCCAGCACAAATATCTGGACGAAATTTCAGATGGGAGAATCTCGGCTCGGCTCAGGCTCGGCTGTCATCGACTCCGCTCGGCGACATCTAAACCCACAATCCTTCGCATTCCATCAAAAGTTGGCACCGGCGGAAGAAAAAAAATTGCAGTGTCAAGGTTTTCGGAAAGAGCTGTAATTGCCGCGTGGGTTACGAGTCTTAAAAAGTATTTTTAGACTCGTTTCTTATTCAGCCTTACCCCAACCTTACCCTGCCATTTTTTGCGTCGTTTCAGCGCGATTGGTGTGTACTTGCCGTGATCCGTCGATGCGTACTACTTTCGGTCAATGATCCGGGCTGCTGCCGGTTTGCTTACGTGCTGGTCTTTTGTCTCATGCTTGGGCCAACCTCGTCGTTTAGCTAGAGCAGCGGAGGTGCGTGAGGGGCGCATTATACCTTGCTACTGATTTTTCTGGCGGAACCCGGAAGCACGCCCATTGATTAATGTATGCTAGGGAGGTCGCCCATGCAACCGAGCGAGCATTGGAGTATGACCGATCTTCAGATCTAGGTTAGGACTCGTACAGCCATGTGCAGCAATGGCCTTAAAAGCCACGTACACTTGATCCTTGAATAGTCAACTGAATGCAGGGATACAAAAGGAATAAGTAAGGTAGCCCCCGTCCATCCTCGACAAACGTCACGTGAAATACCCTTATCTAGCGAAGCGGACAAAAAGAATTGGTATTGGAGCCATTAGGCCACGGAGCGTAAATCCCTTCGACCAGATTGTAGAAATAGATGTGAAGGACCCATGAAATAATATTTGGCCCCGTCCGATCCTTATGGGTTGAGGAGTTATCGATTTGGGCAGCAGCGTCGTTTCAGATCATTAATTGATCGAGTGTGATGGGAATTAATGTGCCTTGCTTAAAGCTGTAACTCCTCAACAGACGAGCACCGAGGAGACCCAGATTTAATTAGGTGGATGCCTTGTATGTATTCTCGTAATCTGGTCGAAGGAATTTGCTCTAATATCCCTGGCTATTTCAATAGAAAATCTTTTTCTCTGTTCCGCCGGATAAGGAGATTACATGTGACGTTTGTTGAGGATGGACGGGGGCTACCTTACATGTACCTCAAAGAGCTCAAGGGGTACAGCTGCTCAGTCGTTCTAGTGCTCTTGGTGCACAAAATTTCTCACTTTAATCAAGACTTTAATGACGAATTCTCTGAGATTCCCTCGAGGTATGCCATTCAACCCGAACACTACCACATATGTATATCAATCCAACTGAGCTCGAGTCTTTACCTGATTTTTTAACGAGAGTAGACCGCAGCTCTGTTATATGTACGTAGACTAGCTTTAGACTTCGAACTCAGCGCGCGCGAGGCAGATATCTGATGTGGATCAGATGCGATCGGAGGGTCATACTATAGCCGGCCGATCGGGACAAAAAGAAATCACGCGTGATACCAGGGTTTCTCCCGTCTGCAGCCCAGCATGATCATGCGTGATCAGGCATTATCACACATGATCATGCGTTATCAGGCGTTATCATACGTGTGATCACGCATGATCATGCGTGATAGCTTGAGATGATCAGACGTGATCAAACGTGATAACGCGTGGTGCCCTCGCACCGCCTCCCAGGGCGATCAGTGTATAATTAGGACTCATCAAATCGTGATCGGTGTCTCCCACTTTTGGTCCGATTCCCAAACAGCAACAAATCAACGCCAATCGCCTTATTTGGCAAATTTCAAACCGGTCATCGGCACGGCCGTCGGCATAAGATTCTAACAAACCAACTGTACAGTCGATGACTGAGCATCCACCTCTCTCACCTCAACCACCACCTTCTTTTTTTGCTTCCCACATCTTTCCCCCAGCCAGCCGCCCTCGCCTCCCGCACCATGCCCATCGCCCACCTCCTATATCCCCGTGGGCCCTGCATTGTCGACCGCTGCGATTGTGTCGCGACGTATTTCGACGATAACAGAGCAGTACGTACCCCTTCTGCCCACGAACGACGGCTCCTCCCTGAACTTTTTTCTTTTCATTCCAGGCCCCACAGTATCCAGATAAGGATTGTGTGTGCGGCCACCCCTTCTATTCCCATACCACCTCGCAGGACGAGCTCGACGCCGTCGCCACCCTTGGTAACACGCCAACCGCGGCCGGCGCCTGCCTGGCCAGAGGCTGCGCCTGGTTTTACAGCGTGCGTCTCTCCCTCGTCGCTCTGTCCGTCTCCCCCACTGATTTCCAATACGTGTTCAGCTGGATTACCGCTGGGAACCCGCGAGCAGCACTTGCATCTGCGGCAGGCGATGGGTCGCTCACCAGCGTCTTCCTCCCATGGCACAGTGCGCAACCTCTTCCCTCATCTTCTTTCATAGCTGATGCTCCCTTTGCCAGGCGTCAGCCGGTAGACAGCGCTGCGCGCGCCCCTCCCCTAGGCGCTCACCGTTTGTTTGGCCCTGCTCCCCCCCCGGCCGCCCAGAGGTATATAATGCCCACCGAGGTCCAAGTCAAGCGTCGTCAAGACCACGCGGCCGAGACTCACCGAGACCCCCTCCGCCTTTTCTCGCGCTCCGCCCCCGACGATGGTGCACCCAACGAACGGCGCAACACCAGCATTGGCGTCAAGTTCAGTCCCGAGGCCCCCCGCTCCGTCGTGCCACGCAGCAGAAAGAACAAGAGCCCCGCCACGCAGGCAGGGTCCTCCCACACGGTCGCCACGCGGGCAGGCTTTCTCCCGGAGGCGCCCGATACCCCTCTTAGTCATCCAAAGACTGAGGACTGGCTCATTTGTGTCCTGCCGTTCGCCGACGTTCGTCATCTTCCCTGCTTTGCTTTTTCCTTTCTCACCTGCTGCATAATAGGTCTCCCTGTTAGTACATTATCCGGGCTCCCCCTTCAATGGTTACGCGGCCACCCCCCATCAAGCCCGAGACGTTGTCCGCGCCTGCGAGCGGGCAGGTCTCGTTTATGAAATAGCACTCTCCAATGACGGCCCCATCTGGCGTAACCTGCAGGAGCAGGTCTTGATGCAATCCGGTCTTCGCCGCATCAGCATCCCGCGCGCTTGCCACAGCTCTCAGCACATATTCGACTCACTTGTATATGGCGTCGTTGCCCCCGCCCCGGTTTCCAAGGCCAAGATGGAGAATGCTGCTATGGTCCGCCCGTGGACTCTTATTACACTTACATCCAATCAGTACACCACGGCCAATTTGAGGCAGTACGCGGATCGCGTCCCCAACCTTATCGACGAGTATTCGGGCATGCCGATGCTCCTCCTCAGTTCGTGCCCCACCCCCTTTCCCGCACTGCACTTGCTTCTCACTGTCTCGCAATCTTTTTAGTCCCGATGCACGGCAATCTCGAGGGCCCAGGGCCGGACGATCAGCGGGTTCACCGTTGTTTCCCGTTCAGGACCCTTGCGGGCACCGTCATCCTTCCCAACGCCAAGGAGATACCCAGCTGCCGCGATCTCGCCTGCATCAGCACTCAACTCCCAGAAGCACCGACTCGCGCAGTGCGCCAGCGGCCACCGTCTGCCGAGGTGCGCAACCCATCCTCGCCTCTAGCGCCCATAGCTTATGCTCCCTTTAGCCCGCCGACGGATGCCCTGCGATGCGTCGTCGCGTAAGATCCCCCGCTCCCGATGACGACGAGTATCTGCCCAGCGTTGGTGATCTTCTGGCGGTATGTTCCTTCTCTCCACCCCTCGCCGAACTTCTCCTCAGCGCTCCACTCTCCAGAGGGCGGCCGCACGACGTCATGATCCCTTGTCGCCTCTGCCCGAGTCCTCTCCGCCTCCGCCCGACTCCTCCCCGTACCACTTCTCTCCGCACATGGCCCCTGCTCCCCGCCGCTCTCCACGCACCGCCGCGCCCGCTCGTTATGCCCTCCCCCCTCCTCCTCCCCCCCGCACCTCCCAAAGACGGCAGCCCGCCTCTCCCATTTGCGTGTCCTCGGGTGAATCGGCCGATTCGGATGATGGCGACTCGGACTTCGAGTTCCTGGACCCCATTCGCGCCTCTGCCGCCGTTCGCCCCCGCGGCGCCGCCGCCGTTCCTCCTCGTGCCGCCGCCGTTCCTCCTCGTGTCGCCGTTCCTCCTCGCGCCGCCGTTCCTTCCCGCGCCCCCACCATCAAGGTCGAGGCCAACGACGACACCCACCCTTCTGCCCCAGCGCCCGTCGCGGACCCCCGCATGATACCCCACTTTGTCATCGAGGACTATGTCATCGATCGGCCGCCTCCTCAAGAGGTGCCCCAGGTGCGGTGGGAGGAGGTGGAGCAGTGGATCCAGTCACAGGGCCACCCCTTCGTCGCCCGGGCCGCTACCCATTGGCCCACTGCCCCTAGCGCCGAGCTCTTAGCGCAAAGCCTCCTGGACCTTGCTGCCTACGATGCCCCCTACGGATCCAGTCAGACACTGCTCGAAAGTTCTCCGGGCGTCGCCCGCCCTACCGTGTTGCCGGAGCGCCTCCAGGAATATCCACTACAGGTCATGGTGTAAGTTCATCCACCCCGTGTCCTCCCCCTCCGTCCACTGACGGTGTTTGTAGCGGGAACGCTCCAGGCGCTGGTCCCCTCCGAGCAACCTTCACTGCCGGCCTCAAGATCCTCCTCAGCAATGAGGCACTGTGGGGCCGCCGCGGTTCCTTCTTCATCCCCCGGTTCTTTCGCGCAAATTCCATCATGCCCGAACGTCTCAACGCCTACTTCCTGGCTGGTCGTTGGGCCGGCCTATCCATCATGCATCGCAACGGCGCAGGTCCCGACCCCATTAGTCCTTTCCTACTCGTTCTCGCCATACTCGGAGGGGACGGCCTTGGGACCCTTACTTTGGATTTCATTGCCATGTTTGACCCTGACGCTGCGGAGACCCTCGCTCCCTTGTTCGTGCTCGCCCCCGGAACCGTCGTCTCCGCCACCCAAACCCGCACTAGTCAGCTCGGTCAGCTCCTCGTCCGCGCCGACTACCACGAGGCATGTACTTGTCTTCTTTCTACCACCCCCCCTCTCTCTCCATTGACCTCTCTGCACTTCAGCTCAACGTCTTCGCGAAACCGCGTAGCTACGAGGCGCATTTCTCCATTCATTGCGACATCGTGGCGGAGGTCCTCCTTGGCATGCCCGCCTATGGCAAGGACCACAACGAGCTCGACGCCTTCCGCACAGGCTTCCGCGGCATTCGACGCCACTTCCCCGACGCGCTCGATGCCATTGAGGTGAGTTTCCGCCGCGGCGGCCTCTGGATGCGTACTGACCTTTATCTCCCTAGGCATTTACCTTGAAGCATTTACGCCACGCGGATCCTGATCACTACGCGCTCAGCCTCCTCGCCCGCATGTACGACTGCCGCATCACCTCGGTCGACCAAATTATCTCCCGCCTCATATTCTGCGTGGACACAGGGGACCGCCGCGACGCTCTTTCCACCGTCTTCTTCCAGCTGTTTTCTCTCCACATCCACCGGTGGCTCAGGGGTCGCGGCCACCCGGCCACGCCGACTGTCGTCGACTTCGTTGGCGAGGATCTGTTCAACGAGGAGCACGACGATCCCCTCGTGCGTGCCCGGCTCTTCATGAGCGCGATGGTCGACAGCCAGGTCGTGCCTCTGGATGACGCCTTCAAGTTCCAGGTAGGTTTCCCGCCATTTCTACCTGTATGCGGCTCATCAGCTATAGATTACTTTGCGTAGGGGCCTCCGGAACCTCAACCCCCCGTACTTCCACACCTGTTTCACAAGCTGTGACATAAGAGTCGACGGCTTCGTCGAGAACGCCCTCCTTGAACCTTGCGACTTGGAGGACAGCGAAGACGCGACGCTGTTTGATGAGTGGATCCACAGACTTTTCTTTGGTAAATCGCCCTACAACCGTAATTAGTCGACCGGACTTTTAGTTGCTATTGTGCTCGTAGTAGTAGGTAGTACTCTATATACCCTGTACCTCTACTCTGTCAACGCCGACACGTCTTTCTCATTTTCGCCATGGTGGTCAAGAGCAAGCCCAAAATAGGCGCCCGAGGCCTTCTTTCGATCAGGTGATCGGACATCCGGCAGTTCGGAGCGGAGTGATAAGATAACGCAGATTACGACATGCCGCCTTACTTTAAATGCTTTGGTTGTAGGATACAACACATGTTGAAAGAATGGGAAAATAATGCTAGGTTTTAGGCTGAAATAATACAGGTTGCAAGAGAAAAATGTGAAAAGTTCGAGGTTAATTGGGTATGGTCGTAGTGGGAGTCGAACCCACGCGAAGGGACCTGTCAGGAAAAGGCACGACTATCTCGCGCTATAACCCCTAAGCCATACGGCCGCAAAAGACCACCATTTACTGCAATACAAATAGACGTGTGAACCTACGTGGGACAAACAATAATAAGACAGATACGGCCAAAAGAACGTTGAAATGCACATCATCAGAATACATAACCTAGCAATGTGGTATACCCGACGCTCTACCCTTGAGCCACCAGCCATTTTTTCCAAAAGAGCCGGAGCGTTCTTAAATTTAAACCTCCTATGTTGCAACTACAAAGGTAACGGAGTCGATGGTCTATTCGGTGCTATAGCGAGACAAGTGCTACTATACTGAATACCAGCTGGTATCTCCGTCTGATGCTCTACCATTGAGCTACTCGGCCATTATTCTAGTTGGCAACTGGTTGGCAACCCTGCAAAATCTTCAAGTCTGTAAGAGACGGCGATCAAAGAAGTGCTGTCAGATCGGGTCACGTGACTTACCGCGTC
>JARJLE010000185.1:0-135847 GCA_029289555.1 Mycena latifolia | reverse complement strand
ATTCATTCGCCGTGCTCCACCGCTCGAGTTACGAACGGAGATGCACTCCGCTCTTACTGAATTCCGTTGGTGTTAGGCGGGATGTAAGGTAAAATCCGTTGAATGGTTGATTTCTTGAAACACGGCGCCCTCGCTTACATTTTATTCCGTTGAGGTGAGAATTGCTTTGCTAAATAATGAACCTCTAATTTCGTTACCAACCCCCGTCGTGCCCATGTGCCAGTCATCATACAGTTTCAGTGGAAGGCTGTTTAAAATTGCATCATACGCAACCGAACGCAGGTAGAGTACAAAACGACGCCCACGCCCATTACATCACTACATCCACTCGCAAAATACTATTCCCGTCACTTCAATTACGGGCAGGGAATCTCGCACACACACTGGGCGGCGCAGGTAGCATTCGAAATAACTGGGTGCAACCCATTCCCGGGGCACTGCCATGCATCGCCGCACGCGATCTCCTGATCAATGCCGCCGTCGCAGAGGAGGAACGGCAGCGTCAGGCAGTTCCGAGCGACCTAAGCCGTGCATTAGATTATTTCGAGAAGGGACGTGTCATGAACGGGAGCCTACAGCGACTTCACGTGCGGCCATGTCACCAACAGGCTGGTGGCGTCTTTAGTGAACAATGTATGCGCCTTAAAGATGGTGCATACCTTGGCAGCCGCAACGGCGAAGAACGACGCAAGGAGAGCAGTGAGGAGATTCATCGGGATGAATTTGTTGTCTTGGTTGCGCTAGTCCACCACCGGCCCTTATATATGGGCCGGCGCAACCAACGAATGGGTCGGAAGGATGTATGTTTATGATGAAACACCGGACAGGCGTCGCTACTATACCCGCTGTCGCATTCAAATTGCTTAGCTGGTTTCTCCACTCCATCGGGTCAGTATCGTTTGAATTACAATCCCGTACATGTCTAAATGCGAGAAAATAAGCACATACTTACCTGAAATGACCATCGCACGTGGGATATGAGACGCCGCTTGTGTAGCGGGGAGATCGGCGCCAGCGCGCTAAACGCTATGTGTATGCCGAGCACGGCGCACAACTCATGCCGACATTCACGGCCAGAGATACATGCTGCGCTCAGTGGAGCCGGAATACACTCACAATATTAATGCGCGAGCGGTTGGATCCAATGGGCGAAGACATAGGGACTACGATCCCAGTCAAACGTCAACGCCCAAGTCCCCCACATTGGACAGTTGACGCATAGGACATCGAGCGTAAGCCGGAGGGTGAATTTTCATTGGAGTCGCGGTCTAAGTACATTAGCAAAGGGGTAGATAGAGACCTGGTTGGATTCTTTTCTCCGCACCATGAGTAATATACCCGCCGCTGGAAAGTTCGTTGGCGGCCGCCGGTGGCAACCAGTGATTATCGGTGGCCATCGATCGACGCTTGTGTACCAATGGTTTGTCAACCCCCGCCAATCACCATCGGCATCCGCCGGGTAGCGCCGTAGCTCGCCACCGAATACCACCGAAAACCAGTGAAGAACACCAAAACTTAGATGATAATATAAATATTTACTGGACATCCCAAACTTCAATATTGGAGCTGATAAATGCTAATTGAACCTAGTTGAACGTTGGCTTTACTATCCAGGTACGAGACAAGTCATGCGAGAATTTACCATTCCACAGCGCCTAACTGGTGTGTATGCCGTGTGATATTAGAATTAATGATTATAAGAATTATTCCTCTACTAGTTCAAATGCGAGCATGAAGAGCACATGCTACACCCTACAGCCAATTTTGGGAGGAATTGTGCATCTGATGCTCATTTGATAGCCTCACTCGAAGTTTTCTAGTGCAGTTAGCACAGGGCATCTGGGAACGACTTTCTGACCGATAGGGCATCTTTCTTCCATTCAATTCACTTGTAAATCACAATATTTCATTTGAAGTCACATCTCTGATAAGGAAACAATTTGGAAAAAGCCATCCTCAGCCAGTGGAATACGATGGAATCCAGCGGCAATTGGTGGCTCGAGTGCTTGCAGTCCGGCAGTATCCTTTGAAACCATCATGGGCCAATGGAAGTCTCGTCAAAGGCGGGTTACTGAGGTCCAACGGATGCCAGTGGACTAGACGGGCACGCTGGAAACCAGTGTTTTCCGTTGGTATCCATTAAACCAACACTATCTCCCGGCGGAGGCCGATGCCGACCAGTGCCGATCGGCCGACTTGTCGGTGCCGCATATGTTACTGCGCACCACCAGTTTGGCCCTCAGCTGACTCGCCGAGTGCAGTTGAAGTTGAGTAAGAAGACGAGAGGAGTTAGATTTCTGCCAAATATTTGGACTGCCATTATGGGAGGTTGCTTGCTTAAAGAATAGTGAAGTGAACTATGCCGTTTTCTACAAACCATTCGAAGTTGCGCTCCGGCAGACTTCGGCTGGCCCTGATCCGTAATTCAACCGGCAAAAGAGGCAATCAATCCATCAGAAATTGAGGCCAGAACAATTCAACGGGTTTCCAGGTTTTCGGAAGCAGCTTCAACGAGGAAAGGAGAGTGAGAAATAGCTTCGCGCAATTTCCGAGGCCAAAGTTCGGTCAGAGAGCAGACTCCGACAGACCGGGTCGCGTAGCGTGGTGAATTTGCTCCGCCTCTGCATGCATCTTCTCGCCAGCAATGTCTTCAAGGGATTCCACACTCCTCAATGTGTTCTCTAAGTCCTCATCTTGCGCTGTACTACGCCACGGCGGACAATCAAGTGTCATTTGCAATTTGGGTTGCCATTGTCATCGAACCGACACCCGAGCTGTCATTTGTTAAATCCGGAGTCGCCTTTTGGATTTTTCCGCGACCACGACCCAGCCTTGTGTTTTGGCAGCATTTTGTTTTAAGTATGATAAAGAGACTTTTGCCCGCTTTCTCTATTTGCCCGAAACTGTTAAAAACAGATATTACAGCTTCTTGCGGAACATAGGGCGCGGCCCAAATTTTTCCATTTTAAGACGTTTTTGATCCCCGCGACGAGGATGGCCGCCCTGGCCGCAATTTTCACTTTACACATACAAAAAATTATATGACTGGAATCACATTGCGATTCTGCAGGGCATGGCCTCCTCACATTTTGTGTAGTACCACCTTAATAGACCAGATTGAATATTTCGGTGTTTTCAACGAGATCTTCTCCTACATGAGAGAATCCCCTTCAAATATCTAGTGGAGTCATTTATAGTAGCTTCATACTCATCTGGAGGGCACCAGGTGCACAGAATACAATTCACAGACATACGGCATGTACACGATGTGATTTCATCCCAAAAATAACTGTCTGACGAGTTGCAGCGCAGAATGGCCAGCTTTCGTTGCTCGTTGCATCTGGGACCCCTCAGTTTTGCTGTACACACATTCACACATGCCCCGGAGGGACTGCCGACTCAAATTTGCAGTATGTGCCCTAGTTCGACGACGCGACGCGCCCCCGTTTTGCGATCACGGGGTGTTATTGAGCGAGTTGGCCGTTCTCTTTCCCACTGTCCCAAGGTCAAGGTCTTTGAATCGGGCAAGGCCAAATGTGACGTAGTCTCGAGCGCGTACGGTGATTCCCTTCAGGTTCGAACGCCAAGTGTAGCCATGTAATTTTCTGTCAGTCAACAGCCTGGCGATCTCACGCTAAAGTTTAGAATTTGCTTAGGCACGGACAGTTCCAGGACATTGATTTCAATTTCGTTCATAAAGAGGCTCAAATTGTTGTACAATACCGATGAATACAATCGGCGACTATATCCTTCAAACGTCCACTTTCTACGCATCGCGGCAGCCGCCCGGGCGACCAGCGGTAATGCGATGGTGGTGGTGTCTCTCCCCCGGGACGGGGAAATCAGATCCCGGCGGGAAAGACAAAGGCGTCGCGAACACGGAGACTTCAAGCGATGGCACGCGCGACACATCGACAGGCTCGCCGCCCGCCTATCGACCGTTCAGTCCCACTGGAATCACATTCTCGACCAATGGTACGTACCTTCTGAATGCGCCAGTGAAGGTTGCTGATGAGGTACGGTTCGACGACATTCGGCTCCAGCGAGCCAAGACCAGAGTGCTCTATGATTCCCTCGTTCAGGTGCACGAAGCCCTCGACCTCGGCGTCATGGTGTGTGCGGCAGTTAGCACAGCGGTCAGGAACACTTAGCAACTCAATTTCAGCAACGCATCGACCCCCGGGATACTTAACTTGCACTCACCTATTTGCGAATACGTGGTGTGCACCTACGAAGTTGGGACTCGTGCGCCACTGCTTAGGATCATCGGGGACGGTCCCAAGGAACAGCAACACCAAAAAGCTGCCGCCAACCTCGTACTTCTTGACTCGGATTCTGGCAGTCCACTCCCAGATGTCTTCTTGGGGGTGCTGAGGCGCCGGCATGGCCAGAATGTGCGGGACCGAGCTTGAGGCGTGCCCATTGTTGGCGTCGGCGGGTGCAGCAGCCAAGTTGCTCTGGTGCTGAGGCGCCGGAATGTGCGCAAGGTTCGCCTGAGCGTGCGGGACCGAGCTAGGGGCGTGCCCATCGTTGGAGTCGGCGGGTGCAGCAGCCAAGTTGCTCTTCAGAACATTGGGCGCCGGGCCCTTGGCGGTAGACCCTCCGTAGAGTTGATTAACTTTCTGCGCGATGGCCGAGCGCACCTGGGTAGGATCACTCATATTAACCCCATTGAATTCAGGGTACGTATACCCGATGGTTGCTGTCGTCGTGACCTCGGAAGAGGTCCAGTAGGCGCTCTGCGAGTTCCAGAACGGCGTTAAATCTGTGTGATCCGTCGTTCAGTAAGCAGTTCCACCTTTTTAGAGACGCTGTTTTACTAGTGTTCTTGTCGACAGTAGCATCCGGACGAAGCGTCCATGTGCCACCCGTGGCAACTCCCGAAGTTGTCCAGACGCCGGGGTTCAGAGCAGCCCAGAGGGCGAGCAAACGGTCGACATTGCCGTGGTGCAGGAAGAAAATAGGGTCAAAGGCTGAGGACAAACAGGTAAGTTGAACAATCGACTTGCACATGGACGAGAGACTCGTACCCGCAACGGAAGGGTCGGACATCTGTCCGTTGCCGCCCACGTCAACATGGATACCGTCATGGATGGCCTCCAGGCTGTTGCTGGTGCTCCCACCGTCACCGGGAGTATGGTTGCTGAACGCGGGCCAGGTGTGAACCCGTGTCAAGAGATTATAGGTCTTGGTCCTCAGTTGGCTTTGTACGCTCTGCAACGTACTAATGGAAAATTAACAGAGGTAGCCATGTTGACAGCTCGCAAATACCTCGTAAGAACTCCCACATCGTCCGTTGCGTTAGAAGCCGTGCTGTCTGGCTGCCTCAACGTCGTTGGCCAACCGTTATAAGGACGTGGGAATGAAGGATCGATCGGGTGGAATGTATAACGACGGAGCGGGTTGGCGACCTTGATCGTCTGGCCATTCGGAGCGATGATAGAAACTTGGTCGAGAGATATGACCTCCGGCGGAGGTACGGCATTGCTGGCCCAGTCCCAGTAGGGCTGGCGCAGCTGCAACGCAGCCGCTTGGAAGCGGGCTTGATCAACAGTGTACGTGGCAGCAATGGCAATTGCTGCCCTCTGCAACGCTTGCTAAATGGAAACATCAATGCCCGCTTAATAATGCTTTTCTCACTCCAGGAACAACTTACCTCGATGAGGAGCATATACGGGCGGTGCCAGGTGGGGAATAAGACATTACCGTGGGTGCAGTATCCTTCCCAGGCCTGGGTATCGACCGGCTTTTGTCCTGACGCATCCCAGATTTGGTAAGGCAACCCATGGATTCCGGCGATGGAGAAGAACGAGTCTACGTCTGGCTGCTTCTGCCCATATATGTGCTCTGAGGCCCAATCTTGTTCAGCCAAAACCATAACAGGATGAACCAAGGAACATACGAAGCGCTTGGATATAGAGCGAGAACTGGTCTGTGATCTTGACGAAGTCGTGGATCTCGATACGGTTGGGGGCAGCCGCGCCTTGAGGAGGGGTTCCGCCCTGAGCACCGGTGATGATATACTTGGACATTCGAGTAGTTGGTTGTTAACAAAGATATTTCAGAGTGAGCGCTCTTGAAAGTCAAAGCAGGGCTTTTATAGCCGGGCACATAGCCTCCCTCAGGCACCGATCTCGTAAAGACCGGATGAGGTAAGGGCTGCGTGTACAAACAGCTCTACTCAGGGTTGCGGGATGACTGCACCAGATCCTCGCTGAGGCAATTCCGCCACCGACGGGCAACGGTGGCGTTAGTTAATTTGTATTGGAGTTCCGCCACATGCGCAGTCTTCTAGCGCAGTGAGTGCGGACGTAATTTGGTTCCGAGAATGTGGAATACCGGTTTAAGTCCCGACCGTACCCACAGTATTGACAATGTCCTTCCGGCCTCCGTCAAGTTTGCCATTTGCCCCAAAGTTTGCGTTGTGAACTGAACAGTTCTGCGAGGATTCGCGGGATGGCCATTTATGGGATTGTTCCCCTGATTGCGGAGGATTCAACCAAACCCATTAAGGGCACAATTGAACGTGACATACGCCGCAAGCTTGTAATTGGTGAATCTTGACATCCACCTATAACTATGCAGGGACGTCGAAGCCCGGGGACAATCAGAAAGTGCCGATTCCTACCGGAGGTCTATGAATCAAAATAACCCTAACGATTTTGAGGGCACAATTGAAGGTGCCATATGCCGTGAGCCTGTGCCGAAATGGTGAATCTGGGCATCCACCTAGAACTGAACTATGCAGGGACGTCGAAGCCCGGGGACGATGAGGAAATGCCGATTTCTACCGGAAGTCTATGAATCAAAATAACCCTAACGATTTTGAGGGCACAATTGAAGGTGCCATATGCCGTGAGCCTGTGCCGAAATGGTGAATCTTGGCACCCACCTATAACTGAACTATGCAGGGACGTCGAAGCCCGGGGACGATGAGAAAATGCCGATTCCTACCGGGACTCTATGAATCAAATAACCCCTAAGATCTGCTCTTTCCACCTCACTTGGTAGTCTTCCAGGTTAGGCAGGGTCCATGTAACCCAAAGCTACGAGGGGGTAATGCCTGCTTTGGTGCGGCGATCAGGATTGCCAAGTGCTTGACCATCTCCATCAGGCCGAGGATGCAGGGGCTGGGCGTGGTGCTGTCGCGGCACGTCCCCGGGCCCTTCTCCCTCCCGCTCCCGCTGATTTCTATCGTGCGAGGGAAATGCAGAAGCCCCCGTGATGTTACCACAGCAATGGATTGATAACGCCGCACATGTACCGAGTACTAGGCGTTTCTCTGAACTTCGCCTGAAAAATGTTAAGATTCAGGTTAGTTGGTGAGCAGATGGAGTGCATTGCACTACGCAACCGGTACTTGCCCAATGCTGAGAGTCAAGCAAGTTGGTCGCTCATCTCTACGGAGATGAAGTGAACTGTTAAGAATCTGACACTAGTGCCGTGACATTCCAAGGGCGTTCACTTGGCTCATTTTTATGGCCACGACATTTCCGCCGCCATTGCAGGACAATCGGAATGGGGAAGCAGTGCAAATGGTATATGGGCTGAGCGATGGCAGTATCTTGAACGACAGGAGACCTGATGGAGAGAGGTCAATGGCAAGCCACAGAGAGCGACAAGCAGTGTTTTCTGATCATCATGCTTGGGTCGGTGGCGTTCCCAACTTTCTTGGTCCGACGGAATTGAGGAGAGCTAATAGAATGACAAAGTCAAAGGAAAGGTTCGAACAAAAAAGCATTTAGGGTGCGAATTCGAAGGGCTCTGCCATTGGATGCAGACTTTGTCAGTTTCTCGGCTTTCTTTGAGGCATGCGAGAAGAGCGGCATTGGACCGCGGTATGCGTCCCGGACATAGTCTGATTTTCATGGCCGCCTATATACCACCAGCTCAGGTTGGCCGGGCACAGTGACATCGGGATGTCGACATCTGGCATGTGACCCCCCTCCTCGTCTAGCGCATGCGGCATACGCCAAAAATTCTTTAGGCGACGCAAACTCTATCTGATGGACTGCCAATCTGCCGTCCGAGTAAAAATAGCAACGGCCTCCAGCGGTAAACAAGAATATCTCGCCGCCTGTGGCGACCACGACACTGAATGCCATATAGCGTGAATGAATGCATGAATGGATCAATGTGCCCAAGATTGAAATTTCCCCCTTAACCCCAGATTGAGAGAAATGCGCTGCGTGGATCCGAACTCGAGCACTGGAAACGTAGAGTCAGCGCCCAGGGGCTCGGAGAGAGCGGGTGGAGCATACGTACCTCCGCGGGTCACGATACTAGATCCGACCGAGGTTTTGCATCGCTCTTCGCGTCGGGATACGTTTCTGCTGTGCACCCCTCGGGATCGGGCATGCGACGGGATCGCGCAGTAAAGCGGCCTGTGTGCGCACAGGCCTCTAGCGCAAGTAGAACGAGCGCTGCGCATACCGCCGTTATCTTGAGAATGGCGAGCGGTGACACTGCGGCGAGCTCGAGAGCGACGCGCTCGCATGGCGATCCCGCGCCGAGGAAAAGGCGCACATGGTACTGCACGGTGTGTAGAATCGCCAGAAGGCAGATAGAGGCCAGTGCAACGGTGACGAAGAACTCGCACGCGAGGTGCACGAAGCGGTTGGGGAGTGGGGCATCCGGCATGGCTTTACAGCGGAGGACACCGACAGCGAGAGGGAGCCGGTGTCGTCCCACGAATGCGCTTTATACTACAATATCAGGGAGGAAGAACCGGAGAATGCGTGGGCTTGGCATGTAGTATTGTGTGTCGAAGCATTACTAGATCAACGGGTCATTTGCCTGCTGAAGGTCATTGGGCGGCTTTGTGCCGTGAATGGCAGGATCTTCGCCGCCTACGGTCCGCGCTCAGTCGCAGCCCCGTCAATTGCGTCACGGGCGAGAGGATATAGAACGTTCATGGGAATGTTCCAGCTCAGAGTAGATTGTCAAGGGAGAGAGCATGTCTTCGGAGAGGCTTCTCTGAAGAAGTTAAATCGGCCAAGAACTTGAAGGAAGGATCTGCGCAAGTCTACGCATCATGCGAGAGAGTTCTGCAGTGAGTTAATTGAGTGGCCGGGGGTCCTCTTCCATTCCACATGAGAGTAAGGATGAAACTTGAAGATCGCAAGTCTCTGCACGGCGAACACGGAACACCATGAATCTAGCACAGACAAAACGCAACCATCAGGAGACCAGACATCCTCGAAGGTAAACGGCTCTTAGCATGGGATTTGGCTCAATTGCGGAAAGATCAGAGCAGGGATCGTAGTCGCATGATCGATGGACGACGTGGAATGAAGCAAAGAGTGACGGTCACGCCAGTCACATCAGCGTAGCCGACTCCTCACTCCCGCGGCTCCGCACTTGAGGCTGGAAAAAAAATCCTCGCGTGCACAAGGTGCAGGGAAATACTCATTGCAGCCAATTTTGACGGCACGTAGCGTACGTGCGCGCCAGGTGCACGTGGACAGCCGGCGGACTAACATCGGATGTTGCGATTGAACCGCAGCTGAACTTGGTTCAAGTTGGAAAGCGACAGCCCGCAGGCAATGAACGTGCCGAAAATTTCACGACTTTCTGGTCAAATGAGTGTCTGATTCTAGTTGGCGAGCTACGGGTACTAGTACACTTTGATTGGGCTTCTTACACTGAGGATATTTCCGGCTTGTCGATTGGCGGACTAGCCGCAAGCTTGCGTCCAAAGCTGATTTGGACAATAAGGAGCGCAGGGATAATATTCTGAAGAGAAACCGGCGCAATGAGCTTTCGAAATTGGTACGAGGTTCTATGGACTCGCCATCAGTTCCGCACTAATCGCGTAGAATGCGTCGATTACGGCGAATCTCGCCAGCGCACGTTCGACGATGATAGTCAAGCTGAGGATCAGGTATATCACCGCAGACTCTAGACTGGGAGACACAGACGAAGTCAGCAATGAACCCCCCTGCGATAGGAATGAAGACGAACAGCATCTTGATAGCGGTGGTATATCTCCGCGCAATCGCCGTCTGCCCGACGCGCTGCAGCTTGCGTCGGGTGTAGAATATGCGCCCGGCAGATAGCACAGTCAGGGTCAAATTTGTCGCTACGACCAGGCCGAAAAAGATGCGGGGGTCAGGCGGGCCGGGGATCTCGAAGTCTTGGTAGGCGGCCAAGTATCCAGATGCTATTCAAATATTCAAGCGACTTTGTTGGGCCGATAATTCACTGCGAACCTGCCGTAGCCAGGGAAAGAAGGATTGGAAGCACGATAACTTTCTTGTTGCTGCTACTGCTGCCCCAGATGACGTAGCAGCGGTATATCTGTCGATAAAATAAATCAATATCGCTTGCGGACATGGTCGCAGTTGGAATTTACGAGTAGGCTGTCTGCGATTGCACTACATCACTTCAACAACTCTGCATGAGATACTCAGAGGAACGCCTCACTTGTTGGTAACCACGAGGAGATTCTCAGCGAAGCTGAGAAGTTTATCCGTGCGATGGATGACTTGCCCCTCTGCTTCGCCTGGTGTGTACAGCGATCGCAGCAGGATCTGCGTGTCGACGGTCTGGAGAACCATCTCAACGGTGCCGAAGATGCACATCGCGCTGATGAGGCCGGACAGGACGCGGTAGCCGGCCGGCTTGCGGCGGAAGAGCGACCACAGCGCAAGCCCGACGAGAATTATGTACATCCCTGCGAGAACCGCGTCAAACACTGCACAGGGTAACCGGCGAGGACTTGCCATGCATGAAGAGCACAATCTGTTGAGGGAGACCGCAGGATCCATGGGCGCCCGTTTGCAAGAAACTTGAAATATCACGCACCTCGGTTTGCAGGAGGCTCTCCAGAACATCCTCTCTTGACGGGGCAGTCATGCTTCGGATCCAGCGCACAAGAGTCCTACTGAGCCCGAAGAAATCAGGGTGGGCAAAGCCCAGGAAAGCGCTTGATGACGAGACGCAAGACTTTAAGTATATCGCCGCAGTTGTAGAAGGCTCCCAGGGTCAGAATCAGCGCGCGTCATATAGAGCGCTCAACAAAGA
The DNA here is from genome assembly GCA_029289555.1 of Mycena latifolia. Classification (NCBI taxonomy): domain Eukaryota; kingdom Fungi; phylum Basidiomycota; class Agaricomycetes; order Agaricales; family Mycenaceae; genus Mycena; species Mycena latifolia. The sequence continues at coordinate 124,822 of JARJLE010000185.1, read as the reverse complement.
AGATATCACACCGCGCTGTGGATATTCTTAATTGCTGTATGGACGTGCGCCGCTGATCAGGACGAATGTGTGGCAAGCAAACGCTAGTGGGAAATGATCTGCCGGAATAGTAAATGCGCCTCGGGGGAATATTCTGCGGAGAGGTTTAAACGTCGCCAAGTTTTGCAAGCATGGTCAGACGGCGGGACTCGATGGCTGGTTCGCAGACTCGCCGCGAGTTGGGATCGACTCGCCAGGCATGTCACTGAAAAGCGCAAAGGTGTGAGGTGTCCTGGTTGACAGATGGTGACGCCATCTCGTCGCTGATCATCGCCGCCCAGACGAACGGAAGCAGTTGGCTCCGATTTAGCTGCTGTCAGTCCATAGAAGAGGACAGTGAGAATGGCATGCCGGCAGCTTGCATTAATCGGAATGGAAGATGTGCGAGGCAGGGCGGCAGTTCATTTCCAAGTGCTGTAGGCACAGCAACCACGATGTCAAAGTGGGAGCAAAGACACCTCAAGGTGCACACTCTCGAACGAGGGGCACGCGTGGGCTGGTATCTCACCTCATCGGTCGGAGGTAATACTTCTGTGGTCCCGAATACAGATGGCCGATCATCCGGCTGGGTCATAGAAGATCGTGCGCTGAATTTAACCCTATGTCTGAAAGAGTGCCGTCGAGCGAAAATACTCACCATCGCGGACTTTCACCATGATATGCGCACGGAAAACATTTGAGCTGCTGTATTTTCCGTACAGAATATCGGATGGAATGAATGCCAGAAGGCTTCATCAATTCGAATGGAAGCTGATTCATTTACGACTACTGTAGGCACAGGGCATCAGCAGGAACCACGATTTCAGACCGGGAGCAGAAGAAAAGACACAGCGATACCTTCGGAGTCTCACTGAAGCTGCAGTCCCAGCCAGCCCCAGAGGAACCTATATGCAGGAGCTCTGCGGCCCCGAAGATCATTTTCATCGACACCGCCGATTGCTTAGGATTCCCGTGCTGCGAATTAAGTAAATGATCACCATCAAGGTCTAGAAGGGCGTGGTTTAGCCAATACAGCGAATTGACTCACCATCGCGGAATCTCAATACGTCGGAAGCGCGGTAGTGGAGGCACTGCGGAGGATGCTTCTGTACAATACAGTTGCGGTTGGGCATGACTCATCTGGACCCCGGGGCTGAGGTTCTTTGTCCGTGCCGGGGGCTTGCCCGCTCGAGCCAATCGATGGAGAGAGTGTGCGATGATTCAGATCGCAATGTGGCTTGAAAAAGCACAGAGGTACGTACGGCCTGGGAACCATTGCGCATAAGTACTCTCCCAACCTGGGAAAGGAGGTATTGGTGACTCTGGGCGCTAGGTATGACTGGGCACGAGTCATTGGGTGTGGTAAGCAGAGCCCGTCGGATTTGGCTTGGACAAGAAGTGTCCCAGGATGACCTGAAGAGCTACGGAGGCTGGCGAAATTGTTCGAATGCGGTTGGGCGACGAAGCCGATTCGGCTCGGTAGACAAAGGTGAGACCAGGATCATCAGTGGATATTCGACTCCATAAGTCCTTGGGACCGCAGTTTGGCATTCGACTGGCTTTGACTGCACAGTGAGAGTCAGACAGACGTGTGATGAACCGGAGCTTCGAGTGAGCCAGCAAACGATTCAGTGAATTTTTCACGAAATTTGTGGCTTCAGTCTCACGGCGTTCGCAATGACGCGGGGGAAGCCTGAGCCTGAGATTCTAGAGACTGGTGATGGAAGGAGCATCTCATCCGGCATCCACAGTTTGAGGCGGGGGCAAGGAGACTCTATTTAAAATATCATCCAGGAAATAAGGTCAGGATCATGGTGTGCGTGCCATAGATATTGTGATACAGGAGACGCTGATCCCGAGGTATTCAATTGAGATCAAATACTGTAGCCATATGGGATGGAGGGCTTGAGCTCCCGCAGTCTTTCGCGAGACGGAGACGCCGGGAAAGATGTCAATGCCCCGAGCGAGCCAATACGACGTCGAGAATCTCGAATCTTCAGAGTCTCTGAGCACTTTGTGTTTCAATGCCGTCGTCAGATGTAGAGTTATGAGACGGCGGTCGGACTGGGCTACGCTGGGAGCGGCTGAGAGCTGACCGACACAATGTGGTGGCGCGGAAGAGGGAGGGTCACATACGTCACATTACTCCGAGTCGCCGCCGGTGACTGATCGCAGCCGTGACTCCTCTCTCCTGCGGATCCGTCATCCCACAGTGGGCCGCGCTGCGAGTCATTTGCTGGGGACTCTACGCTTGCCTTCAGTCGGTAACACCTCCTTGCCTCCCGCCGCCATGAGCTTCCAAGACCTAGGTCCAAACAACGTCTCTGCTTCTTCTGAAACCTCTTTTGCTGTCGGTGAACAACTGCGGTCGTCTCTCTCTCTAGAAATCTCCAAGATAGATGCGAATGTCCAGGGAATACGCTCCCTCGTCGAGCAAATCGGCACCGCCCGTGATTCTCCGACCATCCGCGCGCGCCTGTGTGTGCTCTTTTCATTGCATGCTACCGAGGCTGATCCCTGTGCCGGCAGACGCGATCTGACGGAGGTTACGCGTGAGCTCGCGCAAAAGGCATCGAGGGACATCAAGCAGCTTGCCACCCAGCTTCCGCAGGTAACTCCTTGCAGGAATTGCGCAGTGGCAAATATTTATGCAGAACGTAGGGTCCCGCGCGCAGGAAGATCATCGCGGATCTCGATACGGCGCTGCACCACTTCCAAGCGGTCCAACGCTTCAGCGCGGACCGCCAGCGCACGAATATAGGCGCGCCAACACATTTCCCTGTGGAAACCCTGTACGTCTGCCCACATTCCCGACGGCCCTGCCTGATCCATCAAATTTGCGTAGTCCCGAGGCGCAGCTAGTCGACGTGGCGGAGCCTCCGACGCAGACTAAGACTCTAGTGTACGCTACGGAGGACGCCTACCGCGACGGGGAGCTCGCCGAGCGCACGTCCGCGATCCACGAGATCGAGCAGTCGATGGCACAGGTCACGGACATATTTCGCGACCTCGCCGTCCTCGTCGACGGGCAGGGCGCGCAGATCAGTGAGTTGCACCCACTGCACACGATTTTAGTCTACTTATATGCGCGCTGCAGCGGTAGTGGAGGACAATTCCCGGCGGACCGCGCACGATTTAGAGCGTGGGGCGGCGGCGCTGGAGACGGCAGCGCAGAGACAGAGGCGCGCACGGCGGACGTGTCTAAAGATTATATTGGGTATAGTCTGTGTGGTGGCTTTCGTCGCTGTGAGCCTTTCCTCTTAATTCTCGGTCGAAGAGGCTGGCTAACTCCTCTGTAATCGCTGCTCCCAGGTGCTCATCTAATATTTGGGATTTTACTTTCTATATCAATCGTCACTAGGAATCTATCTATCAATATATTTAATCGGAATTACGGGTGTGTCCTCGTCTTCGCACTCTTTCCTCTTCCTGCAGTCACAGTCCATTTTTGGCCCGAGCACCGGACGCATGGGGAGATTATACGTGCGCATATTCACGCTTCAAATCGCCACTTATCTCCGACGAAAACGATTAACTGGCCGCAGAGCCTCATCCAGGGATACTCTCCAATGTTGACGATTTATTTTCCAGACTAGGCTATTCCACGACAAATGTGATGATGCCGAGAGCAGGCGTAATTCAGTGTTGGCACGGCCGGGTTCGCGTTTGACGAAATTGACCTTGACGGCCGGTTGACCCCGTTTGACCCTAGTTTGACCTTCGTTTGACCATTCGAAAAAAGCTCCGAATCGAGAACATGCTACTGCTACCCATCGCCATGATTTATACACCTCGGAGAGCAGCAGAGCATCCCCACCACTACTTTTCATCACCGTTGAGTGAAAATGGACATTTGGCCAATTAGGCGTGGGCGTGTCTACCACACATGTTTCGGCCGAGTAAACTTATCGAATGGAATCTTTCCTTGAGGACCTGTGATACAGTAGAAAAATATCTATCAGGTCCCTAGATAGTGTACTTCATATTATCCGAGACCCCTTAGTGGGCCACACTAGTTAGCGGGCCACTTGCATAATATAAGCCAGTAGGATGCATAGACCTAGGATTTGACACTTCTAGGTTGGAATACAATGTATAAGGATGGCGTGCGTCAAATTTGGAGGAAAGTTGTGGCAGCGATCAACAGCTGTGCGGGGTTTTTGATCGGGATGACGGCGTGTGAACATCATTCCTTGTCTCCGAACACCTTCATCCGGTTGTTCCTCCACCAATTCCTGGCCGATTCACAAAGTCAGGGGCTCGTTCTCATCCCTGGATCCAGGAGAATGATTTGCGACTATTCTGAGAACAAAAAAATGTTCCCTCTCGCCTTCCTGAGCCCCAAGAAGACCTTGATTTGAGCTTGAGTGGCAGATTCTCGACCTCTCTATGGTGAGTCAACCGTGTATGCTACGGACCTGAGAACTTGGGGCTGCACTTTAGACACCAATCACTCTCTTAGAACGAAATCATGGATCTTTACTTGCCATATTTGGTGGTCACCGAGGGATACATCCCAAAGCTCCCGAATTTCGTTGGCGCGGATGTATGAACTTTTTTGGAGTGGTTATTGTAGGCTAGAGGTCAGCTGTTGTTAATATATATATGCAAATGCATATTATCTATTGGTCCGTATTCAAATTTGGCGCACCAATGCACTCTGTGCTTTGCAGAGCATGCCATTCTGTGCACACAGCGATTTCACCCCTTTTCCTTGGCTCAAAGGGAAATAATTAAGGTGCTCATATACCTCGGAAGTGCTCTGTTATTGTAAAGAATATAGCAATTGCATGTCTTTAATGATTTGGGATACATTGGCGCGGCCGATATCAGCCCGAATGAACGATGTGAGGAGGTGGCCCACTAAGCTGTTTTTGCCGTTTTGGAAACCGCCGGAACAAAAAATTCCGTAGGTCGAGAGACCATCGTGTAAATTCGCGGAAACTATCTCAACTCACTCATAGGATGAATACCTTGGTGCTAGACCCCATATGACCGTATTTACCGCATTTTACGTTTGGGCTCAAGGTGAATAAGGCCATGGTGGCCCACTAAGCAGTCGCACATAATATATACATTCAGATTATGGTTGAAGAGTAGTTTGGACGCAGACGCATGATTCAAGGGTTTATGAAAAGTATTTAAAGCTGGATCTTGGCTTGAGCCTCTGAGGTAGTCCAATGGTCGAATTCTGAACTCAATTAGTGTACCTGTCTAGCGAGCGGCAACGGAAACGGTAGAGGCCCCGGGCAGAGGGACCTCGCTGCGGCAGCATTGTCATCTCATGATCAGACGTAAGGAGATTGCTCTATAAAGGAATATCGTAGGGTACACGGTTAACTTGGTTATGCCTTCGCCTAGTATCTTTACCTACATAAGAGCAGATTCAGACAGACGCGTATTTCAAACAGACCATCGCAGAGTTTAAATCACCGCTGACAGCTTTGAAGTCCAGCGAAAAGTGGCTCTATTGAACGGAACTTGGATAGGAGAGGGGATTAACAGAAACATGCAACGTTGATTGCTTTTCAATCCGGGAGAGCGACAAGCCAGAATGGAGACGAAGACTGAGAGTAGAATTTAAACAAACCGCGGGACGATTTCGGTCGTTACGAATTCCTCCAACGACCCAAACTTCACACCCAGCGCGACCAAGGCGGGGTTCGGCACAGGGGTGTCATTGTACATCCCTATTTTTGCTTGGAAGAGGGACTGACGAGAGGTTGGGTTTAATGAATGAACGAAAGATAAAATGCGCACCATCTCCTCGAGGTCAGGCAGCCCAACTGTCTCGACTGGGATGAACGTCACTTCTTTCTTAATGGCTGGCCTCTTTTCAGTCTCATTATTCACTGAGTATGAAAGAGGCTGACGCACCGGTCGCGATTGCTGCCGCCATCTGAGGATATGTGAACTTCATGCTTATCACGGGGAAGGATTTCCCTAGGACGCCCTTCGATGTGTCGGTGTAGTTGGAAAGCAGGGCGACGGCTGAGGCACCGAGGTCGTGCGCAACCCAGGTAGCGGATTGCATATCTTCCGGGCCAAACTTGGGGATGGGGAGAGTGTATCCCGTATCAGTCTTTGTGAGCGTTCCGTTTCTAGTGGAGAAAAGGGTCAGAAACTCGATTGCTTAGTCGGAGACATGCGTACTTGTACAGATTCTCGTTGAACCATCCAGTAAGCAATACGGCATGCGGCACGCCTGAAGCTCTAAGGTAGTCTTCGATCACCGCTTTATCTGTTGAGCACATGAGCGAGACAGTGTATGGTGCAGACCAATTCTTGGCGTACTGTCTACGTGATAACCATGAGTGTACAGTCCGTTTGATTCTTTGGTCGCGTTCGGCAAGGAGCTGAAGTCATAGAATTAATTCTGCACCGTCGAGCCTATTCAGGTGGGTACCTCCAGATGAAGAACTTAACCCCGGTCTCCTTGGCCACATCGATGAGGTTCTTGCCCTGTGTGATCTCGCCCTTTCCCTTTGGATCGGCGGGGAATACCTCAGGATCCCAGAAATTCGTCATCTAAACAACGGAGCAGAAACACCGGAGCAGAAGGTCAGGAGGCAGAGGCGGGCGACATATCATGTGACGCACCCCGAATACCGCCTCGCTCCCGCGGATGGCAGCCTTTAATGAAGCAGGGTCGAAAAGGTCCGCTTTGACGACTTCGACGCCCTTGGAAATCAGAGCTTTGCTTGCGGCGGAATCGAGACTACGCGAGACGGCACGTGGGGTGTATTTTCCGTCGGCGAGGACAGCTTCGAGCACGGAAGAGCCTGCGTGATGTCATACCCTGACTATTCAACTCTGATGGAGACTCAGAGCCGACGTACCCTGGGTCCCAGTCGCACCGAAGATCGTGATAATGGGCATTGTGCAATGTTGTTTAACTAATGTTTGAGGTGAAGTCGTTGGAGGTGGGGTGACTGACGTTCGTCCAGCGTCTATGCAGCTCTTATACAACGAGGTGGCGTCATATTCCTGACGCGACAGCTTGTCAGCCGCCTGGCTTACCTCGAGTCCTCCAATTCATTATGTGTCATACATCAGCACGAAAGCAACAACGGAGTCCGTGCTATACACTACAACCAGCGCTAAAGGATTTGTTTTTGCTTTTTTTGAAAAGTATCGCGGTTAAGCTGTACACAGCACGCTGAAAGCCTTGTGGGGAGATTCTGCTACTCTGTGAAAAGATGCTCGTAAAATTTGTTTGCTATTCCTGGCTATATTGCCATTATCCACCCGCCTTCAAATGAGAGACGCTCCGCGAAATGTAAGATACCAAATCTGCTGTGCCCAGAGTCAGACTGCCCACCGCATTGTTGCAATTTATTTCACGTCATGCGCGCTAATGTGCACCAGCGCTTCCTGCCCCCGGGAAGCGCGCGGTCTCACGCAACCTCCGAGAGACGGAGAGCAACACGGAGGTTCACACTGGTTCCGAGTTTCCTTTTTAGGACAGTTCAACTTCACGGAGGTCAAAGACGAAGGCGGAGGTAGTCATGACAGCTGCTCCGACTACTCACTCAGCTGTTCCTCGTCTTTTCATCCCGGATTTGCAAGCGCCCTGCCGGACTAATATTGTCATCCCGCTTGCATCCCGCATCCCGCCTCATCGACGCCCATCAGCACAATGTCCTTTCAGTCCCTGCTTTTCTGGCTTTGACGTTGCTTTCTCTGTTCCCGAATCCTTTAGGGACTGTTTTCTTCACCATAAAGGTATCGCAATGATCTGTCACCGTGATCCATCCTTGCCTTCGACTCCTCGTAACTAGATCTCTCGCAGGCCACAATATTACTCCTGGCACGCTCTTTTACCACAGACTGCAGTAAATCAATACACGCCCGTTTGACCCGTATGGCGGCTGAATGAACAGAGAAATTCTCGCCTCGCCTACGTTCAAGGACTTCAGTTCGGATTCTCAGAGCTATGACCCAATTCCTCGCTGCATTTTTTCGCTCCGGGCGCGTTCGTGTCTGAATCCCAAGGCTCGGACCAGCAGCTGGACAAGCTTGGACGCAGAGTTCAATCTCGGCGTTTGTTCCAAAAGCAGCGAGCGTGATTCCGGAGACACTCCTTGATGTGACTCATGCGCAGTTGTCCGTTGATGTCCAGACCCGCAGCGACCACCACAACGACGACTCGCGAGACCGACGACGGTGCCACTCTGCTGCCTAAATGCGCCCTGTTAACTTCGCTCTTGCCACCCTTCTTCCGTGTGCCATCCCAGCTGCGCAGATTCCGTTCCAAACTCCCGCTACAGGGACTGTAGACGGCGAATCGATCTGGAACGACTTCAGTGCAGGGCCCGACATAAACGCGACTGGCCACCTTATTTTCGACACGGTGAACTCGTTATTACAGCATTGGCCGAATACAAGATATCGCAATGGCATGTCACCGTGGTCTATCCTAGCTCGACTCCCTGTGACCCTCTATCCCCCTCTCTCACAGGCCACAACATTATCCCGGGAACCGTGCCTGTAGGAACCCTCCTTTACCATGGCCGGCACAACAGCAGCATCCCCACTGTTCCCGAGTGGGTTGCCACCGACCCGGAGCACTCGTCTCCCTTCTGCGGCGCTGCTACGGGAAACGAGTTCACGGGCTTCACGGGCTGCTGGCACCTCACATTTGTTGCGACGCGTCCGTTAAAGGTCCTTTACTTCGACGGCTCCAGTGGGGCGAACATGAAAGAAGGGACCCTCGACTCTCAGGATCTGGTGGTGTGGGGCAAGGTCGACCCTGCGCGGTGGCGCGACGAGCCAGGCCGCATCCGCGACCTATGTGCGTGGGGCAAGGAATTTGGCGTCGACGGATATGTGCGGTGAGTTTCCATACGCTGCTCGCCCCGTTGCATGCTCAATCGTACCACTTAGCATGGAGATGGACTTGTGAGTCAGGGCGGCTATTGCCGTCGCCGGTTCTGATTTGTTCTAGCGAGATTATGCTCTGTGACTTCACCGCCGGCGTCGAACTGCTGGCGTCCGAGTCCCTTGCTACGCCGTGGGCCCGCCACAATACGCCGCCGCCCTCGTCGTCGGCTCCGCGCTCTGCGCTGGGATTTTCCTCGCATTTCTACGCAATTCCTCCCCCTCCGCCCATCTCTCCATCCGACCCCCCGCCAAAAAATGACTCCAAAGTGGAGCCCGGCGTAGCGGCGCTGTTCATGTTCGAGGTAATCAGGGCAGGCTCGTGGCACAACCGCTACCCCGGCGAAACGCGCGTCGCGCTCGACCTCACGCGCCTCGTCTCCTTCTACGACACCGCGCTCGTGCCCTCGCTCGTCACGTACCGCGCTGGTCTGGAGCGCTGGGACCACCGGCTCGAGGGCATCTCCGCACCGGACCTCGCAGCAGTGACGACACGCCTGCGCGCGGTGCTCACTGCTGATCCCACCGACGCCGGCAGCGGGGTCGACTGGGCGACTTTGTTCCACGTTGTGGTGGACCGCTACGCGGACCGCCTCGAGCTCCTCGAGTACCTCCTCAACACTACGACTGCCGTGAACGGCGCGGCGCGCGCGCAGACGATCCAGACCCAGCTGCGCGTCATGCTCACTCCGTACATCCTCTACTCTGCGCGCCCCAGTCCCAACCAACCGAGGGACGATGAGTGGGCGGCCCCGGTGTGGCGCGCATGCGCGACGCGGCACACGGCGCACATCCACGCTAGTGAGGTGCTGCGCACGCGGCTCACACCGTCGGAGCGCCTGCTACTCCGCGCGCTGGACGAGACGAGTCGCGAGATCTGCCGCGTCGTCGTGCGCATGTGGGTCGCGGGCGTGCGCGCAGGCCTCGACCTGCTCATCACCCTCGAGGACCCCGACTCCTCTTCCACCATCCAGCCTGTCGTCGCGGGCTGGCGCGCCGAGACACGCGCGCTGATGGCGTGGCTCGACTGGAGCGTGTGGGTAAAGTGCCGGCCTGCCTGCGGCGTCGAGGTGCGTTCCGTCTGCCGTCTTCCATCCAATCTTCCTGTCCCTGCACTTGATGTAGTTCTGACGGGCATCTATCGCCAGGAAATGTGTTACCTCCCGACGTGGCCGTTCTTCTGGGACTGGAGAGAGCAAATAGGGCGCAACGATACGGAGCGGCTCGTAGCGGGGAACGATACGGAGCCGCTCTGGAAGAGGCCCCAGCCGCGGTGCATCCGCCTGTTCGAGCCTTACTCACCATTGTAGTGCGTCGGTGAGCATTGCAGCTCCTGGTTTTCCTACGGCGATATAACCGCCGCCCCTAGTACGAGATGTAGATGTTTTGTAATTGCTGAACCTTTAGGTTTGGCTAACCTGGGGAACTTGGGTTTCGATCAATATCCGTTTTTCTATGGCCGAGCGGTTAACCCTCTCACTCGCCACAGGGCAAGGGGCAACCCATTCTTGTCAGCTTAAATGTGATTGCCGCAGGCCGATCGGACCTCTGGAGCGACGTGAATTGGGGGGCCTCCTTGATCCGAAACCACCATCATCATCCGCCTTCCCGCAGTCTCTGCAGGGCGACGACCGATGACGGCGGCGATAAAGGAGGGGTTTTCAACCCGGATTACATCCAGGACCAGCCCCATCCCTGCCTTACAGTATAGGCTACAGCCCTCGTCGCTGGTACCGTGGTGTCGGTCAATCCACACACATTCCCACAGGAATTTCTTGGGAATGGCATTATCATGGCGTATCCTATGAGTTTTAATCCATTCACCCTTCAGGCGACAGTCTCGCTGGAAGGAAACCTCGTTTTCCTGTACAAATATGCGAGCTGAGAAACGAGCGACTGCTAAATCGTCGCTTTCTCGTTTTCGGTGATATTCGGATCAACGACGCCGCTTCTCTTTTTGCCTCCTACGCCTACCTCACTCGCCAACGAATCGAAAGACCTTGAAGCACACCCTGACCTCGATGCACACCCCCAATCGCCCCTTCTCCTCATCCCGGTGGAGAGACCACTCTCTGCTCTGCGCCTCGGAGCCGTGAAGGCAGTTCCGAGTCAGGATGCAAGTCAGACCCTCCGACTTCGCCGCAGTTGTGCCTACTCTCTCTCGACAAGACTTGGAGAACGACACTGGCTTTAGCTATGGTTTCACAAGACACCCGAGCACCTCAAGTCACAGCATTGAGCGACTACCACGTCGTACGCTACGTTACACGAGGCGTACCTCGCTATCCTCCCCATGACTCCGTTTGACCCGCAGCCCATCCCAGTCCCGTAGCCGCAGTCAAACACGCTGCGGCGCAACATAATACTCTTGTTTATTACCTAAAGTGGTATGTCGCTACGAACGAGGGGAAGCGCAATCTCACCGACTTTAAATATAGTACAAACGAACTCGGAGCATCCTCCTCGCCCTCTTCCTCTCAACCACAACCTCTAACTCCTCACCCACTACAAACCAATTCGTTCCCCTTACAATGGACGCTGCGCTGACTGACCCTACCCCGGTACAGTACCCCCATATGATGACACGAAGAAAACTGACACTTCTCAACTACAGCTTGGGCTGAACGTCACCGAAACTCAGGTTACCCCAGAGCGCCACGTCAAGGAGTACCTCGTCGGTCCCAAGACCAGTGAGCCGATCACGCACGGATGGACCACCGAGTCTATTCTCTTCAATCATCTCGACGAAAATGTAGAGAAGGTCATGAACAAGCACAGTACGTACCTGCAATGATCCTGCCTGCTCACACACTGATACCCGACAGTGACCTCTGTCGCCGCCATTATAGTCTCCCGCGACCGTCCCTCGGACCGTCCCTCCGGTGCGGATGCGATCGCCGACGCGCTCGAAGAGCTGAAGCTCGCTAGCAAAGACGACATTATTGTTATCCCCCCTACCCCGAAGGTCGGAGACCCTAACGCACCCATCCTCCCCCACACCAATATCATCATCTGCACCTCCGTCGAATTGAAAGAGAAACTCACCGGGGATCCCACGAAGGCTGTCGTCCATACTACACGCAAGGATGGCACCGATGGGTTCACCTTCTACCTCATCCCTGCATTCCCGGAGCCGAGCTGGTTCGTAGGAACATTCGTCGGCCTTTCCGACCGCGTGACACGCTTGGAATTCCTCTCCGCGCTATTTGACAAACTTATTGGCGACCGCTTTGTGATCAAGATGGTTCAGGAACGACACAACCGTGTCCCGGACGCACCCGACATCCCCTTCGTTGTCCGTGTCCTGCTCGAGTACGCGGCTACCAAAGCATGCCAAGTATGGATGCCGGGACGTCAGGGCCGTGCTCCCGAGCGCCAGAACGCCATCCGCCTCTACATGCCCACACCTTCCTTCGACGAAGCAGCCAGCAAAGAGTTCAAAGATTACCTCACCTCGCCCTCGTTCTCATTCGTCGTCGACTGTCGCGGCCGTGCGGCTCCGTTTAGACCGTCGCGTGGTGGCCGGATCCGCCCGATGGAGTGCAGCGAGTGCCTGGGGCTTGACCACTATAAGGACGACTGCCCCATCGCTACTTCCCCAGAATTCCTTGCGGTACACATGAATGACGCCGAACTCGAGTCGGTAAACGTGGGATACACCCTTGGATCCATTGGTAACCGCATCGACACCGTCGCTGCAGATGGCTTCAAAACTGTGTCTTACCGTGGCACCCGCGACCGCCAGACCCGCGGATATGGTGGTGCGCGCCTCCGGGGCCGCGGCCGCGGCCGTACTCGCGGGCGCAACCTCTGAGCACTCTTATTGGTGCTTTCGCCTCGCACAACCTCAAAGTAGGTCAGCACCGTCTAATCCCTGGTGTATGTACATTACGTGAATGAAATAAATCCACCTCACCGCGTCCTCTGCGCTCCTGAACTCCACTTGGAATAAGTCTGAAGATGCGATGGACCGGGAACATAATATGAAACGGTGGGACATACCGGTCCGCCTCCATGGGAAATAAATTCACGACTGACGCAAGCATGTCATAGGTACAATTCAGTTTGCCGCAGGTGAGAGCTGCGGCTGACGACGATCCTCTGTCTCAGAACCGCGCCCCATTGCCAAATCTGGAAACCCACAAAGGCGAGCATCTGGAACCGATACTTAACCTCCAACTGCGGTAAAAACCACCGGCCTGCGCCGCACTATACTTTCTTTGGTAGGAGACGCGCGTACATTCCTTTACTATTTAAAACAACACCAAAATACCGCGACAAGTTTCTCTCACCTCAATGAAAATGGCTACCCCGCCCCCCACCTACTCTACCCACATCAGCAACGTCGAGATGGACACCTCGCTTGACGTTCTCAACGACACCAACCCCACTCGCAACAACCTCATTCGCATCTCTGATACCGACACCTCCGACGCGGAGACCGACGACAGCATGCCTGATCTTGTACCGCCCTCTCCCGTCTCGGCTCCCAGCGCGATCCCCAACACTGCAGCGAATAATAACGATGTTGAGCCAGGTTAGGGGCCATTTCCACAGGACAAACCCCTCATGCTCACATACCATCATAGCCGCCGTTGTACATGCTGGCGTGACCACCCTTATCCAGCACATCGGCTCGTTAAGCATCGCCAGCTCGGTCACCAACGGAGTGGATCCCGGACCCGGACGACACCAGCCCATTAGTGCTGACCATCGCGAGGTCGACCCCGTTCCTGCTGACACAAGTACTAATTTGCGCCACGCCCATATTACCAAGTTGCACGGCGAAACGAGAGCGGCTAACAATGCTATCCGTGCAGCCGTCTTGGAGACCATCGAAGAAGTACGCCTCTTCCCCTCGCTGTCCATCGTGAATCCATTGGCTGACTCATTCCTTAGACTCGGCGCTATCGTACGTTCAACAACAATAACCGTCGTGGATACGGGCGCCGTGCTAATGCCTCGACCAATGCACGCCTCTTCGCATTGTTGGAGCGCCTTCATCGCATCGAAGTCATCCTCCGTCGTCTAGAGCGACTGATCAACCTGCTCACGGCGGCGCAACTCTAAACAAGGTTAGGTTCGAAATTATTGAAGTACACGCTATGCGAGTGTAAGCTATTTTCGAGAAGTCCACCTGTCGTGTACCAGGTCCATGTACATTACTTGAATGAATTGGGATAACTTGACCCCTCACCGATTACACCAACCCAGAAGCTTGATTTTAGAACCGTTCACTGAGACGACCAGTGCGACACTTCACAGGCATAGCACAGCCACCCTTAGCAACGGTGTTCGCTCTACCAAAGCACAGCCACTCGTAGAGCAAACACCGTTGCTAAGGATTTTGCAATCCACCGCAACTTTGCGTCCACTCCCACCGAGATTTCTTACTTAACTCCATCCAACACACCTGCCAAGCTGAAACATTTAAAACGCAGGAGGGACAGCCAAGGGGCTGTATTCTACCTCGCAAGCACTAATACACTCGGAGTCTTGAGACCCCATCGAAGTTATTGTTACATTGGACTTTCTCAATTCAGACCAATAACCCTTAAGTCTGAACTATGAATGTACAAGCCTATTTCTTTCAACTCGCCAAGGGTTTAAAATTAATCTTTTGTGACGGCGGTCCGTAAACGCAACAACACATGTCAGTACAAACCCAAGAATTCGATTTTAGTACCGAGGGCCCTCCTGGAACGCGGGAGGGTTTCGGGGACGTGGTACAGCCCTCTCGACAGTGCCTGCCGGCTGCGAGTTCAGAGCATGAAACCAGCAGGAGCCAGGGTATTCAGGGGCCTATCCCTGGCTACCATAAGCATGGCCCCTTCTGTAATAGCTCTGTTGCTCTGGCTATTACAGATCATAGCGAGGAGCAACATAACCGTGCCATTCCCAATGTGAATACCCCGGATCATCGTCCACCACGGATGAGTGCTTCCTCCGTGGAGGATGACGAATCAGGAGGCCCTCCCCAACCCCACGTTGTGAGTGGTACAAAACGCAAGTTGAATTGGATATCTGACGACTTCGCAGTCGTCGATGAAGGGTCTACAAATAATGTGAACGTCAGTTATGCTATGGAGAATACCGAAAACTCCACACCAGACAGTTCGCAAATCGGTAATAATGCCGACTCTGCCCTCCCAGAAGCTTGGGAGATCACTAACTGCGAGATCCGCAGGAGGAATAAACCTCTAAAGCTACCGCCGACAACCAAATCGACGAGATCCAGTCTAAACCTGGCCACATTAAATATTGCTGGACGAGATATTGGCATTCCAATGACGCACAGGAATCATAAGCTGAAGTTCCTGAAACATACCGTCGACAAGAAACACATCGGAATAATTGCACTCCAAGAGACTCACCTCGATGATGCGGCTGCAAATCATTTCCAACACCTTTACCAAAGCTGGTTCAAAGTAGTCTACTCTGCGCATCCACAGAGCCCATCCTCTACGGCCGGAGTAGCTTTTTTACTCAACAAGAAATTTGTTGACTTTGAGCATGTTCGCACCTTCAATTTAATCCCGGGTCGAGCATTGATGATTTCCTTCCCATGGCACAACGGTGATACCCTAACAATTCTTAACATCTATGCTCCCAATAAGCCGAGAGAACGTAACGAGATGTGGAATAAGCTCTGGGAACAATGGCGAGACAATGTAAACTTACCCCTACCCTCCCTCGTACTTGGTGATTGGAACTTTGTCGAAGATGCCAGAGATCGTCTCTCCACTTCACATGCCAACAACGGATCAACGGACTCACAAGCGACAGTTTCCGCAAGCTTTCAAAGACTGAAATCCCTCTTACAAATGGAAGACGGATGGAGAAGGACCTTCCTCACGGAGCGGGAATATACATGTGTACAGCACCGAACTAATCCACATAACGGAAGCGTACATGAGTCTCGCTCAAGAATAGACAGAATATATATAAAACACTCGCTTTTGAATCGTGCCGGAACTGGAATATCGATTACACAGCCATGAAATCGGACCACAGACTTGTGGCCGTCCAACTCGCTTGCAGGGCCGAAATGCAACCCGGCCACGGACGATTCAGTCTGCCCCTCTACCTGTTCAAAACTCACAGGTTCATGAGGGAGGTACGTAGACTCGGCATCGAGCTGCAGAATGAAGTTAGAAAACTAGAACACCAGCCACGGCAGGAGGGAAAAAACGTACAAATATTGTGGCACAAATTTAAACAAGACATCGTAGCATACGCCCGCATCTGTACTCTCATGATCTCAAATGATGATACAAAAAAACTCCGAACCTGGCGAGCTCAGCTTCAACTAATCCTTCATGACGCGGAAATGCCACAGGATGACCGATCCATTGCAGCGTACCTCCTGGAAAATAAAATCAAGGAATTTATTAGCGAGAGAGCTCAAGAAAAGAAAGACTTGAGCGACGCACGCTATGACATGGAGGGCGAGACATTAAACAGTAAATACTGGACTAGATCTGCCCAAGACTATCACCCAAAAGACACGATACACGAGTTCCGGAAAGGGGACTCACAGGCTGATGTACCGATCTATGAAACCCAACCCCGAAAGATGGCCGAAATAGCCCGTGATTATCATGACAATGCTCAAGATGTGAATCGACCGGACAACTACACCAAGTTGCTAGCAACGTCCATAGTGCTCGAAGACTGCAAGGCGCATGTATCCGAGTCCCAATACAACAAATTGAATGAGGAACTTGATGTGCAAGATGTTAATGACGCGCTAAATGTTTCGAAAAATGGGTCCTCACCAGGAATAGATAGCTTACCATACGAATTCTACCGCTGGCTGTGAATCCTGTTTGACGAAGACAGAAGACGAGAACATGAGGGGTTCGACATCCTCGGACTCCTCGTGATCCTATTTTCGGATATTGAGAAACATGGCATACAGCGAGGAACGAACTTTAATGAAGGCTGGATGTGCCCGATATACAAGAAAGGAGACCGAGCACAGGTCTCGAACTATCGTCCAATAACATTAATGAACACTGACTACAAGCTCATGACGAAAAGCTACTCACTCAGATTGACACAAATTGCGCCAGACCTGATTCACCCTGACCAGGCGGGGTTCATGCGAGGACGGAAAATAGAGGACCAGGTAAAGCAAGCCAAATACTTGCTCAACTATGGAGAAGCCATGGAAGAAGATGGTATCATCGTCGCTCTAGACCAGGAGAAGGCTTACGACCGAATTGACCATGAATATCTCCTGGAGGTTCTGACACACATGAGGTTCCCCGAAAAGTTCTGCAACACTGTCAGAGCCTTGTACACAGGTGCGGAAACTAGAGTCATGATAAACGGGGAATTAAGCTCGCCTTTCATTGTCCGACGGGGTGTTCGGCAGGGGGACCCTTTGTCATGCTTATTGTTCAACTTGGCCATTGAGCCACTTGCGTGCGCGCTTCGGAGCTCCAAACTAAAAGGACTGCAGATTCCCGCGACAAATAGACGCTTATTAGTCTCGCTTTTTGCAGATGACACAACAATATACTTATCAAACACAGATTCTTGGCAGGAACTTTGGCGTATCCTCGACCTATGGTGCACAGCGTCAACCGCCAAATTCAATACATCTAAAACGTTGGTCCTACCTTTTGGATCATCCTGTTACCGTCAACGGTTACTCCAAACCAGATGCTTGGGTGAGACCGGCGACAGCCACATAGCCAACGATATCAGAATACTGCCGGACGGAGAAACCTGTCGCATTCTAGGGGCCTGGTTAGGGAATGAAGTGGACTATATGACCCCATGGCCAGAAGTAGTGGAAAAAATAGCGGCTGACCTAACAAAATGGAACGGAAAAAACCCTCTCCTTGAAGGAAGAAGACACATCATCAATATGATAATTGGGGGGAGGACGCAGTACCTCACCCGAGTACAAGGTATGCCCAAAACAATTGAGAATTCCCTTATCCGCCTTCGGAATGAATTCCTGTGGAGCGGAAAGAAAGCGAGGGTGGCAGAAGATACCATGCACTTACCCTTGGAACGAGGAGGGAAGCAAGTTCTAGATATTAAGACCCGGAATGAGGCAATTGACCTATGGAATGTGAAGGAATACCTGAAACAAGGTGAAGACCGTGCTAACTGGGCCTTCCTCGTTGACCACCTAATCGAAAAACGGCTTGAAACCAGCAGTGTTAAAACTCAGCCTGGGGAGGTGGTAAATATATTCCTCCAGAACATAAAAGTACCAACCTTCAGGACGAATGCACTACCTAATGACGTCCAACGGATGGTGAGCACGGCTCAGAAATTCAACCTTACCTTCACCGCTCTCTCCATCTCCGACAATATTAAGCTTAACATGCCGGTTTGGAGACATATATCCATGAATCCAGCCCGCTTCCAAGCGATCCGACGAAAGGACGCTGTTAAATGCCTGCGGAATAATCATCGCATCACGACAGTAGCTGAAATAATCACTATAGCGCACCGGAGAACTTCCCCACTGAACAGGAGGCCCCATCGAATAAATGAATCGGGTGTCGGCCGTAAGAACTGTGCATGCGTTGAGTGCCAACGCGACAGGAATGAGTTCGGATGCACCAACCCTGGTAAATGCATCGAAACAGCCGGGGCACTGCTGAATGCCATCTACCCCAAGTGGAACCCGACACGTAACAATGATGACCTATGCGACGTCCTCGCGCTCACACAGGAAGAGCGACAGCAGAACAGTGACGCAGGTCGAGGGCAAAGTGACGTAGCTACTTTTGATCCGGATTTCCGCCCGACAGAATTTTACCACGGGTACCGCATTTTTGGCTCCGGCCGCGATGATACCATGCACGAAATCAGTGCAAAGCGATACCAGGGACCCCCACCGATCCTCAATAGCCTCACCATTTTTCTGCATGCAGTTATCACCCACCCCAGCCAAGGAAATACAGAAATGACAGCACTAATCCTCGACGAATCAGGGACCCAATTCAACACCGCGCTAACTCTCTCTTTCACCACTGTCGCACCACCAGCTGCCTTTACAGCAGCGCTACTTGGTGGCCTACTCTGGGTGCTACAAAACACCAACCCCAACACTGAACTGGACATCTGCGCCTCAACAGACTATTTAATGAGGGCCCTCGTGGCGAACCGTACCTTCCACGAAAATAACATGCTCGATGCAAACTTTGGCTTACTAAGAGCGGTTTTGGGAGCTCTGAACGAAAGATGTGGACGTGTACGTTTCAAGAAAGTCAGCAAGAATCCTGCACACACTTTGAAGTCGCAAGCCGCGCGCAGGGTGTCATTGGACACCGAAATTGACATCATGTTCAACTGCCCTGGCATACTGATATCAAATGGAACACAGCGCTTATTTACGAAGATAATAAACTCCTTGAAGCCCTCACCTTACCGAAAATCCACCGAAATAAACCTCGACCGTATCCGCAGCTGCATTCAAGAGACATCCGGCTATATTCCCACTGACAACACCATCTGGAGATCCATACGGTCACGGACCATACCACGAGTGATACGAAATTTTCTCTGGAGATGCATACATAACACCTTTCGTGTCGGAGACTTCTGGTATCGCATTGAAGAACTTGAAACTTTTGCTAGATGCCCGAATTGTACCGCTGATGAGAGTTTAGAACACATCATGCTCGATTGTGACGCCCCTGGTCAACGCCAGATATGGGCCCTATGTGCGAGACTGTGGGGGAATAAATATGGTCGTTGGCCACAACTCAACTGGGGATTGCTTCTCGGATGCAACCTGCTCAAATTCAGATCACGGAAAGGAAAATTAATCCCACATAAACAAAGATTATTTGCCTACTTGTCACCGCTTCCATGCAGTTAATTTGGAGACTAAGAAACGAAGACGGTTTGACAAGAGCGATGAACATCACACTCACACAGAGATCCATAACCGATGGGTTGCAGCGATTGACTTCTTGATTAAACGTGACCGCTTGTCCACAAGTAAGATCCACTTCGGTCGAATAGCTTTCAACAGACAAATGGTATTGAACACCTGGAGTGGCATCCTTTGCGAAGAAGATTCCTTGCCGGATGACTGGATACAGTCAGATCGGGTTTTAGTGGGTATACGACCCATATGTTTAAGGCGTGGAATTGGTTAGCACAATTCTAGGTCGGAGCCCCACACTAAGTTCTGAAAACTGTGCGTAATTGGCATTTCCGACGGACAACTTACCGGCTTTCTACTGATTAAAAACCGGTTACCCCAACGGATGAGCTTGGAATGCATTGCAGACTGAGTATCATTAATCAACGTTCCAAAAAAAAAAAAAAAAAAAAAAAATCCGGTTTTTCTACATGCATCCGTTTTTCTAACATGCACAAACAATGAATTCGTCATACAAATTTGGTCATCTCGCGAAAACGATATTACTCCTGGTGTTCGACGTGGAACTTTGGATACAAAAAAAATGCAATGCCATACCACCACCTTTTTCTTGCCAAATGCCAGGATCATGAGCTACTACCGCTACCAAAATGTACTTGCTGTTCCTTTGGATGTGTCATATTTGTTTCGTGTTCGTCCGCCCGCATCAGACTCGGAATATGTTGCGTCCGAAATCAATCAGTTGATTGATTGCCACGTCAGCCGTTGTGTAGTGTATAGTTAGCGGGCAACGAGAGCCTCTCTTGTTTTGAGTGTGTGAAGGAAGTTGGGAGGCAAAGCTGGGCGAGAGCAAGGCGAGAGAGTCGGAGGAAGGACGGTCACGGTGACACCATCAAGTGATGGTATCACCCGGTCCGGAATACCCCGCCGCGGCCAAGGGTACGAAGTCTGAGTCTTCAGCTTGAACCTAAAGGTTCAGCGCCCGCCTCGAAGAGGCCCAATCCTCAGTCATAGATTCATTTGTATACACGAATCCAGGCCGAGAGATAGCCTGACGATTGGTGACGTAAAACGTAACCATGGCCACGGCGCCTCTTGACCGTGACTTCCATCTCCTGATGAATAGTATTGAAGAATAGCAGCCAAGGCCGTCTGGCCGCACGCCGAGTGTACTCGGGGTTCCGCGCCTCGCGGGTCTTCTGTACGCAGGTCTAAATGCTTGCCGTCCTGCTCTGGGCCGAAGACTTCCCCGCTCAAGCCCTTTCCTCGGACACATTCGCCTGGACCTCTTGCCGACATGTCAAATTCCATGCCCTACGTCTGGCCCGGAGTGCACGATTTTATTCCACATGGAAATTTCTCTGGTCCCCGCATCTCCGCATACCTCGCATCCGGGTTTTGGGATACTTTGTCGTCTAACCTAAAGCTCTTCGACAGCCCATCCATTTAACGGGCAAAGCGGATAGGTCTACTCTCACCTTCCAAAGCGCCCTCTCTCGCGTCCTCACTCTCACCCATCTCCATGCCCCTCGTCAATGATTCACCTTAATTGCCGAGGACTAGCGTCATGCGCAGCACTCCGACTCCTTCGAGCTTCTTTCGGAAACAGACAGTATTCTTGACCGGCGGAACAGGCGGCCTCGGCGGATGTCTTCTTTGCAAGCTCGCGATGAAAGTGGACACGCACAGGATATACGTCCTGGTTCGAGGGTCGGCTTCCCAAGCGATCGCTCGGTGGTCCGAAACGATGCCGAACCAAATCGACGACATCCTGGGGACAAACAAAATTCATCTCGTGGTTGGAGACATCACGGAGAGAGATTTTGGGATCGATCCCGTAGTCCTTGGCGAGATGGCCGATAGCGTCACCCTGGTCATCCACGCCGCAGGGAACATCAACTTGAACAATCCGCTCAAGGAGACCGTCTGCGATAACTGCCTGCCGGCACTTGAGCTGGCGCAATTGGCGTCCAGATTCGACAATCTAGGTGGATTCGTGTATATATCCAGCGCATACGCGAACTCGTTCCTTCCAGATGGCATCGTTGAAGAGAGGATTTACGACGTGGGCGACCCGGAGCAACAGCTTTCGGAGATTTTGGCGACAGGCTCCGTCGCACAAAGCCTGCCCAACTTCATCTGGCCGTACTCATTCGCTAAGCACCTCACGGAGCGCCTTCTTCTATCGAGGAACCCTCACCTGCCCCTCCTCATTGTTCGGCCAACAATGATCGCAGCTGCGATTTCAGAACCATACCCGTATTACAGCCCGCCCGGCTCTTCCCCCGTGGCTACGTTTCTACGCGCTTACATGGAGGCCCCAGACTCGGGCGTAGTCCATGTTTCTCCGCGCCATCCAGCAGGATCGAATGTCGTGGACGAGATCCCGGTCGACGTGGTCGCGAACCTCATTCTGCTCCACGTAATGCATGGCAAGACTGGCATCGTTCACGCCGGGGCGCAGAGCTACGTCCCGCGATCCCTTTCGCAGCTGCTGGAGGATGTTCGCTCCTACCTCCCGCGTAAAGCCGGCACGCCCGCCCTCCAGGTTCATTATGTGACGGACACGCGTATAAAACAGAGTTACTACGCACGAGTGTGGAGGGTCGCTGGGAGGGACTGGCAATTCTCAAATGTGGCATCCAAGGCATTAGCAGGTCTCGAAGGCCCATTAAGCATTGCCGTGAAGGATCACGATGCTGCCACATTTATGGCGACTAGAACACGCCTCATTGCGGAGGAGATCACCCGAGTTAGATCCAAACTCTGAGCAGAATGCAGGCAGTGTCCTTTCACTATCTTCACAAATGCATAGACTAGTGTTTTTCGATCATTGGGACCTTGGATCCCAGTCGACGGTACAATTACTCTCGAGCCGTTCATGCATGCCACCTTCAGACGAGCAGCACAAACCGGTAGAATATATTGAAACACGTATAGGTTTACCCCGTTGCAAAACTCCGTCTCAAGGATCAAAATCTGTGTCAGGCTAAACCACCTCTCCAACCCTCACTACCTTGCATGTGTTCAACCGCGATGGTGGCACCCTAATGTATTTGGCGCCTTGCGCTTGGGCGCTTCATGACATTGTTGAGTTTGTTAGCACCGTTCAACATGTCACATCCTCATGTCCACCACGATGTGGCATTCTTGGGGAGGCGCTGGCCTGAAATTCGGCGTGAGTCTCTCCCGCCGCAAGCACTAGCTCTCTTCTCCTTGCCTACCTGTATTTGAATCATAGTCGACATGTTACCGCTCAACGCAGGATAGATTTACTAGAAGTGTGAACTGCCCTTGCGGCGAACCATTTCTTCAGTGCTGCAGATACAGGAGACGCCAAGGAGCGGGCTTGAGCTTCCCGCGGCTGTCTCTTGGTCAGGGCGCTAATTTTCAACCTTAGGCGCTCCTGGCCGGTTCGCAAGTACAGTAGATCACATTTCATTCCGCTCACCCAAGGTCTGGTCAGAATCGTGCACGCGAACTATCCGCGCAACCAATATCAATAAGCAAGCCCTGTGTCGGCGGGCCATTCCAAGCTGTGCCCGTAGTTGCGGAAATCAAGAAATCATATCCCTTCGAATTACTATCAAGAAGAAGAGCGGGATACGGAAGATAGGCATCGGCGTCCTTGGGATCACAGTCCCTCTGAGGAATCATAATGACAAGAAACAGATGCAGTGCCTTCGCTTCGTTCCGGCGGGTAAAGAAATCTGGCGCATAAGTGATGAACTGATGACATTCGTCGAACCGGACCTCAGGATGCGGTCAAAGTATGACTTGGTTGGCTGGAATCATTCTACTGCGGTTCACATTCAGAGGGAAAGGACACACTTCCCCCGGAAGGCCTCTTTGATTGCTGTGGTGTCGCGGAATTTAGCGGGGGGAGAACGCGGGCGGATGTGGTCTACGGCATCTTCGTGAATTTGACCCTAAGACTTAGATTATTGCCTAATGGCAGCCTATGGCCCACGCGGAACTCCAACCCCGAAACAGTGGAAGTCCTAGAACAGAGATCTTCTGTATGAATGAACATTGTAGCCCAATGTTGATGTTTGTTGTGACGCCAGTGCGAAGCGCGTCGGATCACATGACATTACTGACGCACGTGCGGCATTAGCTTTTCTGGTTTCTCCTCGTCCCTTTCTTTTTTACGATTTCAGTGACTTAGAATGGCCACACTGAGTCCAGTAAAATGTCAGACTACTGAAAACTTTCCCTTTCTCGCCTGGAAGCCGTTCCCCGCTATAAATTCCCGAGCAAGGGATCTTAATTCCAGGAAAGATACTTATTAAGGGGGTGGACTCTACGACACTGGCCCGAAGCGTCCCTTCCGCCTAGAAGTCTGAATGCAACAGAGCTGGATGCCCAAAAAATAGGAATGCTAAATTGAACGAAGAAGTACATTTTGGCAACAGGTATATATCAGAAGATCCTGCCCCACATTCAATGCATTTCATAATTCCCGGCCAACGGGGATCTATCTATATTTATGTCTTCGGCATCTCCAGTGCGGTACATTCGACGCGAATGCGCTGTTTAATTATAAGGGATTGATACGGGCGCGCAAATTTGTTTTTCGATGCGCATACCTTTGCCTTCAAATTCTCTTGGTCAGACTCTGATTCCGCATGTGAGCGCTTGATAATTCGACGTCCGTGGCATGTCTGTATAACGACATCATCGATATAGCTCTCAATCCCTGTATCTTTGTGATTGTCCACACTGGTATGGGCGCATCAGACTCGGAGGGATGCGACCGACTCTGACATACCTCTGTAACATGCCAGTAGCAGGCTTCGGCGCAGGCAATGAAATGTGCCCGGTCTGCATCTGCAAGCCTACCCGCGATGGGTATTGCATTTGCAGATGGTGTGCAAGCCCCCTCTTCTGCTTCTGAAGCTCCCGTTCGCCAGTTTCGATGGCTTCTGCCCGCGCTACAAGGTCCCTGCGCCAGGCGAGGGCCACTGCGACTTGTTCCCGAGAGGCAGCAAGCGCCACGTGGAGCTCGTTCCGCTGCTTGGTGAGGAGATCCACATGTCCACGGAGGGTTCGAAGCTCCGTATCCCGCTGTTCCAGTAGGGCACGGGCATCCACGGACGCCTGCGTGGCCTCTGCAAGCGCTTCAGTCAGAGTGTCTAAGGGATGAGGCATTGAATAGCACAGGTGTGCTACTCCCCCCGTTGCTTTTATACAGGAAGAATTGATAAGGGGATGTGAAATAGGGGTTGTCAGAAGATCAGATATAATATTGTCATAAACCGATAGCGTATCATTACATGGACACATGGGGCTAAGAGACAATTAGGATGAATTAGACTAGCGCCAACCCCTGATCGAGAAGAATTTCATATTGATAAGTGGATAAGCGATAGGAGGTTGTTTCATTGCCAAGGCTCTTCAAGGTTTTCTTGACGCGCTGCAAGCCAGCATTGAAGGTGAAGTCGGTACTTACGAATCTGAGAGGCCCGTAGACTGACTGGCGGGTAAAAAGTGGGATACATTAGGCCGAAACAGGAGCGCCCCCGAGTGTCAGAGGTATGACCGCCCCGAGGAGCGTAGGAGGTTGTTTGCACGCGCGCCGAATGAGAAGAGAACGGAGGAGTCGGGTTCAGGAAGAACCCTATTTTCGCATGGCGTACAAACTGCATCTATTTTACCCTTGGTTCGGTTTTCAACAGTTCCTCACATAAGCATCAGGCATATCGCGACCATCCTATTATAGGTACATACATAATTAATATGACGACCAAGACACGAATCAAATTACCCTCCTCATAGTCCGCTCCCCGTCGAGGCAACCCAGGGTCAGGTGAAGCCCACCCAACTCCTTCAAACATTGAACGTCCTGCGGAGCGACGGCTCTGTTCGGGATCGTAATATCCACAATCTGTAGAGGGCAAGCGTTGGGTGGCACTCGCGTCCGGAGCATCGCGCATACGGTTGAGTCGTGGAAGAGATATACCCCATCGACATGGAGGGCGAACTACGAGCGCGTCGAGCAATTTGTCGGTAACCGTCAAGGGGTTTCCGCCCCGGAGAATAAGGGTACGCAACGCGGGGACGGCTTTGAGGAATTCAAGCATTCTTGGCGGTCGGAGGGAGGATGGGTCTTGTTAAGGCACAGCTCGATGCGTGGATGTGAGAAATGAACGGCATGGGGTCGAATTCGTTGGAATTGGGATGCCGGGGTATGTGAAGTGCTTCCAGTTTGGGCATCGTAGGGTGGTGAACTGGTCCCTCGTCCCCGTCATTCTCACGTTCCGCGGGTACCTTCCAGCTGCGAACGTGGGGCAGAGTGCTCGACGGCGCGAAATGGCCGCACCCGAGATCCCTGATGTTGGGATAGGCGTCTATAATGGCTGCGGTGAGTCTCCCCGTCCAGCGCAGGGATGAGATCTGGTGACGCGGGAGATTGACGGCCAATACGTCGACGTAGGAGAACAAGACAGTCTTCAATCGGGGGGCGATTTCGACAATATCCGCCATTCCTTCCCACCAGCCGCGAACATCTAGAATCTCTGGGCGAGACAGCCGCCCTCACATACTATTGATGCTGGGGATCGCCCACCCCGGCCCGAATGGTTCGAGTACCAGTCGATGGAAACGTTGAGAATGCTTCATTAGAAGTGCGATCTCGCGCTCGCCATCGGTTGCCCCTGCAACTGGTCGCTGTGCCTCGATCTCGACAATCAAGAGGCACTCTCTAGATTGTGTGAGGTACCATTCGAGTTGCGCGATGGTATTGGTTGGTTCGAATAAGGTGAAGGAAAAGGCCGACCACAGGAGAAGTAGCAATAGCCACCGCCCTCCAGTGTCTGACGACCATACCCAGTGTGGCGACGGGGCCCGACCCAATTGGCGCGATCGCGGGTAAGTCGGCCGTGGGCGAGGAGGCACGGATCTCGAATGAGTACTGTGAGGGACTCGGCGCGCCCATCGTGGCCCCGAAGATATCCAGCAATATTTTGACGGGCACCCGTGCGATAGGGGAAGTGCGATTGGGCAGTAACCCTCCCGACAGCGTTGGACGTGGCACGAATGTCTCGGGCGGCACAACGGGGAGGGAGGTGATCTCCTGTGAAGGGTTGGTTTCTGGTACACACGTTGGAGACAGTACTAGTACACAGGCGATCCATTCGATGTTAACGTTCAGAGGTTGGGGAGAATGTGGGAAGGAAAGAGCGATGGACAGGAGTTGTGGAAAGAGGAGCTTGGAAGAGGAGGTGCGGACACCAGATCGGACCACAAAGATCAGACAGGGGCTGGCGAGTTCAATCGAGCTGAAAAGGCAGACTGCAGTCTGATCCTTGTTCATGTTCTAAGTTTGGAGACTTCTGCAGAACAGTTCCGCTCGTTGAATAAAACAAGTCAATCATATACACAGCGCTGAATACGATAAAATAGCCAAGAGAGCAACACGGTCCGGCCCGTTGACCCCTGACCCCTACCAGTGCAGACGATGGGTCGGGCACTGATAGCCCGTAGGGTTCTTGAAGAGGTAGAGCTGGTGATACGTCTCGGCGTCCCACCACGGCCCCGCCTCGTGGATCTCTGAGACGATCTTGGTCCCCTTGGGGGTAAAGTGCTTCGCCTGGACCTCGTCCGTGACGCGGCGTGCAGTTGCAGCCTGCTCGGGCGTCGTGGTGAAGATCGCGGAGCGGTATTCTGTACGGAGGTCGCGGTGGTGAGCTCGGGAAATACAGTAAAACACGCGGAATAGAGGTGGAATGGAGGCGTTTTGGACAGACGAGGGGAAATAATGGAACACTTACGCGTGCCAACATCGCCGCCTTGGCGATTAACGGTGGTGGGGTCGTGGCTGCGGTAGAAAAATTCCACAAGCTCCGCATAGCTGACGATTGCGCTGTCGAATTCGATCCGGACGGCCTCTGCGTGCTCCGTCGCGCCGCTGCAGACGGTGCGGTAGTCCGGATTCGTCGAGTCCGCGCGACCGCCGGTGTAGCCGACAGTCGTCTTGAGGATGCCCTTGGCGGGCGGGAAGTGCTTGACGAAGATGTGCTCTGTGCCCCAGAAGCAGCCAGAGGCGAAGATTGCGATCTCAGGGGTGGATGGGCCTGCTCCACGTCAGCGACGAGTCTTTCGCTCAACGTCAAAACAGCTCACTTGACATGCTCGTATGACTGGGTTCTTGTTGTGAGGAGGTCGAGCTTGCCGAATGAAGGGCGAGTCGGAGTGGTTATATACGGGTAAGTCACGGGCTGGATGAGCGCGCCGCAGCAGTGGCTGGTGCTACAGATGCCCGCAGTGGCGATGGGAGACAGTAAGCAAAGGGAGGATCGTTATGGTGACGAATCCTGCACGTGACGTGCTGACGCTTTAATGAATCCGGCCAGGACGGGGTTAGCTGATAGCGTTGCGACTGCGCAGCCCACCGATGAACAGCCCGCCGATGAACAGGAAGTTGGTTCCAATTATTGATTGGATCGAATTTCGACGCGCGGCGGGCGTTGAGAAGCGGAGACGTAGGTAGACGAGAGGTGCGCGGCACGTAGCCGTCGAAGAGAGCTCGATATGCCTGTGATTCATCTGGATAATATGCAAGGAGTGAGAAAATGCTTCCACCAACTGACCCGAATAGCCTGAATTATTAGATCTCTTGGCATATTTATCCCTCGGTAGCGGTTCTACACCGAGTTCGTTCTCATCCAAGAAAAGTTTGGGTGACAAAAATAGTTAGCAAAAATCCCTGCCGCCGGTCGTCAGCGCCCATATTACAGCTTCGAACGCATCGCATCGCCCCAGATGGAACGAACGGCCACCCAGTATCTGACGGGATATACCTTCGAATGCTGAACATGCGCGGATCCTAGGAACACCTCTTCCCGCACAGTCAACCCGGTTCTCTTCGCTGCCGCAATATGCGCCCGGACATAGTCGCTAGCGGTTATCTGGTCCGCATCCGAGTATAGGTACAGCCGCGGCACTGCGCGGTCCATCCACGGGAAGAATTTCGGGTCGTTCAGGTTGTTCCGGATGAAGTCGTGCATCCGCGGCTGCCCAGAGAGGATGGAGCCAGTTGTGAGCACTACGTAAAAGGCGGAGGCTACTGCTAGGCCGCACAGGCGCGTGAGACCGGTTAGAGAAGCGACAAAGCCTCGTTGGATACCGGCATGGTGAAAGGAGCCCGGAGCGGAGTCGAGGATAAGACATGTTGGGGAGCTGGCCACCGGATGGAATGTTTTGTTTGGGGCGGTGGACCCGAGTAAGAGGGCAAGCGAGATAAGTTGGCCAGCGCCACCTAAGCTCCACTCTGATTAGTGCTGTGTCATTGATAGCGACCGCGAGCGCACCTCCGGAAAATACATGCAGCAACAGGCGTGGCGGCGTATCGCTCAATACGCCCATCTCCGCAAGCTTTTCGAGAATGGGCCGTAGGCGATATCTCTGGGGTAACGTTCCTGTTTTAGACAACGACAGCGAGAGCGGCGAGAAGTGCGCCACGTACATTGGGCTCTTTGCTTCCCATCACCAGCGACACCAAATCCGATTGAATGAGTATTTGAGCTGCCGCTGGGTACGCATTTGAATATGTGGAGGAGTATTTCATGAGTTGCAGCAGGCTAGCCCCGACTACAATCCCTTGTGAGTCGCTCGCTCCGTGCAAATCACCGGGCAAGGTACTCACACCAGCCGAACAGGAGGATAAGTCTAGCGACATATCACTATGAAGACTCTTGACGGTGCTGGAGAAACCTACTGAGGGTCCTGGAGCCCATCGCCTGAGTGCTTCGGTGGGATGTAATGGCCAATACTGCTGATTCGAATAGGTCCACTTTCTAGATTCACTTGCGAGTGCAACATCGGGGGGAGAGGACGACCTGTGCCGCCTGCGGGAGACGGTTGATAAGGTATTGGTGAGAAGATTGCAAGGTGATCGGTTTCAGCCAATTTCCCATTGGAGACGCCACGAGTCCAGGCTGACAGGCTTGTGTCAGACTACTGTCGAACTCGGCTCCCGGAGGTTGCCCGAATATGCCTCCAGAAAG
The DNA here is from genome assembly GCA_029289555.1 of Mycena latifolia. NCBI lineage: Eukaryota > Fungi > Basidiomycota > Agaricomycetes > Agaricales > Mycenaceae > Mycena > Mycena latifolia. The sequence continues at coordinate 95,056 of JARJLE010000185.1, read as the reverse complement.
TCTTCGATCTTCTCTCGGTGGGCCAGTACCAGCGTCGGAATAAAGTCACCATCGCTCTAGAGGAAGCCAAGAACATATTTCCAAGGAAAAGTTCGCAGGAATTGGACGTGGAAAGGCCCAAGAAAGGCCCAGTCCGCGGTGGGCCGGTGGCGGACATCCCGCGCAGGATTATAGACCGAGAACCGATGACGGGAGACAGCTTGTGTGGTAATCCAGAAGGTTCCAATCAGAAACGATCATGATCACGCTTCATGTGCCTCACCTACAGGGATACGGACGGCGGCGCGGTGGCAAGAAGGCAGAGAAACACCGCCACTGATCGCTGACAGATCAGCATCCGGGTCCTCCCGGATCATGTCACACCATCTTGCTCTCAACTTTATGTCGACTAAATCTTTTTAGTAAATCCAGACGAGCTGGAACATCACGCTTGGATCTACGGACTGCTTCATTACAGCAGTCGAGTAGGAATGACGCACGCGGCACGGTCAACGAGCATAGCACCTTGTCGACTACCTGGTAGACCGATGACCGGTCTGTCTATGAAAACTGTCGATAGACAGACCGGTCGATCGGAGTTTGAAATTGCGATACGCGCGAGATTCCGCATTTGGCTTATTTGTAATCACTATCAGCGGTCGTGTACAATAGGTGCAAACAACACGATCCTTACTCTCGACCACCGTTTCCGACGCGACGACACCCTATATGCACCTTATTTCTTGGGACACTCTTGCTCCATCAGTTGACCTAGCTCTCGCCGAAATCTTGCAGGATATCCGCCAGAAACCACTCCAAGAGCTTGAAGCCCTTGCCCACGAGTTTCTATCAGGCGACACGCTCCCGACCGACTACATTAACAGCTTAGATGAAAGTCACAAGACCATCTCTCTCAGAGCTTCTCTCTTGGTTTATTTCGCGAGCAAATGCCGCATAGTTCCACGACAGTACCAACTGGAAGCTAATAATGGGCTCGAAGACGGCCTCGAAGTGGCCGTAGACTCAGGAACCGGCTCGGGCAAGACACTCTGTCTCATCATACCTAATCTTCTACAGCCAGATACAACCTCTATCACCGTCTCACCCTTGAAGCGGCTACAGATTCTTCAAGTAATCAATCTTTCTCTTATTTCACTGTCATCTGGCTGATATTGTGTAGGCTCTTGAATTTGAGCGGTGGGGAATCCGCACATTACGTATTAATGAAGATACCCCAAGTAATAAGGATCTCTGGACGGTAAGCACCTCTGAAGGCTGTCTTGCTCGTTCTAACTGACATCCAGAAAATTGGCGACGGATATTTCCAACACTTAATTGTGCAGCCAGAACAACTAAAATCCTTCAACGGGCACCTTCCTCGCCTTGCAAGACTCCTAAACGTCGCCCACTTCACCAAAACGATAGCGCGAGTCCACGTTGACGAGGTGCACTTCCTACACACGGCTGGTCTGCCTCATTACGGACTTCCTGCATTCCGTCCGGCTTGGGGCTGTTTGAACGACCTCAGGATTCGTCTCCCCAAAGGGACCCCGATTCAAGTGCTGTCCGGAACCTTTCCCCCGCACATAAAATCCGCCGTTATCCACAACTTGAACTTCGATCCAGCCACGCTCATCTCGTTGAAACTGTCCAGTAATCGACCGAACACAATCTACGCCACCCATCGCATCGTTGGCTCGTTGTCAGATTTTCGCAATTTGGATTTTCTTATCGCAATCCCTTTCACCAAGCTGCTCAAAGTTGTTGTTTACCATGATAATACCCAGCAATGCTCGGACGCTGCCAGCTACCTGGACAAGAGACTTCCTCCAGCCCTACAGAACAAGGGACTAGTGCGACACTATCACGGAGGCTAAATGTTCGCTGCAGCGCAAAGACTTGCGGCGGAGCCCATAAAAAAATAAATGTATTCTCGATTAATCATCAGACAGCTCTATGGGACCAAATGCCATCGTCCCTGTAGAGGTTCCCCCTATAGCGCTCGTACGAAATGTCCTTGGGATCGAGAACCTGAATAAGAATATCGATGGGGGATATGCGGTCTTCTCGTAGTTGTGCCAGCATGTTATGTATTTTGGTGTAGGCATCTGTCGTTCGGCGGCGAGGGAAGGGAAGTGAATCAGGCTTGGTGCTCAATCCATCCGAGTCGGACTCCGGGTGGTCAGTAAAAAGGTTTGGGGTAAGGATAGGTTGGAATGGGTCATTATGGAGTGCATGCGAAGACGAAGCAGCGGGGAAGGAGTCAGAAATTCAGGCAGATTGGATTGGTGAGACGGAGCGGCATGTGGCAAAAAATTAGGAGTCACTGGGGCTCTAAACTGCACTCCAGATGCATAGGAAGGGGTCATGGTCGCATAATAAGGCCACCGGTGAACTGGAAAGCTCGGAATGGGATTGGGCAGGCCGCACTCATCCGTGATAGAGAACTTGAAGGTGGAAGTGCCCGGAAGATATGCGGGTTTTCGGAGGGTCTGGAGGGATGTGGAGCATCTGAGACTTGAGCACGAAGGCTTCTGAGCGTATCTTGGCCTTCCATGAACCTAGTTCGAGCTAGGAAGAGTTTTTTTGAGGAAGCGAGATTTATTTACACCTATTGTACACGACCGCTGATGGTGCTTATAAATAGGTTCATGTTCGGATCAGCTGGGTAGTTATCTGGCAGTGGCTGTGAAGTTATCTGGCACTTTGCCTCGTTGACGCACATACACCTCCCCTTAAATCATGCGAATAATCCCAGGGGCACAAGAAATATATTAGAGGGATTTTGTCTGCTCAGGATATTTTATAGTGGCCTGAGTAGCAACCACCGGGGCGAAGTCAGATAACTTGTGACCTGTCAGATAACTGTGACATCACGCGGTTATCTGGCTTCGTGGCGACCAGCATCCCTTGGTTCTTTCCTCACCGCTTGGCTGCCCCTACCCCTCCGGTTTCTATAGAACACCATCTTCACTGTCCACCAAAGCTTATGCAAACAGTTTCCACCACTCAAGATGGCCTAGAACCGGTCGATCGATGGACTCGCGCACACGGCGGACGCCTACGGAATCCGCGGCAAATTGCAAGGGCATCCCGTAAGGAACGCTGTCGACGTCTGCGCAAGAAGCCCGGTGCGCTCTCCGCGCATCCTTGGCGGCAGAGTGTGCATGCACCAATGCGCATACTGCGACCCGGACACCAACGCTCAATCCATGACACAGATTTGAAGAATTGCGGCCTTGGTGCGCAGTATCCGGGCTTTTGGCTACTATAACTGCCAAGGTGTGTCCTTTGAAACTCAGATTACATGCCCCGAGGCACTGACACAGAAGCCTACACAAGGCATGATGAATTAGGGCGCAAGACTACCCGTACGAAAGAGCAGTGACTTGAGCCTCAATGCGGCTTTTCCGGGCGCAACATCCTAATTGTACATGTACAGTGCAGTAGCATGCAATAAAAATGTTTCGAAAGACTTTCGACAGATTTTATGAAGGGAACGAGGGTTCTTCTGAGCTCTCTTTGAATCCTCTCTCTCCTTCCCCTTTTCGATTTCTTTTTCGCGTTTTCCCGGCACGAGACCCAGTATATTGAAATAAAAACCTATTCCTGGTTCCGACTTTAGGAACCAGGTCTGAAAACCGACTTTGTCCGTCCCCACTTCTAGTGACCGCATAATCAAATGATCAAAGTTCACGCGTTCGACTCCCAATGGTAGCAATTCTTTATAGCTTCAAGACAGGCTCCATCTAGCAACCAAATACTACAGCCAGTAAATAACAGTTTCCGTGGGCCGCGAGGAGCGACCGAAGGTCGGCGACGAGTGGCGCATGATCTTGAGGCTCTTCCGTTTATTTACATATTTTACTGTTTTTACTACCACCAGTGTCCAACCGCCGCGAGGAGCGACGAGCGGCGCTTATTCCAACATATTCAGTGACCCAGCTCCAGAGGAACCAGGTCTGCCCGGAGGGCTATTACTATAAATAAGCCAAATGCGGAATCTCGCGCGTATCACAATTTCAAACTCCGATCGACCAGCCTGTCTATCGACAGTTTACTTTCGATACGACAGGCTGGATTCGAGCCTAACTACCTGGCAGCGAATGCGATTATACAGACAAGCAGACCAACTTCATCGTCTCACTCGATGTTTGGAAATACGAATGTGAACTCCCGTTTCCGATCACAAAGCTTTAGCTCTTGACTCCTTGATCGTCAATGAATATAGATCTCTGAGTGGACACCTCTCGGCGAGACTTGCATGAATCAAAATGCTCAATTGTTCCTCGTCGGGGTCAATTACGGAGTCTAGCCCGGCGGTTAAAGGTTATCGGTCGACTGCCCTGAGTAGTCTCTCGTAGACAGACACTTCAACGCGAAGCTCGTACCTCGTTCGTTGATGTCCGGAGCCAATAGTTGATACGTTCGCCCGTCATTCGAACGGTTCAACATACCCAGCGCAATTGAATCTAGGTCTGACGTTACTGGGCGCTGTCCACTGGCAGGAGTATTAGGATTCGATGCCGGGGAACGACGGAAAATGGGATGGTATTGAAGTACATGGCACATATGGGCCGGACGCCCTCCATACCGTCTGTCACTCAACGAGCTATTCCGGTTGACACGCGTCCGCGCCGGCTATTTCGCAGCGCAGAATGATTTTTCCTCCCGGGTCAAACTGATATATCATCCACGTCAGCCACGAGTCTCCGCGGAGTCCGCCGGCTCGTTAGGTCGGATGCTGAATATCGAGAGGGAAACAGTGTATTTGGGCGGCGGCGCCTGTCAAATAGATGGTTATATTGTACATTGTGCATTCGACATGAGGTGACAGGGTACTCGGAACGCCGACGCTAAATCCTCAATAAGGGCCAACCATGCAATTGCACCTCAATGCTGGGTGTCATCTTCTTTAGTGGCTTCCGTACACTGGATTCCAGTCTAGTGAGCCACGGGCGGATCATAGGAGTTCTACGGGCAAATCTGATCTCGACTTTCAACTGACTTTTGCTGCCCCGGGCGGGAAATATGTGTACAGGATTGGCAGCATTGTCTTGGCTCGGTACGTTACGTATCATCTGACTGTGTTCACTGTGTGCCGGCGGATCTAGGTGTCATGCAGAAGACTGCCGCTTGAGTTGAATTGTCGGGCATGTCGAGTTGCCGGTGTAATCCCATCATGCCGAAAAGCAATTGGGTGATGCAAATCAACTATAAAATACGCGGAATATATGCAATGCACTAGCCGAGATGTCCAGGGTCAGCAGTACTCCTGGGGGCAGGCCACCAAGAGTTCCAATATCGATGCTCTCATGTCGCGGCCCAGGCACAGGCTAATATGGTATTTGCAGAATGGAGGACTGTCCGACCGGCCTGATTGGCATAGTGTGAGATCCACAATTGAGTTCGTGCGTAGCGTAGCTTCATCCGGGGCTGTACCTGGAGGGAGGTAGCGAGGAGAATGTTGAACATCCATCTACGTTGTGAATATGGGGTAAAATGCACGAAAGGGCCTGAGGGTATTGCCATAAGGTTACGATGATTGTCCCTGGTGTGTTTCATGGCGGTGCGCGTCTTCCGGCGACCCAGGACATGGAGGTATAAAGGGAGGAGCTGCGCCTCATCAAGTGAGCACAACCATGCACTTCACCCGCTCTCTCCTTACACTCGCGTTGCTCGCGGTTACCACCGTGCATGCGGCCCCAGGCCCGAGCACAAGTCTCACGAAGCGCTGTTAGCCTCCCATCTGTGTACTGATGGATCATGCTAATGCGCCTCCAGGGTGCGGATTTGAGCACAGTTGCCCTTGCGACTTCGACCGCAAGGCCGGCTGCGTACCCCATTACGATAAGTGCGGAAAGCAGTGGTACTGGCCCGCCAATTGCAGCGGGTGTGCCCCGTGTCTGGAGCTTTGCGTCGACTGTGAGTTCCCGAGACGTTCTCCTGGAAGCATGCTCATTATTTGTTCGCGACCAGTCCTTTGCACCGATCCTCCTCCGGCCTAAACTGATCAGAATCGAGAGTGATTGAAACTGGGTGAAACTCGATTGTGTTGCCTGCCATGTTAGTGTACATCAATTAATAACTGTTCTTGCGACGTGGGGAAGTTCCGCAGGAGAGTCGTGCCAACCTACGCCGTACCGTCAATCAAAATCGCGGATGCATATGGATGACAACTACCTAAAATTCAGTTTGGATTGAGTGGGCATGGACAGTGGACTTACTTTGCGGGAAAAAAAAACCACAACAGGTGATCCTCCAGGTAACGCAGGAACAGTGGCGCTTTTTGCGCTCAGGAAAGCAGTTTTGTTGCAGGCGATGGTTGAGGCAAAGATCGGATAGCTCCGGAAAGCAAACACAAATAAGCAGTAAGCTTGAGGCTGTGCGCCCCTATTTGTCTTCTGTTTTCACCCATCACCTGCATCAACGCGTCGTTAAGACACCTTCTCCATATCCCAGCAGCCTCGCTGTTGGCCCAAAACGCGGCGTACCTCATGGACGCCGATTGCTGCGGTATCTGCTGCATTTGTGTTGCATGTTGCGGTGGGGGCAACGTTGTCTGTGTTAAGCCGCACAACTCACTAGACGCCTAGGGCTCATCTCATCGGCATTCCGATATCTCCCATTCTCCTCCGCATTCAAAGTCTGCAGCTGCCGATGCTGCTGCAAGGACGAGGACGATTTCGACAAGATCAACTTCCCGGAGTTTGAGCCCGAGTTCACGCCCGCCGGCGAACGAATCCGTTCTTACCACCCGACGGGCCCGATGCAGCTCCACGATGTCCAGATGCAAGATTCGAACCCCACGATCCCGCGGGAACCATCGGTCGACCCCAATCCCTACGATGCGCCCCCTTTGCCACATGTACCAAGTCACCCTCCGCCCGACTATGGCGCCGCTGTGAGGGACTCGCTTCGCTCGCCGTCGGATGTCTCGATGGCAACGATGAATGGGTCAACGTCTCGCGGGATAGAGGGTGCGTCTTGCAAGCTTTGAGTTTTTTGTTTATCCAAGTTGAGCGGACGGGTCTTTCAGATCGTGTTTGACGAGACATATTCAAAATTGAGGTGTCTCCATTGTATACCATCATGTGAATCCTACCACAATTATATTTGAACAGAGATACCGATCCACCCTGCAATACTAATAAGATATAGGCAGATCTGACGCATTAGGAACTGATCGCAGCCGCACCGATGCTTTCTCTTTGAACGGCATCGTGGACGATCCCATGGCACCGAGGGGGATGTGTCAACGACAACACTGTCAGACTCAAACTTGCCAGATGAGTTCCAGCAAGTTGCGACACTGTCACAGAAAACCAACAGGAAACGCTCCAGTCTGGAGAGTTCGAACGAGGTGCAACACTGTCCACATTCGGCAAGTGATCCGGGTTGGTTATTGGTGAGCTGATGCTTCCTTCCGTACCACCATCCTCCTCGGCGACGCTGCTGCGCCGTTCAAGACGACAACCAACCAGAGCAGGGAGCGCGGCGACATCGTGGGACGCAAGCGGGAAGCTTTCCCCCTACTCAAGCACCTAGGGGGTCGATGGACTAAATTAATTGGTGCCTATCAGTGTGCCCCAGTTGCTACCGAAGCTGACCGTTGGCATCCAGCACCCCATCCTCGCCATCCTACACGACGGCCTCGACGCACAAGATGCCCTTCATATGTGGTCAGGTATGTTCCCACCGTTTAAACACCATCTGCGCCGCGCGCGGCCGTCTATATGTGCCCGCCTTGCGCGCTTTATGGGGGCCAGGGGCGCGCTTCTCAGTCGCACCCGCGCCGTGTACGCATGCTTTTTCTACTCTCCGCACTGTATGGACCCTGCCGCAGTGCCCCTCGACACATCCTCCGGCGTGACCAGAGCGCTTGCATGCCCTGCGCCTCCGCTCGGTCGCCTTGGACTATCCCGCGTGTTCGAACGTTGCCTCGCCTGCGCTCGATGCATGTGTCACGCACGAGTGTAATACAAAGCACCGCGAACGGGCGTGTGGACGTTAGTTAGTCACACCGTTTAAAGGAAAATGTTGACCTAGGTAAACTTGTAAGCTGAAAATAGATAAATCAGTACTATTTGAGACCAGTTAGTTGGCCACTTAAGCATTTATGCCCCTGTCCTGGTCTTCTGCCGGCGCCGGTACCAGCCAAACTATATTGGAATGAACGCATGCATCCTGCGAAGAGTTTGAGTCCGCCGGCACCGAAATATTTGAGGATTTGAGTCCGTAAGGAATTTATTTTGACCGGCAGTCCAACATGCCAAACAATAGGTTAGTTGGCCACCCCGCCAACTAACGAGTTGGGTTCTCAAATGGTGGTTGGCTGCACCTGGAATAATATGTACAGGCTATATTCACTAATTAAAATAGTTATGGTGTAGATATGAGGTATAGAAATGGTCCGAATACATGCTTGCGACTGAGGGAAACCCTCAAAATATGGGGCCGTAGGATGAATGAGTGCTCTGCGACTCAGAGAAAGGCTGGGATGGGCCAAATTAAGATCCAGGCTACTCAATTAGAAGTATTTAGACGTACCTGGATGCCTAACTCCATTCCAAGATGCCGACCGCTCCTCCAAAAAATTCGACTATCAGCACAACCGAAATTGGGTGACTTTAGATAATGGCCTCCAGAGCAATCAGAGGTCAATGGATGAAACCTCGAAATGCCTCTCGAAAGGAAGGATTGGATAGTAAGAAGTCCTGTGTGAGATTCCAGACCAATGTCATAGCCGTGTCGTGGACCGCGACGGTGCCAGCATGACTGACCTACAAATAAAGTCGTGCTTTTCCCGAGTGTGCTAAGAAGGGTAGTTCAGTCAATTGCCATCTGGTGACTTTTTAGAGGGAAGTCCAGCACCGGGGGATCCGAACGAGCCCCACAAGTCGCGGATCGACGAAGAAATAGTGGAGAAATGGCGATGGCAAAAAGGCTAGTGGTCCGATTGATAAGAAATTGATGTCCCCACGCTTCGGATCCCGATCCGCGATGCCGTAGCTCTCGATCAACCCATCACTTTCGGCTGAAATTTGATCTGAACATCCATTGGAGGTCGTACTCCGTTTGTACATTCTGCCCAGTCATAGTTATAAAGCCCTGGCCTTCTAGCTCTCAGGTGGCCAACTAGGTAGGGTGGCCAACTAAGGGGTCTCAAATAGTAGCCAAATCAAAATATATAGAAAACAGATCTTCCCTTTCAATCCAAAACTGAAACAAAAATGGCCGCAATCAGCGGCTCTTTCGAAACTGAGTGATTTATTCATTGTCAGTGAGTCGTGAAAGCCATGTCAAAAGAAATTATTTCCGCAACGATTTCAGGCATAATGAAGGACTTTAAAAATTCCTTTGTTCGGACAAAGGAATTTTTTCAAGTCCTTGTTTCCATATGGCCGGAAGCACCACTGAAAGAACTTCTTGTGGAGAGCCCTACATATCTTACTGACAATGAATAATCTTTGGGTTTCGAAAGAGCCGCTGATTGCAGCTCTTTCCGCTTCACTTTCCGAACCAAATGAAAGATCACGGTTCTATGTGCTGTGATTTGGCTAACAGTTCATACATTTTCAGCTTACATGTTTACAACATTTTCCTTTAAACGGTGTGAGTATACTAGACTATATTTCAACACACGGACCTACCTACTTCGGACTAACTATCGAGAATCGAAACCTGTGTGCGTCTAGAATAAGCTTGTGGACGCTCAGGGACGTGAAACTTGATCGGATTCGCCCACTTCAAGATCATGTGACGGACAGGTGAAAAAAATGACAGTGTCGCATTTGGTTAAACCCCCCGCAGTGTTGCTGATTCTTCCACAGCGTTGCTCTTGTTCGAAGGAAATTAGCCGACTCTGAGTGAGAATGTCGCAGGTGGGTGATCCCCGGCACCGAGCAATTTGAGATGGGCGGTAAGATCGTCCGCATATGTGGGTGCTATAGTGTATGGACGTTACAGCTGCTTCCGAAAACTTCGACACTGCGTGCAATTCTTTGGCGATGCCCAACTTTTGATGCAGGCTAAGAGCGCCGTAGGAATGGGCCGAGCCGGTGCACCGCCGGTTGGAAAGTGCTGGAGGCGGATTTGGCCCAATCGGTGTCTACGAAGCCACAAGACCGAACAGGAGGTCGATGAGTATCGAATGAGCTCAAGAACAGTTGGATCCCATTACCAGCCTTATTTCCATCAGCACGCAGTCTTACCAAATGCAAAATCTTGCTTATCATGGGCACCTAACTGGGGCTCTTAGCCCTTAGGCCGCATTCACGGCATTACCGACCTGGGGTGGGGCGCTTACGACTTGTAATTCAAGGCACCCAGTTCATCACTAAAACGGCGCTCCGGTTGTCAATGACGGAGCCCGTTCCCCTCTGCTTGACGAAGTGTACGCCGTCATACATACCCGCGTGAAAAATAGATCCAAAATAGGGCTTCGCGTACACCCGACAGTGCCATGGATCCCCGAATATTGTGTACAGCCTCGGCGCCCGACCGCATAAATAGGGTGGAACGCCGCTCCAGGGGCTGCGCATCGTAGCCATTCCAGTCTCGGGTGCTGTCTGAAACTCTCAGCGAAGCTCGAGGAGGGTCGGTCCATATAGCGTATAAATCCATCTACTTTCGGTACTGACACCGCCTCGTTCTCGACTAATCGCCATGGCGCCGTCCGCAATTTAATGCATCCTGGCATGGAAATTTTCCATTTGGGTTCGACGAAGGCCCGCTTATTCTGCCCGTGATCGGCGTCCATCATAAGCGCTCGACATCCATTTTCTCGACACTTCGAGGTAATCCACGGCCAACGGTGATCAAAAACTACCTATGACAGAAATGTGGTGGCTTTGATCCTCGCGCGGTGATTGGACCTCGCCGCGAACTAGGCCTGCAGGATCATAGCAGGGAAGAGCCCAAACAGGCTAACGTCGGTAAGCCGGCGAAACACGCAGTCCGGCTCACCGGTATGTCGCGACTAAGCCCGGGGATGCTCAATTTGGGTAATTCACGGGGTTCGGCGGTGTTCGGCCAAACTAGAACCATTCCGGATTGAGCGCCCCGCCCCGCTTATAAAAGCGAGGCGTAATTCGTAGGGTCCTCCATATCACAAGGATCAATGAAGTATACACCCCACTACTCTACGTTCTTGGCCCTCGCAGTCGCTGCGATGATCCCCCGTACGACCGCGACGGTTGGACAAGGTTTGCTTCCTATATTTCATCCCCATGCACCATACTGAGTCCTTGCGCTATTCTCTAGCGTCCCTATTAATTCCCTCCTCCGCGTTCAAGGAATGCGGGACCTCCATCTCGGACTCCGACTTCTATGCTGCCATTTCACCAAACCTCTTCGCGGGTGGCTCGCGCTGCGGCGAAACAATAACCGTCCAATGTATGACTGCACAGCACTTGTTTCATTGGTTTAAAATGCTGACTTTCCTCCCATCTAGTCGGAGGCAAGTCTGTCAACGTCAAGGTGGAGGACGAGTGCCCGATCTGCATCGACAGTTCGATTGAGTTGACGCAGGCGGCGTACACGGCGCTGGATGCACCTGTTATCCGTCCGGTCACAGTCAACTGGAATTTTGATTGAGCAGCGAGAGGTGTTGATGACATAGAAATTAATTAGTCTGCAGATATTCAATGGATATTGGACATGAAGTGTGGATCTCATCGTGGTAGAGAATGCGGTGTTTACAATGTTTGTTCCCCGGCCTTCGAGCTTCATAAGCGGAATCGCTGCATTTATTAGGTCGCTCGAGGCAAATTAGCAGCATCGGTTCATTGAAGTATTTAACTATGTAATTCAACCAGCTGGGGACACGGTTATGTTATCTCCAAGTTTTGCTTTATCATTGGTCCGCAGCTTAGTCAGCGTCAAGCCACAGCTTTGACGGGAACGGAAATCAACGGTCGGAGCCCCTATCGGGGCATGTTATTTGTGCTTGTTTGCTGCGTCTCGACGCGGCCTAGCATCACGTGCCAGTAATCCCGACAACCGGAAGTGCCGCCCGCTCCGGCATAGATTTTAATTGTATTATAAGTTCAGGGCTTCCGACTGTGGATAGACCGGTATTTGCAGGTCCCATTTTTTTCTGGGTTTCTTCCGGGGATGCAGGAGGATCATCAGGGCAGCTCACCTTGCTTAAGGTTCCTTTTTTTTCTGCCTGGTCGCGGGCGTTAGCAACAAAAACCTGGGCAGCATTTGCTTCAGGTGGGTCCATTTTTTTTTTGTTTCGAAACTCAAAGGCAAAAAATGCCTAGAGGTGTTGAAGCAATGTTGAAGTACCCTTGAAAAGTTCTTAGTTGTTCAGTCAAGTCCCTACGGGAAAATCTCAAAATCTCAAACTGCGACCAGAGAAATGGGAGACGGTGAGAGTACATTCCTTCCGATGCACCATCGGTGTGCGCACTGGCCCGCAACCAACTTGAAGCTTGCCTTGAATGCCGGTTACGGCATGTGTTGTGATCAGATCACCGCTAAAGCTGTGCCGCTTAGTATCTCTTCCCACCTTGTCAGCTACGTCCATGACCGTCCACGCTACGCCGCTGGCTCGGAAACCATCTACATTCCTTAGCTTTTGGAAGGTAACAGGTTCTACACCTCCCCGCAAGTAACCTGACTGCTTTCCCCAGAAACCGCGCTCCCCAATCCCGGATACGCCTCCTGAATCCGACCTCGTCCTGCCCACTGAAATCTGGCTGGCAATCTTGACCGATATCCCGGGATACGAGCTAGAGGGGATCTCCCGCGTCTCCAAGCACCTCCGCGAGATCGTCCTGCCTCTCTACTTCCGCACCCAGCTGGTTTTCCCCTTTGTCGAGACGTTTGCCTTCCGCTGGCTTAGCGCGACCCGGGAGCTATCTGGGTATCAAGAGCGCTCCATAGCGCGGTTGAACTTCCTGTGCTCAGCGCATTTTTCTCCCGTAGTACGGGAGCTGTTCGTGTCGCCGTATCCTCCGGGGTACAATCGGCGGCATAGGGTGGAGCATAGACCGGTGGAGCCTGTGATGCAGCGTTTGGTGGGTGTCCTCCCCCGTTTCTCGAGCCTCAGGAAACTCGTGCTGCATTTTCCCCTTTGTAACGACACCCTGCTCTCGTCTCTGGCGTCCTTGCAGCTCGACCACTTCGAGCTCGAGATGCTCCCCACCGCGCGCGGCGAGATCCCCATCCCCGCGCGAAAGGAGTTCCTCTTCGATCGCAGCACGAGCCCGATCCAAATATTCCCGCCGCTCGCGCTCTCGCTCCGCTTCCTGTTCCCCCATTCTCTGGAACGGCTCGTCGCCGGCCCAACAGGCACAGACACCCTCACACGCGCAGTGCTCCTTCACCCTGGCGGCCTCCCCGCGCTGCACACCCTCGATCTCTCCCTTCGCTTCGCAGCCTCCCCACACTTCGCAGACGCGCTCGCCTTGCTCCCGAACCTCGCCTCCCTCCGTCTGCGCGCCTCGCCCATCGACGGCCCCGGCGTACCCGCCTTTCTCCCGGGGCTACCAGGAACTAGTATCCCGCGGCTGCGTTCCTACCACGGCCCGACGATGCTCGCCCCTGCCCTCGCGCGCGGGCGCCCTCTTATCACTGCACGCCTCTGGTCGTCGCACGCCGTGTCCGCCGTCTCCCCACCGTCCATCCTCCCTCCCATTCTCGCACAGCTGCCTCCCTCGCTAGAGTCGCTCGAGATCGGGGTGACGCTCGTCACACAGGAGCTCCTCGAGGCCATACGTGCGTCGTTCCCCGCGCTCCGCAGCCTCTCCATCAACGCGCACCTCGATGCGTTTCACCCGGGCACGGTCGCGCGGCACACCCTCACGCCACACCATCCGCGGGTGCTGCTCCCGCCGGGGCTCCCGCGGCACCTCCGCGCACTGCGGCTCGGCGCGCAGCTCCCCGGCAGCGCGCCGGAGCTGGGGTGCGCTGCGCGCGATGTGCTCGACGGGTTCCCGGCGGGGTACGATCCCACGTCGTGGCGCCGCTGGATTGTGGACGCGCCGTGGTATGTTGTCGAGTGGGTGAGTGACGATGCGGATGCAACTTCTAATCTGCAGTCCATTCCCGATGCGGCGGAGCAGGGGGGTGCGGCTGCGGACGCCGATGCGGCCGCAAGTATGGAGGTGGCGGGCACGTTGCGCGTCGAGTACGGGGAGCACTACTTCCAGAGCTTCGAGCGCGGCGCGCGCGTCTCAGCGCGCACCGTCGACGAGGCGATCTTGCGCATCTCATGAGCGGATGTTTGTCCAATTGTATTGTATATTATCTGGTGCTTGGTGAAGCTTCTGGCAGCTTGCCATAGATAGACAGGACGGCCGTGACTGACTCGGATACCTTCGCCGTGCTCAATGCGTGATGCTTCCCCAACGGCTTGCTAGAGAATCCTTAGAAAATGCTTGACACAATCATCAATTCTTCAAACTATTACAAGAGCGTATCTGGGTTGATGGAGGACCAGATATCTAATATCAGCGTTGCCGTTCTCAGGGTGGAAGTCTTTTCATGTCAGCTGGTTGATTGTCCACAGGTCTGGTACCAAAGGTCCAAACGCATACCACCTTCTTGTGATCATCCCATGTATATATTCTCAGCCGTCGCCAGCGCATATCTTTGCCCCATCCTGTGTATCTCCTGCTCAGCTCTTCCGTCTTGAAGATTGCAGAGGCCTCCATGTCGGATGCCGTCACTATTATCATCGATGACACTGTACTTTGGAATCAGCCCGGCGATATCAACATTGGCGATACAGACGGATGGTTTACTACAACAACGAGCCTCATAGGCGATGGGTTTCCGAGCACCTATAACGACACGAATTTTTTGCCGGAGTTCACACCGTTCGGACACGGAGCATGGGTGTTTGAATTCGAAGGTCGAGATTCAATTCCGTTCGATCCATTCTTTTCTTCAGCTGGATGATTTTACAGGCACGTCTGTCGCATTCTTTGGCATTACGCCCCCGACACAGTTCAACTTGGGGGTGTAGGCCGTGGCGATGCCCGGCAAAAGTCGTACTTATGTTTTTGTGTTCCAGAAGCATCTAAAACTACTATATAGAACATGACACTCAAATTGTGTTCACAAGTCGATGATAGTTATGATTCTCGCCGTAAACGTTATGGTAAATTGAGCTACCGAGCAAGTTTCTACTGCCTGACGGAGTAATTTGCAGAACACCTGGATAGTACAGAGTCTCCAGGGAAACAATTCTACACATCGTCATCATCAATCGCTTCGCCTGATGTTTTGAACTACGACGATGAAAGTTGGTTCTTTGTCGTTCGCGTGGTATATTTATTACACTTCATCCAGTCCCTGTTTACGATGGCTACGATATCCCGGTTAATTTCGCAAAAGACATTGATAACCTCGCCAACATATTGCCGGCGTATATCAGCCAGGACGGAGAGATTCCCAACGGATGGTGCGTGTTGATTGCGTACACTGTGTCCAAGTTTACTGCGAGGGACAAGAAGGAGTCTGTTGGTTTCAATATTAAGTGGGTCGCTGCCAACGCCCTCCCAAAAATGCCCGCCCGACGCGTTGCCACCCAGCGCACACCCAACACGCGCTGGAAAAGTGCCCCCCAGTGCTAGTCGCTGCGGCTACGAATCCGTCCACACCCACCATCGTGCGCTCAGGTTGAATGCCATCAAAGCAGCCCCGTCGTCTGCAGCTCCTTTGGACCCCTCCGCCTCTGCACGCTGCTCTTCAGGGCACGCTGTGCGGGGCGGAGACGGTCCCGGGAACTCCATAAGCGCGGACGCCCCCCGGATGCAGCTCCTTTGGACCCCGTCGCCTCTGCGCGCTGCTCTTCAGAGCCTGCTGTGCGTGGCAGAGACGGTTCCGGGGACAACGCAGCTGGGGCCCAGGGCGCAGTGGTGGGCAGTTCCCTGCTGCGAGCTGGTGCAGATGAATGCTTGGCGGACACCAAGGCTATTAATCCCCGCCAACTCGGGATTTGAGCGCCCATTTTACGTATACTGAGCACTGGCGCAAGTTCACTCGGAACACTATTTTTTTAGATGAAGTTTCCATGGTTTCAGCATCTGCAATGTATGAAATCAGTGCGCGCCTCGCCATGGCCTTCAATGAACCAGATCACGCTTTTGGAGGTATGAACATGATTTTTGCCGGTGACTTCGCTCAGCTCCCACCTGTCAAGCCAGTTCCTTGTATTCCCCAGATATGACCCCCATGCCTCATAATAAACCGACCATTGCTCAACAGAAAGCCGCCATAGGTAGGATAATATGGCTTGAGATTTCCCTGTTCCACTGACACCACCCAGGTACATCTTCAGTTGTGGTGGGTCTTCTTCAATGGCATGATTGGCCACTATGCAAAATGCACGTTCTTGTTCCTCATTCAGTTTGAAATCACTTGATACTTCGTCCACAACCTTCATAGCTTTCTTTTCCTTGGCCTTGAAATATTCGGTGAAATAAAATGAATCAAGCAAGGTAACATCGTTGATATAGTCCTGTTCTGTCATGCACATTTTATTCTTTTATTCTTTTTCATTGTAGGAGCATTCCGATATTTACTAGAATAAATCACGTCTTTCTCTTTTGCAACCTTGGCTTTCCATTGAGAGGCAGAGAAATAATATTTAGGGACAAGTCGCGAGGTATCCCGACCAAATACTGGTCGCCGGTGAGTCCAGCGACAAATCGTGAGCACTCTTTCCGCATCTTTCATTTCGCCTTCCCGTTTTAATTGTTTTGGGCCCTTCTGCACATCCACAAGAATATTGTCCTCATAATCTTCGCCGTATTCATCCGGCACCCAACATTTGATCTTCGATCGAACCCCAACAGATGAAAAGGCTGAGGGTGGACAGGGTCGAGCCCACGCTAAAGGTGGGCTGATTACACAAGCAAACACCGCCACTAAATCGTCACAAAATTTGAAGTCTTTTTAAGCACTGCCACTATGCTCCCTTCAACACAGCCGCTATATTCATTAGCACAGCCCCTACTTTATTTACACGAATAAACGGGGGCATGATGTGAAGAGGTGCGCAAAAACCTCATCTTCGATTGATTATAAACGATTACATAAGTACTCGTAACCAAACATTCGGGATTGGCAACTCTGCCTTACCTGATGTTAACATTACCAATCCTCGGAGCTACACGGCCTACAAATATCTGGCAGCGTCGCGTGGGGGGCAATTCTATGCGTCGGCAAGCCTGGACAATCCAGAACAATTCAGAATTGGATTCACCGGTGCTCGCGGACTTGCCCTTGATTATGCCTTGGTCGCAGTTGGGCAATCTACTGTCCTCAAAGGACAGACAATTCTTGTCGACAATTCGAGCTCAGAAATCATCTGGAATGGCAATTGGACCGTTAAGGCAAACTACACCTTGCCGGTACCATGTGAACTTCCCTTCGGTCCGCGTTCTGACAATGATCCGGGAGTTGCGTTCACTGCCAAAATGACACCCCATGGGAATAGTAGCCGCTTCAGCAGTGTGGTTGGGGATTCCTTTACCTTTCAATTCGCCGGTGAGTAAAGCTTCAGTCAGTCCATAAAAGAAAGGAAACTGACCGGACTACAATGCTCAGGGACTGCGATTTCTGTGTCCGGAATTACCCCGGGTGACGACCAAGGACCGGATTGGCTCTTAGGAGTGAACTTCACACTGGACGGCAAGACCACTGCAGCCAGCTTCACGCGGGAGCCTGACTACATAACCAAACCTCACTTCGTATTCGGAGCATGCCGAACACATGAGGAACACATGGTCATCACATGCGTATTGCGCATGTGATGTCCATATGCCTCGGCATTTGCCCGCAGTGTCAAACTCCGAGCGCTCACATTGACTATATCACCCATGACCCCTCGTTCCTCACCCTACATGACAAGCCCAACTTCAGTTCATCCATTAGTGGTGCCAATGCTAGCCAGATCCCCGGACAGCCCAGCAGTACAGCCAGTTCTGCTGCGGCACCGACGGCTGGGGGGACTGGCGGGAGGCATTCGCATGCAGGCGCCATTGCCCGCGGCGTTCTTGGAGGCTGCGGCTTAGTGTTCCTGATCATTTTGTTCGTTTGGAAGAGAGCCGGGCAAAAGAAAGGGAAGAACGAAGCTAGATTAAGTCTCAGTACGTCTTTCAACTAGTTTCGTGTTTGTCTGATCCTACTGACTTTCGAACAGTCACCGAGCCATTCGCTCTGCAACCTTCGTTTGCCGGTGTTGGGGCTAGCTCTCGGTCCGAAATAGTTGCTCCACCACTTGAAACAGTCACTTCAGTCTCTCCTTTGCCGCAGGACTTTGTGCCGGATTATGGCCCAGCGGAATCGACATTGCCCACTCATAGCCCGAGGGAGTCGGCATCGACTCCAGCCGGAGGATATATCTATACCCCAGCCAGAGAGAATGCGGAAGATGTTGGGGATCAAACATTGGCGGATCAGGTTCGACAGCTGCAGGCGCTCACCAGGGAACTCAGGACCCATCTCATACCACCGTCATATGATGACTGTCAATGAACGTCTAGGTCGTGTAAATCCGGACTGATTTTCATCATTCTCGATTCAAGATGCCGCAATTTCTGCAATTTCCAGTACGCGTAAAGGCGGAGAACCCAAATCATTGCAACGAATGAGTAACGTGAACGAAAGGTATATGTGGCATATACGGTAACGGAACCAGAGGCAAGCGATATACAAGTTCAAGTGGGCAAGTGAGAGGAATGGAATGTATGTACAAGCCCAAGATGGACGCTATTACAAAATATTAGCACAAGGTAACGAGATGGGTGAACGTATACGGTACGCGGGCGGGCGGCAGATATACAGTTGTGAGTCGAATGACGAGGCAGAGGATGCGAGATTTAGGAGGGCGGGGAGGCATATACGAGGACAAGACAGAGAGACGGAGCTGGGGGAAGCATGGTATAACTGCGGCAAGAGCGATCACTGATTGATTCTGACGCGTTAAGGTGTTTATGAATAACCGCCCCATCGGCGGCGCGGATCTTTGGACGTCACAGCAGGCGGAACTGGAGGTGTGTGCGGCGGTCTGGGAGAGATTGGGTACCCGCATCTCGAGGGGCCGCCTCGCAGCGATGCACCGGATCGGCCACGCTGTGGCGCCGAGTGCGAATATGGCCCTCGCAAGGAGCATGCCGTTGAGTTTGGGGGTATCGGCGCGGGCGGTGCTGTAAGGCGCTTAGCTGAGTTGGGAAGGTCACGCCGCAGGGAGCGACATACCACCTGCATTCATATTGGCCGTCGGTAATCTATGCATTACTCTTGGTGGGCTCTCCGTTCGGGGGCGCTTGGGCGGCGGGTATGCTCTCACTTGCATCAAGGAATTGAGCTGATTGTTATGGCGCCAGGATAGGATGGATCAACTGACTCGTGTCGCACTCCGGTCGTCGGCCGGAAATGTTACGCGATTCGCCCGGATGCGCTGATCATGTCGGTCAGAGGTGGACTCGCGTATCTTCATTTCTATAGCGGACTCACCAGTTGGTATAGTAGGAGACGGAATAGGACTTGGGGGTAGTAGCGAAGTGGGTTCGGCGGAGGGAGCAAAGGAATTGGGCTGGATCGTTTGAAGCATGCGGTGCAACTGCTGGGCGATGGCCTGGCGCTCGCCCTGGATTGCATTGTGCGCAGTCTGTGTCTCCGCGGCGAGGAGTGCGCGGTCTGTCGTCAAGAGCTCTCGGTCCTTCTTCAGGGCCTCGCGCTCCTTGGCGTTCGCCGATTGCAGCCCCTCCAGCTGCCCACGGAGCACCTCGATCTCCGCACGAAGTTCCGTTCGTTCCCGCTCATGCGCGGCCGTCAGGTCGTCAATCTCGCGGCTCCTCTGCTGAATTGCGGATTGTGCAAGATCCAGAGCGGTGGAGGCGCTCTCCACGATTCGCCGACGAGACTCCATCGCCGCAAGATCTCTGTCGCTCACAGCCTTCAAAGTCGTGATGTCGGCTCTGAGGGCTTCGAACCGTGGTTCTGCCACTGAAACGAGCGTAGTAGGTGGCCTTGGTGTAGCGCGAGCAGATAAGACACGCTGTGCCTTCTCCAGTGCCTGAGCAGCAGAATCCATAGTATCCTCGAGTTTCAGCCGTAACTGCGAGTTCCCTTGCATGAAGAGGCTTTAAGAGATTTCGAGCCGATTTTGGTTGTTGAAGAAGATAAGATGGAGGTACAGTTTAAATAGTACCCTCATGACATCCCAATTTGGGAACCTGTCATGAGGGTCTGGGCTGTAACCAGCCAAACAACCGCATATGGCAGGGCTCCCAAATTGGGCGGTCCGAGACTTGAATCCGCATTGAATCCGCACAACCACACACACCATCACTTCGTCCTTGAACCACAACATCGATAATGACTATCGAGCCTGTATTCCCTCCAGCATTGACAATTTGAAACGGCCGATCTCCTCCACCGCAGTACAATCGTACTTCTGTGAGTCCCTCGCCGCGTTCTCACACAGGGGCATGAGGCGTGGCAGTAACAGTGCGGCATGTGGATATGTCATGGCCTCATGCCAACGGCGTGGCGCGAGCACATGTTGATCAAATTGGTTCTGGACCGACGGCGAATTCTTGCTGAGATCGCACAGCATTGAAGCCAAGTATAAAAATCAATGAGGGTATGCCTCGACAGCAGAACACATGGTTGATGGAAGGGTAGAAAGGCTGCAGCAATTGATGTCCACATTTTTTAAACAGCCACTGCTTCGATCTGAATATTCATTTGCAGGAAAATATCTGCTTTGTCTCTTCATCTAATTGGATGTCTAATCTTATCAACGAAACCCTTCATTGGTACCATGCGGATTGCACGAGGCCATGGCGCCCCCGGCATCTTACCTTATTTTTAAAGGGCAGTAACAATGCGGTAATATGCCACTGTGTCGTGACCTCATGCCCACAAACCCACGCTGTAAACACGAGGCCACGGCATGGCAGCACGTTTCCGCATTGTTCCTGCCTTACTGGCAGCAACATTCTTCCTGCCTTACTGGCAGCAACATTCTTCCTGCCTTACTGGCCGCGACATTTCTCCACTCTCCTCACCTTCATTTTCCGGTCCCAATCCGCGCAGGTCAACAACATATTGTCTAGCATCATCATGAATCCATTCTACAGCTCTTCCGTCCGAATAATGTCTTTTGTCCTCAGCCTGTGGTTCAAATGCTCCTATAGTTGTTCGCTCTATCTCGCCTCAACATCGTGTCCCTCCGACTCTCCCTCTAAGAAAGCCCCATACATGAACCCACCTCCACTCGGTGATCGAAGGTACATGATTTTCCTTCCCTTTGCTCTCTGTCCAGCTCATGAAGCATAACTTAGAACCGAGGACCCCGGGCCCCGGCAGCATCAACGTAGTCCCCCTTGAAAACTAATCTCAGACGCGACAGGGAAGCTCCGGATAAACCGGGACCGTTGACGCAATCGACGCACGGACGGTGCGCTACACTTCATTTGCCATTTGCATTGAGCTTATCTGAATCTGTTCCCCCATCAACTCTGCGCAACTCACTAACCACCTCCCATCACCCGACCTCGCAGAGACGTGCCCCGTACGCCGCGCGACGCACTTGCTCAGTGCCAAGCTCTTTTACCTCAAAGCCCCGCACAGCCTTCCTACCACGAACGATGGAAGATTATTCTAATGGGAAACCCGTTTTCCCGGAGAAATCCCTCCCATCCGAGATATCCTTGAAATGTCGGGCAACCCCGGCGCGGGGAAATGGCTTATGTGCTGCGCTTCGAACCTCTCGACCACTGTTGAGGTTGTGCACACTCTCATTAGAAGTAATTTTCCTCATGGCCGACACCAGTTTGAATCAAATAGGTTCTTCTAACTCTGATTCCTGTAGACAGAATGGGGTGCTTGGTACTTCAATCGTGTTTGCAAACCACTCAAATCAGAGGAGGCACGGATGCAAATTACCTCGGTGCGCTTTTGAGTACCACACTACAGCAACTGCCATCATGATGTGCGTAAATGCAATTCCATGGGAGTGGACGGACCCCTCATCTCTTACTGGAGGTCGAAACTACTCCACGCTTACGCAACCTAGCAGGTTAACCCATTGTTGATTGTGCTACAGGTGACACCGTACCACCCCCAAAAAAAAAGCAAACCACTCAACTTTCACGCTGGAGGGATAGTTATCTTGTGTTAATGTCCGTGGCCAAAATAAGCAGAGAAGCGACGAGCAATCGGTGCTAACAATCGTGGTTGGTCGCAATCCAATCTATTCTTCTAAGTGGTGAGACATACAATAGAATTAACCAGAAGATTGTGTTGATGAATTTAAACAAAGGACGAAGACATTGGTGAGTCTTGACAACCCGTTATAACGGTGGCTAGGGCGACTAAGCCCAATTCTATGGGGAGGGTTTCTTGAGAAACCCGGTTTCCCAAGAAGACTTCTCATTTGGGAGGGGTTACCCGGAGAAACCGGGCGTCCCATTAGAATTATCTCGCGATAGGGTAGCTCGGGGTGGGGGAGTTGCACGGGAAGTTATTGCACGGACTTACAGTATTCTCTGATGTGATGTGCCTCGAATTTCCGCATGGACAGGGTGTTAAATATCATCTGATCCAAGTACCGGAGCGCAGCGAAGGCATGTCTTGTCCAAGCTCACGAAACATGAGGCGGTTGCCCATTCAGCGTCAATCATTCTCAGGCTTATTTACGACAAACCGCCATATGATGCACCAGCGACGTAACCAAGCATGCTGCTAAGTCGTGTCTCTGCGAATATGCGACTGCTCGTCTTTTCAAATAGGCGCGGCACCCAGAATAATGCATCTGCGCCTCTCACCTTAGGGCAACATTTCCTCGGCCAAATTCTCGGAGCCATGATGTATTGAGTGTTTGCCTCGATGATCCATTCCCGGGGACTGTCAACCCTGCTGTCACCGAATTCTGTTTGGTGGCTGAACGTCAACCTGCCTGTCCTCATCCCACGCTTCTGGCCGAATCCGCCGGGGGCGCTAATCTAATCATGCCTAATTTAACACCCCGACCCTGGTGCGACGCGGGGTTAACGAACTGGACGTTATCTGGGACGACAGGTCCGTAATTTTGGTTATACATAGACGGCAATTGAACATATTAAACCTCCGGACAGATGACTCGCCGAAATTAGCGGTCGAGCCCTGAATGGGATGTCTCGATGCCTGTCATGCCGTTGCTTCTCTTATAAAAACCTTCGATGGATGCCTCGAGAACCATCCGGCGCAGGAAAATTCGTGCAGCCTTGTCGTAAAAATCCATGCTATGGAGTAGATGCATGCCACTACCCTGAGGAATACACACGGACCCGGATGTTTTCCGGGCAGACCAAGGAACACGCAACGCCCAAGTCAGTCTCGGAGCCTGACTGCTCCAATCGCAGGGTCTCGAGAACAGTAATCTTACGGACAAAGTTCGGAGTCCACTCCCGGTTGGGTGGTTCGCCGCTTCTGATGTACTTACTCCGTGTCACTCAGCAATCACCGCTTTAACAGAATGGGCCTGTTGTCGATGCCGTCTATGCACGTCCAATCGTCTCGGGCACACGTCGAAAACTTGAATGGGAGACAGAATGTTAGCCAAATCAACCGCTCTCCGTGGGAAGAACAGCTCCAGTCTCGATGGGCCGTTTCTGGATCTACTGGCGGGAGTACATGGAGTACTAAGTACATATACGCACCGGGTGTGTAACAATCAAATGTAGGGTGGGTAACGAGAAAATCAAGCTACGCTGACGGGTAATACAGTGAGATGAAACCTAGGAACAAATGGTGCACCTGGCTAGACAGTGAGATAAGCCAAGGAGGCGTATCACCGCTTGCCAGGCAGAAGGGAGTCCGGGCTTCTGGCAACTTGTATGAAAACATGCTTGAACCACGAATCAGGAAGCGCCCAGATAAGTGCGAGGAACTGTCGTCCGTTCCGTCTGGCTTAATCGGAGCCCATCTCAGCAGGACGGCCGTTTAATCTGTGGTCAGATTAATGTGGGACAGAAAACTAGTATTACTGTACAGTGAGAGACGCTACTTGAAAAATTGAAATTACTTCACACCAACCTACAACTTCTTCGTCCATTTCGATTAATCTAACAGCCTAATTAATCTAGCCCGCTTACGCCAGCTGCCCGAATAATCCAGCGACTTCAAATCGTCCTTTGGGCTCGACCTCCGACTCACGACATCTAGATAATTCGGGCTGCTTCCTCATTGCATACTTCCCGCTAATTCCGGGGTCATCCGGCAGCACCGAAGTCAGTTTATAAATCAGACTCGTGCCGGCGAGTTTCATTGCTTTTAAAGAAATCATGTCCTGGGACTGATAAATATCACACATTGAACACGTCTACCTGGTCGAGTGGCACTGCTCATGCAGCGCAGAGTCCCCCGTCCTAATCCTAACCTTGGATAAATCGGGCGGCGCTATGAATCGGGAAGCCGGATTAATATGGAGGCCGGATTTATCTGGGGACCTGTCTTCGGACGGAATTCAGCCAGATGAATCTGAGAATTGAGAACATGTATTTAGTGTAGTACACCCAAAGATTGTTCTGTTGTGTACTGTAATAATCGGGCGTCCTGTTGAGACGGGCCCGATTAAGCCAGACGGAGCGGGTTTCATCGAAGAAATGGGAGTGCTCACTGCTTCGACTCTCGCATTGAACCCGTGGGGTGGAGAAGAGCGTCATCTTTTACAACCCTAGAGGAAAGACCGTGAGGGGGAGGTTGTATAAGGAAATCGGAGTAATCTTGCTTACTCGACGATTAGCCTTGTGTAAACTCACTTCAAACTCGAACACTGGGTATATATCAACACCACCACCCCCCTCTTCTTGATACCCCCGACCGCTTCATCCCCTCGATATGGGATCGTATTTGCTCCTCTCACCATAGAATGCATCTCCTGCTGTGAATTGCATGGGCTCTTGAATCTGTCGAGCAGCCTCCACCGCTCCGCCGTCGATGCATCGATGACCGCGCACTCTGGTTGTCCCTGGCGCTCTCAAACGACGTCAGGAGCCTCTCTGGTCTCTGGCCATAATACCTCATCCGGACAAACGTATAAAAGGTGTGGCCGTCTTCCTCAAATTTCTCAATCAAACTCCTCCCTCTGAGGTTCAAGCTCTCTACCAAGCCTTACAAGATGTTCTCTAAGCTCTGCGTCGTCGTCATCCAGATCACCACACCCCGGGGACCACGCCGACCTCGCCCCAGTGCTGCGGGAGCTTCTAGTCGTTCAGCAGCAACGCCGTCTCCGCAGTCGCGGCCCTCCTCGGCCTCGACCTGACTTGAGCTGCAGCCCCGTGGCATCAGTGTCATGTGCAACAACTGATTAGTACTACTAATTTCCGGTCGAAATTCCGGAGCTGGCGCGCAGCCAGCGGTGGAACGAAGTGAGGTGGCCTCATCCCCATCACCCTTTGAGTCCGTCACACGGTCATCGGAATTTTTTCAGCAGGATGCGTTTCGGAATGGGTTTTTTCTTTGACGTTCTTGTAACGAGCTGGATCGAAATGATGATGATGTTTGGTGTTGGCAATTTGCCTCAAAAATATCGCGTCCCAGGGCGTGATAAATGGAATTTCGCATTTTGGCAATCCGAGTCTGTGTACTGTACTATTTCGACCAAGTGTTCATTGATGGCCGATAAATTTTCATTTGAATTGTCGCGATTTTTAACGGCCTCGGAAAAATCGGCCGTCACGCGTCACCTGAACACTCGGTCGAAATAGTACAGTAGTTGATTTTGCCGAGTGGCGCCGAGCACCACGACATACCGAGTGCAGCTGGATGTCGGAGCCGCAGCCGGCTTATAGGCTCTGCGATGAATTTGGCGTCGGTCTATTATAATGCATATGCTTCATTCCTTGTTGCTGATTAGTTCCATCCACAGCTCCAAGTCCATTCTGATATAGCCCTAAACAAGGAGGCCTAAACTTGTATTTGAACAAAGAGGCAAGTCAGGCATGTGTGATTTCACGACCACGTGGGCAACTTACAAAGAGCCCCGCTTTTGAAATTACATGTGAAAGAGGCTCGCAGGGGGGTTCACTGGAGGGAAATGGGGGAGGATCTGACTGCCAGTGAAGCAATGGAACAAATCTTAAATTGCTGTGGAGAATCAAAGTTGGCCAGAAACCTTGAAAGGAAGACATAATCACAAAGACACAAAGGCTGTGTGTGACACTGACATGCCCTGGTATGTGCTTGGCCAGCAAGTAACTGTTACATGCCCTGGCCTTTGCGCCCTGTGCAGCCTAGTGATATCCATCAATGTGCTAGCTCTCTAGACTCCCGTCGCATCTGCTCGTTGCATTCAAGAAAGGCTCTTGATTCCCCGTGTATTCTTATCATTATCACGTATTCGATCTTTCATCAGCCCCAAACGGTCCTCTGGAAGCTTGTCAGGCTCTAACGAGCTCTAGGTTCGGAAGGTGATGAAATAGCCAAGCGAGTCCAACGCCTCACGCTTGTGGTAAAGACCCTTCAAGCGGTCTACTGTCTTTTGCATAATTCGTGAAAACATGCAAAAAAATCTTGCTGTCGCGTGCAGGCCGAATCGGGCGCTTTGTACTCAACTTGTACTCTCCGAGTCTCTCGGAACCCATTTTGGACTATGGAAAGTGGAAACTCGAGTCCGAGTGGTGTCTCTGGATGTTAGACTCAACCAACTGGTTGGGAAATGGCGGCTGATGGCAGTACAACAGAGTTTGAACTGGTCAACTACCACCCGCCCTCCGCAGATGGCTATGTGGGCCCACAACTGCAGTGCACAGTGGTCACCTCCCTCCATTGAAATAATGGACATTGTCAATGGCACAGCAAACAGTAGTTCCACAGCTCCGCAGTTGGGCAAGGCAGGGGCAAAGACCTTCAATTTGGGCTATTGTATCGCTTCCATGGGTCTGCATCAAGATGCCCGCTGCTGGTAGTACAGAGAAGGCCACACTTTGAGCTTGAGCTTGCACGTGGTGGTTTCGACGTCAAGGCGGCCGAACGCCGGGCACATGCCGGAACGCATCACAGCGGCAATCACACAATCTTTTACGGCGCAGTGAGCGGCAGCGGTTAGATGGACTAGATTAACAGCCATTCACCCCGGTTAGCTGTTGCTCGTTATTATACTTTGTGGGCGATATTTTTGTGCTGATTCCTCTACAGAGTTGCGGCATGCGTGAGACTCAAAGTCGGCCAAATCATGTTGATGCCGCTGGTGCCGCCCTCAGGCGCTGATCACCATGGACTTGTGATTCGGCGGGATTTCTTGTTCCTAAATGCTCTAGGTGAGTGCAAATTGAATTGACAGTTAGGTGTATCCAGGCCCTCCGTTGATTATATTTCCACCATGCACGTGGACGGCATGAACGGCATGTTGCCTCTGGATATCATTCGGGTGTGAAGAACATTTTGACCTCCAATATTCAACCCCCTGATTTCAGCTTCAGCAGTGGCTGTTTGACGACTGAGGTATCCAGCCCTGTTCCCATTTCATTGCCCAATCATAGCCCCAGGGAATCGGCATTGGCTCCAGTCGGAGGCAATATCAAGGCCGCAGCCATTGATGCGGAAGATGCTGGGAATCAGACGTTAGCGGATCAGGTTTGAATTTGACAGCTGCAGGCACTCACCAGGGAACTCAGGACCCACCTCGTACCCCCGTCATATGATGACTAAACGTCTCTACCATCACAAAAGTTCACATATCTTGTGGCTGCAATACCGAGGACATTATCATTTTGGCTACGTACAGTATGATTACTCCGAGCATCGAGGCTACAATTATCCAAATAAGGCGTGGTCTGATTGACCGGGTCGTTGGTGAACTGAAGATTGAATCAATAGAGAAAACCCAATTCGCTGCAATGCACGAGAGTACGGTGAACAAAAAAACATGTACCGTGACGGAACCCAAGGCAGCGAGATACACGTCCAAGTGGGCAAGTGAGAGGAATGGGAGGGATCATGTATGTACAAGCACAAGATGGACGCTATTACAAAAGATTAGCGCAATGTAACGATGAACATATACGGCACAAGGGCGGGTGACAGATGTACAGTTGAGTTGAATGACGAGGCAGAGAATGCGAGATTTAGGAGGGCGGTGAGGCATATACAAGAACAAGATAGAGAGACGGAGCTGGGGGAAGCATGGCACAACTACGGCAAGAGCGATCACTGACTGATTCCGACGTGTTAAGGTGATTATGAATAGCCGCATTGAACACCCCTCATCGGCGGCGCGGATCTTTGGACGGCGCAGCAGGAGGTGTGTGCGGCGATGCCCAGGATCCAGGAGAGATTGGGTACCCGCGTCTCGAGGGGCCGCCTCGCGGCGATGCACCGGATCGGCCGCGCTGTGGCGCCGAGTACGAATATGGCCCTCGCAAGCAGCTTGGAGTTGAGTTTGGGGGTGTCGGCGAGGACAGTGCTGTAGGGCAGTTAGCTGAGCGGAGAAGGTCACGCTGCAGGGAGCGACATACCACCTGTATTCATATTGGTCGCCGTTAATCTATGCACTACTCTTGGCGGACTCTCCGTTCGGGGGCGCTTAGGCGACGGGTATGCGCTCGCTTGCATCAAGGAATTGAGCGGATTGTTATGGCGCCAGGATCGGATGGATCAACTCACTTGTGTCGCACTCCGGTCGTCGGCGGGAAAGAATAGGAAATTCGCCCGGATGCGCTGATCATGTCGGTCAGAGGTGGACTCGCATATCTTCATTTTTGTAGCGGACTCACCAGTTGGCAGCGTAGGAGACGGAATAGGACTTGGAGGGAGTAGCGAAGCGGGTTCGGTGGAGGGAGCAAAGGAATTGGGCTGGATCATTTGAAGCATGCGGTGCAACTGCTGGGCGATGGCCTGGCGCTCGCCCTGGATTGCATTGTGCGCAGTCTGTGTCTCCGCGGCGAGGAGTGCGCGGTCTGTCGTCAAGAGTTCTCGGTCCTTCTTCAGGGCCTCGCGCTCCTTGGCGTTCGCCGATTGCAGCCCCTCCAGCTGTCCACAGAGGACCTCCCTTTGCGCACAGAATTCCGTTCGTTCCCGCTCATGCGTGGCCGTCAGGGCGTCGATCTCGCGGCTCTTCTGCTGAGTTGCCGATTGAGCAAGATCCCGAGCGATGGAGATGTTCTCCACGACTCTCCGAAGAGACTCTATCGCCGCAAGATCTCGTTCGCTCGCAGCCTTCAAAGTCGTGATCTCGGCTCTGAGGGCATCGAACTGTCGTTCTGCGACTGAAACCAGCATGGTAGGCGGCCTCGGTGTAGCGCGAGCAGCAGATAGGACACGCTGTGCCTGCTCCAGTGCCTGAGCAGCTTCTGCGTATGGATCGACATCGCTGGAAACAGAATCCACTGCGTCCTCGAGTTTCAGCCCCAACTGCGAGTCCACCGGCATGAAAGGGCTTTGAGACGAGATTTCGAGTCTATTTTGGTCGTTGAAGGAGATTTTGGGAAGACAAGATGGAGGTACAGTGTAAAGGGGCGGAGGGCGCATCATGTTTGGCATTAGCCCCCAGGATCAGCACAACCACATACATCAGCGTGCATGCTCTCGACCATCATCTCGACGTGCCTCGTACGCCGCGCGACGCACCTGCTCAATGCCAAGATCTTTTACCTCGAAGCCCCGCGCAGCTTTCCGACCACGAGCGCGATGGGGCATCTCGAGGTGGGGGGAATTGCATCGGAGGTTATTGCACGTACGTACTGACAGTATTCTCTAATGTGATGTGCCTAGAATTTTCATGGACAGGGCGTTCAAATATCATCTGATCTAAGTGCCTTCGCTGCGCTCAGGCATGTCTTGGCCAAGCTCACGAAACACGAGGCGATTGCTCATTCAGCGTCAATCATTCTCACTGTCAGGCTTATTTTCGACACAACAGCCATATGATACACCAGCGACGTAACCAACATGCTGCTACGTCGTGTCTCGGCGAATACGCGACTGCTCCTCGAGTCTATTCAAATATGCGCGGCTCCCAGAATAATGCATCTGCGCCCCTCACCTTAGGGCAATATTTCCTCGGCCAAATTCTCGGAGCCATACTGAATTGAGTGTTTGTTTCGATGCTCCATTCCCGGGGACTGTCAACCTTGCTACGCTCCCCGATGCGTGCGGCCTTTCCAAAGTCACTGACCTCCTATTATGACAGTGTTTTCCCGTGGCCGGCGTGGCATCACCGAATTCTGTTTTGTGGCTGAACGTCAACCGGCCTGTCCTTATTCCGCGCTTCGCCGAATCCAGGGTCCGCGTGTATTCTTCAGGGTAGTGGCATGCATCTACTCCTTAACATGGATTTTTACGACAAGGCTGCACAAGTCTCGAGATCCTGCGATTGGAGCAGCCAGGCTACGAGACTGAGTGAGTTGGGCGTGTTCCTTGGTCTGCGCGGAACACATCCGCCGGGTTATCAATGATGTTAGGTTAGCATCCGACTCTGGTGCGACGCGGGGTTACAACGAATTGGACGAGGGTCAGGCATTTTGGTTATACATAGACGGCAATTGACCATATTAAACTTCCGAACAGATGATTCGCCGAAATTAGCGGTCCAGCCCTGATGGGATGTCTCGATGCCTGTCAGATGCCGTTGCTTCTCCCACAAAAACCTTCGATGGATGCCTCGAGAACGATCCGGCGCAGAATAATTCGCTGGATGATGACAATAATCTTACGGATAAAGTTCCGAGCCCGCTCCCGGTTGGGTGATTCACCACTTCTGATGTACTTGCGCAGTGTCACTCAGTAATCACCGCTTTCACAGAATGGGCCTATTGTCGATGCCGTCTACGCACGTTCAATCGTCTCGAGCACACGTCGACAACTTGAATGAGACAGAAGGTTGGCCAAATCAACCGCTCTCTGTGAGAGGAGGTGGGAGGAGGCCTTCAGTGTCGATGAGCCGTTTGTGGATGGCCATAACTGCTGGGGAGGGGAGTACATGGAGTACTCAGCACGTATACGCAACATGTATGTATGTAACAATCAAATGTAGGGCGGGTAACGAGAAAATTAAGCTTTGACTGGTAATGCAATGAGATCAACCCTAAGAAAAATACTACTAGATGGTGCACCTGGCAAGACAGTGAGATAGGCCGATCACTGCTTGTCAGCTATAAGTGAGTCCGGCTGCCGGTGACTTGTATGAAAACATGCTTGAGCCACGAGCCA
This sequence comes from Mycena latifolia, assembly GCA_029289555.1. Classification (NCBI taxonomy): domain Eukaryota; kingdom Fungi; phylum Basidiomycota; class Agaricomycetes; order Agaricales; family Mycenaceae; genus Mycena; species Mycena latifolia. The sequence continues at coordinate 63,916 of JARJLE010000185.1, read as the reverse complement.
GGAAGCGCCCGGATGAGTACGAGGAAATGAGTGTGCTCACTGCTTCGACTCTCGCACTGGACCCAAGGGGTGGAGAAGAGCGTAGTCTCTTACAACCATAGAAGGTTTACAGCCGTGGGGGAGGTTATGAAAGGAAATCGGAGTATCTTGCTTACTCGACGATTGGCCTTGTGTAAACTCCCTTTAAATTCGAACACTGGGTATATATCAGCACCACCGCCCCACTTTTGTTGATACCCCCGACCGTTTCATCCTCTCGATATGGGATCGTATTTGCCCTCTCACCATAGAATGCATCTCCTGCTGTGAACGAGCAGCCTCCACCGCTTCACCGTCGATGCATCGATGACCGCGCACTCTGGTTGTACCTGGCGCTCCCAAACGACGTCAGGAGCTTCTGTGGCCATGGTATCTCATCCGGACAAATGTATAAAATGCATGGCCGTCTTCCTCCAATTTCTCAATCGAACTCCTCCCCCTGAAGTTCAAGCTCTCTATTAAGCCTTACAAGATGTTCTCTAAGTTCTCCATCGTCGTCACTTCCGTGCTAATAAGCCTCTCTTATCGTTTCGCTTTTCACATACTGATTAAATCAAGGAAGGGAAGATGCGGAAGTCGCACCGAGATGGAACGGTCCTGGTTTTGAATAAAACGGCCATGATTTGAGCAATAAATTCCCTCAAGATATTCAAAGTCCTCGGACAGCAGTGCATTTCGCAATGCTCCCTGCCATCAGCTGGTTTTATCCCAAACTCAAATGACAGGGTTCCCGGAACGGGATGTCATGAGAGGATGGTCCGAGACTAGGTAAACCATAGAAGTACAATATTGGCTGAGTTACTTCCGGAGAAACTTGGAACCATCTCTCGATTCCAACAACGTTTGAATCAGGTGAATTGGAGCTAACGACTTACCATATCTAACAATCGAAGGCCGCTCACAAATATAATCGTGCATGCCGAGATTCTGCCACCTCCTCGGGGTCTCTGTTCGTTCTTTTTATTTATTCTCGAAGCTGCTCGCTTTCTACTGCGTCTTTGCGCGCTTTCTCCAGATGAGTTTATTCAGTGCTCTATTACATGCTTCTCTCTCAAACTGGCCACCCTTGTCTATGTGCAGGCCTCAATATAACAAACTTGTTCGACATAATGACTTCTACACTTTTGCGCCCTCCTCGGACACCGGACTCTCAGGATCGACCGACGCAAACGGATAATCAGTGTACCCCGCCGGATCGAGGCTGCCCTTTACATAATACAGCGCGCGATTCCCGACGTTGAGCGCGATATCGTGCAAGAGGCGGTACGGTAGGTCCGGCTGGCGCTTCAGTCAGTCGCGGGCTCGGATGGCTCAAATACAATAGACACTCACGTTAGCGACGTACAGCCGCGCAAACGCTATCAGGTCCCCTTTCTCCTCGGCTGCGGCGATGGCGGTCTCGCGCGTGTATCCCCCGGCGCTGATGAGAGGGCGAGGACCCCAGATTGCGTGGATGAAGTCGTTGGAGTAACCGGCCTTGATTGCAACCGTCTGAGCGCCGTCGACGCGGGGCTCTACAACGTGGAGGTACGCGAACTCGGGGTAGCGCGCTCGGAGTTGGGTGATCAGGTGTGTGTAGGTGGGTTTCGGCCCAGCGCTATCGAAGTGCATTCCTGCCAGCGCAGTTAGAAATGGTTCGCAGCCCCCAACAATAACGCACCGAGCACAGTTCCCCATGGACTAATGCGCAGTGCGGTCCGCTCCTGCCCGACGGCCTTGACCACAGCCTCAACGACTTCGAGCGCGAAACGGGAGCGATTCTCAACCGAGCCGCCATACGCGTCCGTGCGGATGTTGCTACCGTCGTGCAGGAACTGGTCAATCAGGTAACCGTTCGCGCCGTGGACCTCGACTCCATCGAAGCCGGCGAGGTTTACGGCGTTCGAAGCGGCCCTGGCGTATAGCTGGATGTACTCCTTGATCTCTGTCACGGTAAGCGGGCGAGGCGCAGTTCCGCCTGGAAGGGGAACATCAGACGCCGACACGTAGGGGAGACCATCCTCCGCGAGTGTTTCGACCGTTGCAGCGCGTCCTAGGGCCCACAGTTGCAGGAACATGTAGGATCCCTTAGCATGCACTCTGTCCGTGATCTATCGAGCATGAGTGTGTGATGCAAAGGAGAGGGAGAGAAAACGCACTCTTTTCCAGGCGGAGATCTGCGCTTCAGACCAGACTCCTGGCGCATGCTTGTCCCCAGCTGCACGCGGTGCAATATACGTCGCTTCGGAGATGAGAAGACTGCCAGGCGTACTGGCGCGCTGCTCGTAGTACTCGGCGACGTGAGGCAACGGGGTACTGTTAGCGTCTGCTCGGTATCGAGTGGTCGGCGCGAACACGACACGGTGGCTGAGTTTCACGTTTCCGACTGTGCTTGGTTGGAATAGTTTAAACGTCGACATATGGGTTGGATGCGAGGAGGCTAAGGACTTTGATAGGGTATTTGGATTTCTCGCATTGCCTGGGGCCTTATAGAAGCTTAGCCCTCACAGTATCCCGGTGGTCGGTAAACGCCGTTGCTGGTAAATGCCGTGGTTGGTAAAATGTTGGTAAAATCTGACTGATGCCATGCGGGCTTAATAAGCCTGAGATTAGGAATGATTGGTGAAGGGCTGTTCGCATTGTTCATCCGATGATGATCCCCAGGGGCAATGTGAGGATATGATATACTACTGACTGTGTTTAGATCATGGGTCGACAGAAGCTCCTGAGGCGCTAAAGTTCAACTTTGCTTACCAGTCCGGCCATGATCGGGGCCGATTAATCCCGAATCGGCCGACTTTTCGGCGATAAGGCTATGTATGTAATGCCTTCCATATCCACGAGATCTATTTTAATTCACCATTTCCGTCTATCCGGTGATAGGAATCGAGGCCAATTGCAATGTGATGAGAATACTCCCTGTCTTGGGATCCTCAACTCCGAGGCGGGAATATACCTGGGTGCTCATCTCAGTATCCCCTCTCTAACGATCAATCGGGCTGGTTCGGGGCGCCAATTTTTGTTCTAACCAGTTTTTCCCATGTTCACTGACATGAGAGCTTAGTTACTGGTGATACTCCAGCTCCTGGCCGAAGAACCCATATCCCCGAGGTTTAATGTAAAGTAACTGCGAATTTTCCACTCTTAACACGCCGGTGTTCTGTGACCGTTTCCCCTCGTACTGAATACTCCACCACAACCCCTCCGCCCGGGCCCTCTGTCAGATCAGAGTTACTCCCGTCGTCCTTGATTCGAGAGTGATTTAAACTCATCCGCCAGTTCATTCTATGCAAGGAATACGGCTTTACTCCACCGCCTGGTTTAAAACCTCAATTCCCAGCAGGGAACGAATTCCAAGGGGCCTGGGTGGTGTCGAACGTACCACTGACACATCTACACCTCCTGTAGTTGCTGGTGTTGGACAGCCCAGTGTCGGAGAGCCTTCGACAGTTGAGAATGGGGCTCGAGTAGGCATATGGTAAGTTGAAGTTCCACTGGTACGGGCTGATACAGCCTAGGCCCGTTGCTAAGCTCCTCGAATCATTCCAATGCGCGTCGAATGAAAGCGCACACCGTATACATATGGATATTAGTTACGCAGCAATTGATTTTATACTGTGCTTCGGGGAGCTCGGCCACTTACTAAGCGCCTAACGTTGGGCTTTGTCACTCGGCGGCTGATCTTGTTCAATAGGCTACTTGCATAGACGCTGCCCCATTTAGCCACGGGGTTCAGTTTGTCGAGCGGATGTTGGGTGGAACTGATTTAAGCAGTGTGTTCTTCGGGAGCCTGTCCACCCACACACCCTGAATCAGCCATGAATGAGAGTTTTCCACCCACGCCGTTACCGAGATGGAAAGCATGCGTCAATTGTCGGTCAGTGCTCAGGACAGGTCTCGCGCGAATGCAGCCTGATGGTGCGCTGGTTTCCCAGACACAGAAAAACCGTAGGTTGATTCCTCAGCGTCTCGCCATGGGATAAACTGATCCAAGTTTCGAGAAATGTGACGGCCGCCACCCCATCTGTGGACCATGCTCAAGACATTCCGATACCCTGGGCGATTGCGAATATACTGAGGAAGGTGGTCCATCGAATACAGAGATGCTCGAAGGTGAGTCCAAGTTCATTGAGAGGAGGGATATTGAATTCACTTGTCTGCGCAGAACAAATCTCGATCCTGCAAGCCCGTATTGCGCAACTGGAGCATCCCAAAGATCAGAGAACGACCGCCACCCAGGCCTCCAGTAGCCGTGGCAACGTACCATATCGGTCACAGATTTCGCCTTCAAACACGATGGGCTTGGGCCCGCTTTTGAACCATTTTTGTACGTGCCGGAGAGCGTATCGGAAGGACTCAACAATTCAAACGCTTCAGATTTACAACAGACGCCCGGTGCTTCAGCGAATCAAAGTACCACGAGCTTGATGCCGACTGTACGCAGATGTACACTATTTTTCTCTTGCAAAACACCTCAACCTCTGCACAGGAATTACCGTTCATCGTACTACAAGCACTGTACGCCCCCAATGTTTTGAGTGTTGTCTTTTCCTGATCTCCAGCTGTCGCAGGGTCCACAATTTCCTACATAATGCGACTTGCTTCGGGTTCTTCCTCGACATCCAGGCGTTCCACGACGCAGTTACCAGCACGAACCGGTGCAACCTCCCGCCCATTCTTCTGAACGTCATGTACCTATGGGGTGTTCACCTGTCGGAAGATGAACGTATCACCGCTTACGAGCCGGCTTTCCTTGCTCATGCATTACGCACCAGTGCCAACAGCCTCACCGGGTCGCATCCGCGTACAGTGCTGCATAGCATCCAGGCGTGCGTCCTCCTCGCCTACTACTTCATCCGCAACGCGCGCTTCCTCGAGGGGAAGTACCACACGAGCGCCGCGGTGTCTATCGCCCTCAGCGCGGGGCTGCATCGCATCCGGAGCGCGGATGGCGGAGCGCTCCCGCCTACTGGCGAAGTACTGCCTCCGCCCACGGACACGCGCGAGGAAGGCGAGCGCATCGACGCATTCTGGAGCGTCCTCACGCTCAACAATTGCTGGGCAAGCATGGAGGGGTCGCCCTCCAACGTAACCTACGGGAGCACCGGACTAAAGATTGACACCCCGTGGCCGCTGGAGATCGGCAATTATGTGGAGGCGAGTGCTGGACTCGGCGCTTATATTCAGGGGCTGACCCCGAAGTTCGCCGTACTAGCGCCCAGATCTCCTTCCACGCCACAGCAGCGACACCATCGCGCGGTTCCTCGTGGACGATACGGATGATGAGTCATCGGAGCCGGCGCTCCACGCAAAGGCGGCCCTGTTGTTCGAGAGCGCTACGAGACTTAGCGCGCGCTATCGCACAGGTGGACAGGTGGGCTAAACCACTGTCATGTCCGGCACTCATGGTGCTCTTTAGGTGGTATTTCCCCGAACGATCCGGAGTTCATTAGCCTCGACCGCAAGATCGATGCATTCACCGGGGTCCTGCCTCCGATTCAGTCGAAGGCCATGCTTGTAGTACACACCCTCGCCCGAGTCGCAACGATCAAGCTGCCCAATCCCCTGGTCAACGAGCATACGTTCGCGCGGAGCAACGCTTTGTCTGCTGCCCGCGGAGTGATCGATATCCTGGCGAAGACAGACGTCCCAAGCATTGGCCTCATCGACCCGGTCCTGGCTGTGAGTCTAGCCATCACGATTAGCTCCGTGCAGGGGTGTTTGTTAATTGCACATTAGCCACTATGGACAACGACGTCCCTTGTGTTCATCGCCGAAGTTGTGTGGAGGCGCACTCAAGACGCATCGACCCACACGCAAGGCTTGATAGAGTCCCTGAATATCGTCATTGCCGCCATGCAGATCTTCGCGCCGCACTGTCCAGCTATGAGTTACATAAGCTTCCTTCTTGTCTTCAAGGCTTGTATTCTAATTAATCCCATCGATAGCCGCGCAGTTGGAGTCTGTTCGTCACGCGTATGATGCAGCACGGATCGGAAACTAAGGACAGGTCAGTATGCCATGGTGGCATTGGTTGGCAACGAATACGTAGATACCTGTAACTGAGTGAGGAACGTCTCGAATGGTCACCATAAGGACTGGGAATGTCGAGAGTCGCCGGACAATCTTGGTTCAATTTTTGCAGAAGCCTTTACGGTTAGACTCGTAACCAGCCTGCCTATGATTGGCAAAAATTGTGGCGAGCACGTTGCTATGTCAAAGTGCTTGCCACATTTTTGCCCACAGCAGGCAGGCTGGTGACGAGTCTACTTTACGGTGGAAAGTGATCGCTGATCACGCGGATGACGTCGGAGCTCGCTAGGGAGTGTGTCAGAGGAGCGCACAGTCGCAGCAGTGTCCAGGATTGGTGGAAGGTTATGTATGTGCCTATTCTAGATTCTAGATCCCACCAGGGCTGAGTGACGGGAAACTAGAATGGTTGTCCAGTCTTGGTCCAATCCCCAGCATGTTCGCCGACATTGAATGGATTCCAGGAGCTGGGTGTGGAGGTGGACATCAGACTTTCTGCAAATTTCTGGACACGCTCTTGATAGCTCTTGATCGCTCTGGAATCGGCCGCTCCAGACCTCAAGTCGCAAGAGGTCAAGGTAGGTCTGATTTCCCTCAAGTAGAAAAAAAAAAAATGCCTACGGGCTGAATGCTCGTTTTCTTCGCTGATGGCAATATATATTTTTCTGAAATTTTTCAATTCCAGAGGAAAAGAGCTTCCAGAGCTCAAGATATTTGCGGAAAAGCTGATGGACGCCCGAATGTGCATCTCGAATATGGCCAGGTGCGAATTGGTTTAGGATGAAGACACAGCCTGAAGGTATTGCGCACACTTGAGAGAATCCATGGGGCATTTTCAGTACATGTTTGCATGGCTGCGTGCGACATATCCCACCAGTGATATCCCACAGTCAGAAGAATCCATTGCGCGCCAATGTTTGAGGTCCAAGCCACCCGAAGACATGAGCCGGTGATGCTGGTGGCGTGGAGGATAAGAGCCCGAGGACTGACACTATGTAGTACTGTTGCTGAAGCTTCGATCAACGTGGTGGTCGGGTGGCAAGAGAGACTCGCTGGCCATCAGCGGCGACGCGCCGAAGTAGCGAATGCTGCCGAGGGCTGCCGAGACCGATCCGCTCATACGGGACGACCCGTCTGGGATCGAAATGTCACGCCGGTGTAGGGAATATATACTGACTGCTAATGAAGGCGCCAAAATATATCAAGTAAACCAATGTATACGATGTCCTATAGGCCACATTATGCATAGCGTCCGATGCTAATTGGCTTTTGTCCTGGGCTACAGACAGATCACCAGTCTACGTTTGTCCGGTAGTTGCCGCCGGGCCCGGGCTTCGGCCACTCGCTTGCGGGGAGCACGTCGAACCGCGTAAAGTTCTCGTGTGTGAACCAGTTCTATGGTTCCATGTAAATTTATGGGCCGGGGGAATAAACGAATGGCATTGAATCAAAGAAAGCAGCGCGGGAAAATACCTTTTTGTAGTGCTCAGACAAGAAATACACGTACACCTCGCGGTCTCTGCCAGTGATGGTTTGTTAGCTCGGTGTGGTGGGGCTCATGAGAGAAGGCCACTGACTCAACGGGCAGCGGCTCGACGAACTGCCCGCCGAGCTCGAGCGACTCGCTATTTAGCCACGCGACGTACTGGCGACCCATGGCTGTACCTCGCCCGACACATCAGACAACAAGTAGAGAACAGGTGGAGAAACGGCGTGCCTTGCTGCGCGAATATATCCACGGCTCCGCCGAACTGGTATTTACCGCTGATGTAGTCTTCCCACATGCGCGCGCGGCTAGGAAGCCGCGCTGTCCCGGCCCAGACCTTCGCGAAAGCCGTGCTCTGATACCGGCCGTAGGTCCAGGGGGCAGCTGCAACAGTGGTCAGCCCCCCGTGTGATGATGCAGGTTAACGCACCAGTGGCAAAAGCGAGGGTGGGGTCGTGGATGTAGTGCCCCGTCCAGTGGAGGTTGTTCATTGTAGCTGGGTTGACTCTGAATTCAGACGGAGCTCAATCCGTGGTCAATTTATGCCAAAGTGGGCCCGACTCACAGCTCAGGTAGAAACGTATTCGCACGGTAACCCGTCGCTAGCAGAATCTGGGCAGATAGATGAGGTGTAAGACAAGAACGCTGAGCTAGGGGGTGACAAAACCTCGTCCACCCCTTGAAGAACAGTCCCATTGGCGAGGCGGATCCGCCCGTCGTCGATTCCTGCGTCGTGGCGCGACAGGGGTTGGAAGGCAGCTATCTCGGGCACGAGTTCCGCGTTCGCTGGCCAACTGAGGAGAATGTCGAGACCATAGGCGTCGCGAATGGGATTTTGCTGTAGGGTGGTTGTAGATCATTGCATGGGTCGAATGTAATGGGCAGTGCTCACCCGAATACTGACAATTAGTCGGTGGACGACCGGACTGATCCGCCGCGCGATGTCCGTAGCGGATACGGATGCGCCGACAATTAAGACCGTCTAGAAAAAGCTACAAGCATCCGAACATAGTACGGAGGATATAAGTACGCACCTTCCCAGAATAGCGCTCGGCATGTCGATACGACTGTGAATGATACATGCTCCACTCCCCTTTGAGCATCGCCTTGCTCCAGTCTTCAATACCATCGATGGTAGGAACGTGCGGGGTCGTATGCATCCCCGTGGCGACGACGACGGCGTCGAACTTCTCCTCCCAAAAGTCCTCCTGGATGCGATTGGATTCGGCGAGGAATTGCAGGCGGCGAAGAGTTAGACGCCACGTGGACGTTGCGTTGCATTTTATGACGCGCTCGACGCGCGTGGCGTACGACGTGATTGCAGAGGTCGATGGTGGCCGTGGGGGGTCGTTGGTGTTCAGGCCGTGAAGGGACGCGTATGAACGGACGAGTCGTTGGACGTCGTGGACGGGAATGGTCCATGGCTATCCGGCCGCCAGGTAAATACACACGGCAACGCTGATGAAAGGACGTACAGTGTTAGCAGGATATTTGACGCCGGGGAGTTCAGTGGCGGCCTGTTCGAAGAAAACTGTCAGAAAGTACGAGACTCATCTATGCTTGACGTACTGGTGGTCCGTTCGTGACCAGGTCGTGCCAAACAGGTCTTGGGTGCCAGTGCTCCCTCCATCGTTCATCCAAACTGATCCCATCGTCTCCCTCTGAATAAAAATACGTCGCGGGGAAATGGTCAAGAAAGATCTTCGGATTATCGTTGTCTCTAATAACGATAGGTCTTAAGGGGCTAACCACAGAAACGACGTCGCTTACGGATAAGACTCTCGGACGGGGGTGGCCTCCGTGTAGAACCAATTCCCCCCGGGCGATGGAGCGCGCTCGAACAGACGGACAGAAAAACCCGAGGCTAGTAAATGCGCTGCTGCCTGAAGTCCTGCCGGTCCCGCTCCAATCACAGCGACGCGAGTGATCGGCCGAGGAAAAGTCGTCCACTGCGCACCGGTGTCATCCGAAGTAAGGGGGGATTGAGTGGGGCTGGCCAGGACATGGAGTACCACGACAGCGAGGGCTACGAACCCCAGCATGCGGAGCATTGTCGGGACAAGTAGATGTGAGCTGGCAAATGAGTGGTGTTGTTTGTACCATTATGGCCTTCTTATACGTCATATCACAATTCTATCTGCGTTTAAACGGCGCATCAGGGTGTATCTCGGGGCTTGGACGGGCAGCTGACACAAGCTGGGTGGGCTATAGACTGGAGCGCGGAGACTTTTGAATCGAGGGAAAGGTTGATCTACCAGCTCCGCAGGACGAGAGGGGAGTGGGAATTGATACTTGGATACTTGGGAGTTGCGTGTCCACGGTGCAGGTTAGGAAAGTCGCGCTACAGCTGAGTGGCTAGGTGGCTAGGATCGCTTTGCAGAGCTTAGTAATATTGTGGACACCACGGCATTTGCATGACGAGAAACGTAGGAGATGAATGAGTTGGCAATTGCCCGGCACCCTGCGTGCGCGGGCGTGAATTGGTGACCGGCCGTTAAATCCATAAGTACTTATGCAGGATGTGCAAGGACAGTGGATTCTTCGGAAAAGATGATGTTGATTTTGAGGACAAGAACTTGGATCAGTTATGCAGCGCTGCGCTCCACGAATGCCTGAGGATATAAATGGCAGGGATGTCGGACTTTTGGGAGAAAGGGAGGCAAATGGAATCAATGTTCTGTCCGCGGCTTCGTGCCAGGAGAATTCTTCACAAGGAAATCAAGCGGCAGTAGTCAATCCTCGTCGTTGGTTCGTAGCAGGTTGGTGGAGGAAAGTAAAGGTAACCGCGACACCGCCACTGATTGCTGACGAAACCGACCGGCAATCAGCTTTGTTCTTGTTTCAGACTTTCTCCTTGTCTCTTGCCACCATGAATATCCTGCCTATCCGCACCTCGTCATCGACCTTCCCACTGTTCCAGCATCCATCCAAAAAATCCGTAGCGCCACCCTCAATTCTCGCACTAATCTTTGAAGAAATCGGCCTACCGACAGTTCCGGTGACATCTGGTGACATGCAGCAATTTCGAAAATCCCTGCTCTCTGCCGCATTAGTGTGCATGGATTTCTCCCGCCAGCCCTTGATATCTTGTGATAATTCCTCAGATTGTTACCGGCCCTCAGAGTGATCGATGGCGTTTATGTGAGAACAGCCGTCCGACTCTCGTTCTGATGCGTTTATTTATTTATTCGTCCGCTCTAGACACTATCCGGAACGATAAGCCCCTCCTATTGGCCTCGATGCATTACTATGCAAAGCAAATTCGCCCAATTGCTTACCGAAATGGAGCCCGCGATGGCGGCATCCGAATCTCTACCCCACCCTAGCTATGCGCCACAAGGGACTGTTTCTATCAACTGCATCGGCACGCTGGGAGATCCCGGGTGCCCATTTGCTCAAGCGCTGCTTCTTGTCTCCCCCGACGATTCGCCACGTCAAGATTTCCTCTGCAGCCCTGAACATGGCCTGCATCACGATTTTCGTCTCGATGTTAGCGGGCGTATCCCGCCAGTTGTCATCTTTAACACTCCTTAATCAGCGGTATCTCGAGCTCGGAGACGTTCCGGCGCCCTTTCCGGACCTCCGAGAAGTAAATATAACAGCAACGGTAAACGCCCTTCCGCCTGGATATCTCACAACGCTCGCCACTTTAGAGGGTTTGGTTTGATTGCATCTAGATCTCAAATTTTCAGACTTCGCCGGCGTGCTTTCGGCAACTATGGGTGGATCTCGGTGGTTCCCTTCCTTGAAGGATTTACACATCCATTGTGGCTCATCCGCCATCCTCGCAATTTTGTTCAGTCTCATGACGCCGGGGGTATTGGAGACCCTAATCATCAACGCGGATATCGAGACTGGTGCGGAAATTACCTGGAGCACCCCCCTCCGCCAGGAGATTGCCGCTCACTGGCCCCTCGTTTCGCCGACTTGAAATGACCAACCTCTATTCCCCCGCCATCTCGACCACACGTCTGCCGCTCCTCATCCTGCCCCGTCTCAAGGTCTCACTCTCCGTGATTCTCCCTCGATGTCATTCGGCGGGGCCACCATCCTCGATATTGCAACGGCGTGGCCAGACCTCACGTCGCTCGCGATGCCCACCGTGCGGGGGATCTTGATTCCAGCCCTCCTCATTTGAGCGCAGAAATGCCAGCAATTGAGGGAGCTCGAGATCTCGCTCGTCACACACCTGCTCCCGCCGTTCACCGCGACGCCCGTATGCCAGTATGCGCTGTATAATCTAAATATACGCGATTCATCTTGTTCACCCGAATTGAACACCATCTGTAGCAGGACTGTGTAGGTGTGAGTGTATTAGTAGGCTACACAGAGGTTACGGAGGAGAGGAGTCGCAGCAGAGTTGAAGGGGCTGGTAGCCATGATAACGCTCGCACACGGGATTAAAATTCAAATCGGGACTGTAGTAGCCTCGTCTCTATGAATTGCGCAGAAATAGCCAATCGAGTTGGATAGAGTTTGATTTGGAGTTGGTACTGAGTTGGTGGTGGAAGAAAACAGCGGTTGGTGGCGGTGTTGCTGGCGCGGATCAAGTAGGTTCGAGACCGCACGGCGAAAGCCGGGTACTGTTTACAGTTTTACCATCATGTACCTCGGTCAAGATCTTCGTCTCCAATGCTTCTTCAATCCCTCTAAACCGTGTCCGCACATTTGACTAGGCGGGCCCGGACACGATATGCCGCGCGCTGAGGAATGCGCGTCTCGACCTTGACAATTTGTGGATGGGTACCAGCCGGGCCAATGTCACATTCTGGTGAACCCTTTGTGAGCTCTGATCTCTCCTGCGAGAAAGATCCCCCCGCTTAAATCGCAAGACGCGAAGAGATTCTCTTGGAATCTACTAGTAGGTGGGTTTTATATCATGTCTCCGTGTAAGCGCATAATAGCCTCAAGGAACTTCTTCCGTTCGAAGAGAACGCGGTACTGGTGAAGCTCCACCTGTGACCAAGGCTTCATCTTACGTGTCATCCCAGTGCCGAACGGCAGTGGTTTCACAGCCGCCTCACGAGCCCGCACGGAAAGAGCATCTTTTACCATGTCAGCTAATTATTCAACTGCCGGCTTTGATGTCAGGAGGTAACGGAACACTTGGGAAAATGCATACAAGTCGGCAGCAAAATAACCATCTTCGGGAAAGCGCCACCACCCCTAATGCACGCGGTCAATCTGTCATTCCTCCCTTCCACCAACAATCCTCATGATGACTCATGAAAGGAGTAGCCCCTCTAAGCCCGGATTCGAGGTCAATTCGGATGGGCAGGAGAGTCTGCTGTCCACACTACATTTGTAGTGTACACATATCCGGTCTCGGACTGAACTCGCTTGGATCGTGGGCCGACGGGGAACTAACGCAGGCCGAAAACTCGCCATATCTCAAGATTCTGCCTGTCCATGGGGAGCTATTCTATACACAATTCTCAGAATTCTCACCCGGCAAGCGGCCTGTCGAATCAAATTTGGATCCGCCGTATTTCCCAGTGCTCGGGTGACCTTTGCGCAAGCCGCAGAAACGCCCATGTTCCATGGCGCTACACTTGCACCCCTCACGCCATCCATAACCGAAATCCTGCGCCGGGTCCTCTGGGGTAATTGTCTGAAAGTCCAGGTCAGCTTGCATCTCTTAAAGTCACCACGGTTTCCCTGTGGTGAGTCGTTATTTTCACAGAGCTTCAGATGCAAAGCATTCAGTGTGCCGCTTTCAAAGGCGTGACGGCATTAGAACTACTTCGATGTACGCCGCACCATATTTGCTCCACTGCTCTTCTCCCGTCCTCCGTTTACTCTTCAGGATGTGGAGTTTCCGAGTGTATGGCGGCGAGCTGGCTGTCAACTGCTCCAAGGCCGTCACAGTATTATTACTGTGCTCCCATAAATTCGACGGCGCTTTCCAGCCCCCGTACAAAAACCCTCCCTTTCAATCGTCCTTCAACCAAAAACTGAGTGAGGAGTCATCGCCCCTGGCGGCCGAGAGCTGACCTGTATACAGCGCAGATATGAACCTCCTCACCCTCTTCGCGTTCATCGCCGGCTTTCTCCCGGCCGCCCGCGCCTTAGTCGGCTCCAGTTGGTCCGTAACCAACGTGCCTACCACCGGGCTCACGGACATCACCTTCCCAATCACCGTCGTCGAGGCAGACCACATCTCCGGCTACTACTTCGCGCAGCAGTTCGGCTTCGTGGGGCTGGCGGACGTAGGATATACCGGTATCCAACCGCGCCCCGACAGTGGCGGAAAGGCCGTCCTGCACGGCGTGTTCTCGAGCTTTGTGCCCGGGAGCACCACGAGCGACGCCAACTGCACCCCCGGCGCCGACGGCGGCCCCGGCGTCTCGTGCTCCTTCGAGTGGCCTGGCGTCTACAACCGCACGTACGACTTCGTGGTGCAGACCACGGGGAACCGTGTCTGGGTCGGCACAGCCATCGACACGGTCGACGGGACGCAGGTGCACATCGGGAACTACACCCTTCCGGTGGGCGCAGGGGGCATCCTGAGCAGCCAGGCGGGCTTCGTGGAGTGGTACCCCTGGAACTCGGGCGAGCCGCCCAACCACTGCGCGCGCCTTCCGTACCAGAAGACCATCTTTGGGACGCCGCGCACGACCCACGCGGGATCCGTCGGGACCCAGAGCTTATCGTACGAATACGGCGATTGTGTGGGCCAAGTCGCGTTCCATACCGAGAGAGTTGCTTCGGGCATGGAGAACAACTGCGGATTCCGCGGGCAGACTGGTCTGGTGGAGAATAGTGATTACCTGTACCCCAAATAATGTTTCGTCTTGTTTCGTAGTCATTCTGGCCTTGTGCACTGATAATTGTTAGCCCCTTCTTTCGTCGTTATGGACTAATCATCAGTGTCGAGATACGGCGCGGCGGCATCCGTTGAGCATGTGCCACACACATAGACTCATTACCGGTCTGCCTACCAATGGCAGAAAAATGTGGCAAGCACTTTGCCGTAGCCAGACTGGTACAATTCGGGACGATCGATTTAAATTGGGCTGAGCCCGGAGTTTGAATTTGTCTCGCGGCCCACGCCCTACACTCAAATCTCAATATTCTCATTGGGTTAAAGTTCAAGGCCTGAGTGGATTGGCTGTACCTAGTCTTCTGTCTCTTCAGAATTTTATTCTATGTGCCCTGGGCATCAAAAAGGGAGATACGGGCTTCACAAAGCGACCGCGGTGCAGCATCCACTTCATGGGACACACAGATAACGAATGTGTGGTTCCCATTATTATCCCCTTTCCGCGCTGTACGACGATCGCGTCCTTGCTGGGGCGCGTTCGATTGATGTTCGAGCTTTGTCTGTTGAAGTGTTTGTTATTCACACCGGATAGAGCGAAATCTTGACATATGTCAAGAGGCTAGCTGAAAGGAGATAAATCGAGAGACAAACAAAACATTGTAGAAATTTGATATATTCATTTAATACAAGACTACAATGGAAGTAGCGGCAATCAGCGGCTGTTCTGAAACCGATAGATTTATGGATTGTAGCTAGCTATGAAAGGACTGCTGAAAGATAAACTTTCAGCAGTCCCTGTCCAGTGACAAGAAAGAGCTTCTTTTGTAAATTTACAAGAGTCTTTGTTTCAAGTGTCATGTTAAACTAGGGTAACATGCCACTTGAAACAAAGACTTTTGTAAATTTTGGAAAGAAGCTCTTTCTTCTCACTAAAAGCACTGCTTGAAACAAAGACTCTTGTAAATTTAGAAAAGACACTCTTTCTTGTCACTGGACAGGGACTGCTGAAAGTTTATCTTTCAGCAGTCCTTTCATAGCTAGCTACAATCCATAAATCTATCGGTTTCAGAACAGCCGCTGATTGCCGCTACTTCCATTGTAGTCTTGTATTAAATGAATATATTAAATTTCTACAATTTTTTGTTTGTCTCTCGATTTATCTACTTTCAGCTAGCCTCTTGACATATGTCAAGATTTTGCTTTATCCAGTGTGATTAATGGGCTCTGATGCAAAGCACGCTACGATTGTTATCGCTGCGAGAGTCCATTAAGGGAGGTGGCCGAGTCTAGCCAAGCGCGCCATGGCGGCACCGGTCGTAATGGGAGCGAAGTGGAGAAACATTCTACGGCCAGGATAAGCAAGATTATGAGTGTCTATTCGGAAATCATCGCCGGCTGGGGCAAGCCCACACATTTTAGCAGGCGATTGCGCGAAACCGCTGACGAAAATTGATGTACCCCCAAATTTTGCCGAGTCCGTCAAGTTACGGCCGTAACTTCGGACGACAATTCCCGCTACCATAGGATACAGGCTTTAGAGAGCCGGTTTTCGCATCCATCAATATTTGATCGAAATATGATTCTCCAACGCTGGCTGGGCATCTTTCAATAGTATCGGCTGGACGGTAGGTTGCACTTCTGGGAAGATTTTTTTTTGGAGGGTGGGGCGGGGTTTCCAGTGTACTCCAATGAGTGCCACCCACTCACCACCTTCAGGATTAACATGCCCCTCAGAGCATCTGCGATCCCTGGATAAGCCTTGGGATCTGAATGTTATTTAAATACAGCCGGTGGCGGCGCCACCCCGCCTCCGCTATGCGTAGTTGTCTCCGATGTTGAGCATTGGCAACGTGGGCAACCTTATCATCTGAACTCCAGCCACTACTGTACCATTTCGACCGGGTGTTCAGCCTATGTCACGCGTTACCTAAGGTGTTCACTTTTTCAAGCGTTCATTCTGACAAATCCCATGGATGCCGGACCGATTTTTTGGGTGTTTTTTGAGCCTATTTGGGCCAGAAAACCCAATGTCACCGTCACCGATGCCCAAAGTGTTCAGTTCAGAGGCCCACGTCACGCGTCACTTGAACACTCGGTCGAAATGGTACAGTATGCTAGTTCTGCCACACTGCATAATCTGTGGATCATCGTTGATGTTCAAACACAACTTATCCTTCGAATTCTTGTACGCCCTGATGCTCCAGGCCATGTTACAAGTGAATGGTGGGCTGATACGTTATCGCGGGGCGTCCCGGGGGCTTGTTGGGGTTCAAGCGCAAGGATCTACCGCGATGACTGCGGGTATCCATCAGCGGCGGGCGGGATTTGGATCTAATCTCCATCAGGCTGTCACTTAATTCTCCCACTCCCTCATTCTTATCCTGCTTTCCTCATGTTCGCTAAACCAGGGTACCATTGTTGCTTTGGATGTGAGTTGCCAGGAGTAAATTCTGGGGGGTATATTGAATATTGGCTGTGTTCGAACTGCACACTCGTCGCCCGTTAAAAGTTTACAACTCGTCAAGTAGAAGCGCTAAAATTTAAATACGCTTCGTGGAATCCTCTGAAACACGCCCCGTGTAAACCGCTAGTTTGATGGGTTCTCCGCGCAGCTCATAAAATGGACTTCGTCTCCTGTAACGTCCCTACGTAACTTGAACATGGCCCACCAGAGTCCATCGCAGTCAGTTCTAGCAACATTCCCAATGAAGAGAAGAGCCCCCGTCGCTTGCGTGAACTGTCGTAAACGTAAAGTCAAAGTCAGTGTATATCCCTCGTGTGACATGTTGCCTGCCGGCTAATTTCCTCCGTCAGTGTATCCCTCCGGCGGACTCCCCTCGCAATCCCTGCGAGCGGTGTACACGTAGGAAACTCCAATGCGAATACCGCTCGGTCGCCGATGAGGTCTCCTTATACAATTCAAGCCGCGATGGATCTTCCATGAATCCCGTCCAGACCGCGACACCAGGACTTTATATGCGACCACCGATCCAGTCGCATGGCGGACAGAGAGAGTTCGGCGCAGTATCTTCTCCACACAGTTCAGCAGCGCACTCGAATACGTCCCATTTTAATTCGCCAACTACAGCCCCGACCCCAGCATATCCTTATATGCCAAACGCGTTGCACCACTCTCATCAAATATATGGCGGATTCGATGAGCCAGCCACGGGGCCTTCTCCTGAGTATTGGGCCACACAGTCGAATTATAATCTCATGAATCCGACATCCAGCAGAGTCCAAGCCGCGCCTGCGAGGCCGTCCCACTGGCAGCAGCATGACTCACACGGATATCACGTCGACTATGCTCAAATGTTCCATGACCCTGGACTTCACAATTATGTCACCTCCGACACGTTGAGCAGGCAGGCGCATGTCAGAGGCTTCATCTCCGTTTGAGCTGACCGTTATGCAGGCGCTGTTTCTGTCCACCCGGCCCTTGTTACTGCGGCGGAACCCGATGAGGATGCGAAACAAACGGCAAATAATTTCCTGCGATCTAGTGTGTTTATTTTAAGCCGACGTATGATCGGATCTACCTTCTTTATTATCTGCTGTTATAATAATTTTTTCGTTCCCTCACAGGGCGCAGGCATGATCCGAGCCGAAAACCGGCGAGGGCAACACATTATCCGTACCGTTCTTGGTTATATGTTTGGTTTTATCTCCGTCCAACACGCATCTCCATTCTCCCTCCGACCGCAGCAGCACGCTCCTTCGTGCAGCGCACGAGCCCGCGGCCTGGGTGCGCGCCCATAATTCCCCATTTGTCCTAACCCATCGACTCCGCAGCTCAATGACCTTACTTCCGCGGGTACCCACCTGACCGTCCATAGTACTTTCCGCAGGGGCACAGCTCGATTTATCATGGCTCTAGGCCACGGCACTATCTACGTGCCGATAATTCTCAGAGTATAAATAGACCCCTGGTTTTCGACGCAGCAACCGTTCCGGCCCCCTGCAGCTGGCCACTTGGGAATTTTCGCTCTCGAGCAGCTTGCTCCGCTCCTCAATGAGCTCGAACTGTTCAATGCTCGTTCATTCTGGATATCAAGCCTCCCCAAATCCTCCTCGGAAGTCAACCTCTTCCTTCTGTCTCTCTCCCAAGTCCGTGTTCAAGGTCGCACGAGCAGCTTCAATCTGGCCGCCGCGGCTTCTGCATCGGTGTGATTTCGCGCTGACTGGCTGGTACGTCCTCTCGACGGGTCGGGGTTTCCCCGTTGCTCCCCCCTCGGGATCCTTCCCAACGCAATGCGCGCCGTCCTGCCTACGGGCTCCCGGAAACCTACACACAAATTCCGTACGTATCGCACCGCAACCGCACGTCGTGGCGCCGACGCTCAATATGGATCGCTTTGAGATCGGGATTGGATTGAATGGCAGAAAATGCGCGCGAGGCTCCGGCAGCTTGTCCTCATGCTCGTCTCCGCGCAATGTCCGCCCCGGACTGCGTGCGCTCTGAATTCCAATTCCAAATCAACACGCAGACCGCGACGCAGCTCCAGTAAATCGTATGACTTGTTCGCGCTCTGCCCGAAGCCCGGTATGCCCGAATAACGTCCTCATTGTGTCACAGGATACTTCCAGGAACAGCACGACGTTCGTTTGTCCGCCCTGCTCTCGCTCTCGCCTCCAGCACATGTAAAGCCCCCGCCGCCACGTCCCCCTGCGAACCGCGCTCCTCGACCCGCGCGTGCGCAGAGTGCCGGATCGCGCCTGTGTCGATGTCGAACGCCGCCTGAGTTCATGGCCTATGATTCCGATCCGCGGGGCGGCGGGAGACGCGCCTGTGCTGGATGGTTTACATTTAAAATTTTAATATATTATTTAACCGCGCGTCCGCGCTCGCCGTCTGGACCAGAAGTGCGTTTTGTTTCACTAGGCGGGGCGCATGGATAATCTGATGTATCGACAATTTGTATATGCTGTGCCAGCTATGGATCTATCGCGGTTTCTTTTTCTTGCTGCGCCCCGGTCTTTTGCTGTCTTTGCTGTCTTCGCAAAAAGGAAGCAAGGATTTGCATGTCGACTCTTCTGAGGTGCGGAGGCACGCAGGCTCTGGATAGCTAAGTCGCTACGAACGCTTACCTCCTGTGAGATCCTGGGTACGTTATTTTCCGCACGGTTCTTCTGGCAAGTTCAAGTTCGAGTTCGAGGTCGGGGTTGGGCAGTTTGTCTGACCACGCATGCACGTGCATCTCGGGGCCGCTATGATTTTTGTACCGCAGTTTGTTGGATCGAATTCTTGGATAAGACACGCCGCGGCATGCCTGCGTCCATTTTTTAAATTTTTTTTTAGATTGCAACACATGTACACTGATTGAAGGGCGTAGCGGAGCGGCGGCATAACTTGTGCAAATTTGTTGGACTTTCCATGCCACTTCAGTTGACGCCGGCCCGGGAAACCGGCCGCGGCCAACGGAGGACCGGGTGATTTGAGCGGCACGTCGGCAGACGCCGCGGCACAGCCACTGATTGACACGGCACGCCAACACCCTTCTCTTCGCCACCGCGCACCACGGTTGAGCTGTCCTGTGCAGCCGTCCGTCAGGGAAGGCAGCTTCGTGCTCTCTATAGACCGTGCTCGATACGCCCTTGCGCGGTGCGCCCAGCTTGGTCGGCATCCTGCCCTTCGGGTCTGGATTCCCGCCCCAAAAAAACGACATGTGGTCGATTCCGCGATACGATACAACAGACATGGGTGGCTTTCGTACTTGGGCTGGGCGTGGATCCGGCGCGCCGCGGCTGGAACGTTCCAGGCCGCTCCACCCGTCCGCGCGATCTGAGACGGGGGCGCGCGAGACCCGGCGTGCCCGCCATGCCCGCGCCCGGTCCGCCCTCGCGCGCGCGCGCCCCCGCGCCCCCGCTGCCCTCTGCTGGATGCACGCACTCCGGCGAACGCATTCGCGCGTGGCCGTCACCATCTGCGTATCATGTCCGCCATTTCGCAGCGCGATCGCGGCCGCGCATGTCTCACTCTGACTGGACCCTCCCTTCCGCGGGCCCAAATGTCTAGGATGCAGTGGAGCGCCCGCGCCCCTTTTTCTCCTAGTATAAGACGGGACGCCCCAGCCCTGCCCTGCCGTCCGTCCGTCTGACCTCCGTACTCACGACTTGCTGCTTTCACGCCTGCTAACGCCTCTCGACGCTAACGATAACGACTTCAAGAACTATCACGAATCGCACGGTGCGCCTCCTCCTCCTCCATCTCGTCCTCTCTGTGTGCTGACGGAACGTGCAGATGTCCCGCCTCGCCCTCGCGCTCCTCCTCCTCCGCATGGCCAGCGCCGCGCCGCTCCGCCCGCGCGGCCTCTTCGACGCCGTCTCGCAGATCCTCAACGCCCCGCCCACAACCACCTCCACCGCCGCCGCCACGACCTCCGCGTGCGCGGACTGCGTGTCCGGCAACGGCGTCCTGAGCGCTGCGGGCGCGGGCGCGCTGCTCCCCGCCGTTTCGAACGTCTTGTTCAACGGCGGCGGCGCGACGACTACGACTACTTCTTCCTCGACAGCTCCTTCGACTTCGACTTCGACTTTGGCTATTATTTCCACTTCGTCTTCGACTGCGCCCGCCCCGACGAGCTCGCACTGCCCCGACTGCGTGTCGGGGAACGGCGTCCTCAGCGCCGCCGGTGCGGGCGCGCTCCTCCCCGCTGTTTCGAGCATCCTGTTCAACGGCGGAGGTACCGCCGCCAGCTCGTCCGCTACTTCCATTTTCACTTCGTCTTCTTCGACTTCGACTTCCTCTTCTTCATCTTCTTCATCGACTCCCACTTCGACTTCTTCCCCCACCCCTCCCACTTCGACTTCTTCTTCCTCCACTACGTCCACGCACTGCCCCGACTGCGTGTCGGGCAACGGCGTCCTCAGCGCCGCAGGCGCCGGCGCGCTCCTCCCCGCTGTGTCGAACATCTTGTTCGATGGAGCATCGTCTCCGTCTTTTACCTTTACTTCGACTACGACTTTGACTTCCACTTCGTTGCCCGCACCGACGTCCGCAGCACCAGGCGGAGGCGCGCTCGGCGGCACGCGGGGTGGGCTGGGATCCGCGGTGGGGAGCATCGGCATCGTGCCCGCTAGCGTACTAGCTGGTGTGCTCCCTACGAGCGTCCTCGCCGGCGTGCTCCCTCCGAGCGCGCCCGCCGACCCAGCGGCCGTGCTCTCCGCCGTGCCCGTGCCGAGCGTCGTATCTGTCGTACCCAGCATCGTCCCCGCGCCGCCCCCCGCCGCCGAATCCGGTCCGTCTTTCCTCCATCTCAGTCGATTCTTCCGTGCTGAGCACCTCAACACCAGTCGTTGACCCCATCATCGCAGGCGCCGCAAGCGCCCTCTCCGTGGACCCCGTCCTCGCGGGCGCCGGCCCTGTTGCCTCCGGTACGTCCTCCCTCCCTCTCCCTCTTCCCTCCATTCCCACCTCTACTCCCCCTCGTCCCAAATCTACCCCTTCGTCCAAATCTACTCCCCCTCGTCCCAAATCCAAATCTCACGGCTGCGAATGACAGTCCTCACCGGAGTCATCGTCCCTATCATCGCGGACCCCGCGAGCGCAGTTTCGCAGGCTACGGGCGTCGTCGGGGGGGCGGGGGGTGGTACGTCCTTATACTATTCCTTGTTTGTTGGGCGAGGGGAAGGCTAATTTCCGGTCAATCCAGTCGTTGTCCCCATCGTGGAGACGGTTTCGCAAGCTGCAGGCTCTGGTACGTTTTTCTCTCGGCAACCATGGACGAGTTTAGCGTGCTGATTTATCTTATTCTCCAGCAGTGACCGATGCCGTGCCGATTATCGCGGACGCCACGGGTGTTGTGACGACCCTCGCCGGCGGTACGCTTTCCTCTCCTTCCCCAGGGATGTATATCGTTACTGACGCTATTCACGCAGCCGTAACCCAACCCGCGCCAGTCTTCCCTGCCGACGACCCCACGAGCACCGCAAGCGCCACCCCAGCGTGCGCGAGCTGCGTGAGCGTGAACGGCGTCCTCCAGGACGCGGGCGCGGGGGGCGTCGTGCCGCTCGTGTCGGAGGTGCTGTTCGGCGCGACTTCGCCTTCGACGGCGGGGCAAGCCAGCGCGACCGTGAACCCTGCGAATGGCGGCGGTCTGCTGGGGGGGATTTTTAGCGCGGTGTCGGCGCTCGTCGCGGGCGGTGCGCCAACGACGAGCGCGGGGCCCGCGGCGACGGGACTCCTGAGCGGCGTGCTGGACCCCGTGGCGGAGGTGGTTGATGCCGTGCCGACCACCGTGCGTCCTTGCGTTCCTCCTCGTCAATCCAGCTCCAATTGATTGATTTTATTTTATACAGGTCCTCGCAGCGCTCGCGTCCTCCCTGCCGGAAATCGTCTCGCAGATCGTCGACGGCGCGCCGACCAGCGTGCGTCCCTCCCTCTCCTTATTCATTGCATCCCGCTCACTCTTAAAACCAGGCCGTGGCATCCGCCCTCTCAGCGCTGCCTACGACCATCGACACACTCGCCGCCTCGGTCCTCGCCCTCCTCGGCGGGGCCTCGGACCCGCGCACGGGCGCTCCTCTGTCGCCGGACGTCGTGAACGACGTGCTGGGCTCGGTGCTTAGCGTCGTCGCCGTGCCCGCGCCCACCTCCACCAGCATCGGCGGCTGCACCGCGCCGGGCGCGGGGTGCGTGAGCGTCAACGGCGCGCTGACGGACGTGGGCGCGCTCGTGTCGTCCATCTTGGGCGGCGGGCTGCCTACGGGCGTCCTCGGCGGCGCGCTCCCGACTTCCGTCCTCGGGGGCTCGAGCCCCACGGCTACTATTGGTTCCGGCGGACTCTCAGACGGCGTGTTGGGCACTGTCGAGCAGGTGGTGGCGGATGCTGTGCCGACCACCGTGCGTCTCTGCGCTACTTCCTCTTCGATTCAGGTGTAATTTGACTTATTTTATTTCATCAAGGCGCTCGCCGCGGTCGCATCTGCCGTTCCTGAAATCGTCTCGCAGATCGTCGGCGGCGCGCCTACCAGCGTGCGTCCCCTCTCTTCCTTCCTCTCCTTATTCATTACATTTCACTCACTCTTAAAACCAGGCTGTGGCATCCGCCCTCTCCGCGCTGCCTACGACGATCGACACACTCGCCACCGCGGTCCTCGCCCTCCTCGACGGGGCCTCCGACCCGCGCACGGGTGCGCCGGTCTCCCCAGATGTTGTAAACGACGTGTTGGGCTCGGTGCTTAGCGTCGTCGCCCTCCCCGCGCCGACGGAAAGCGCAAGTGGAAGTGGGTGCACCGCGCCGGGCGGCGGGTGCGTGAGCGTCAACGGCGCGCTGACGGACGTGGGCGCGCTCGTGTCGTCTATCTTGGGCGGCGGCCTTCCCACCGACATCGTGAACACTCTCACTGGCGGTACGTCTTGATATCGTTATCTTTTCTCCTTTGACGGGAAGGTGCTGATACATTTCTGATTCAGCGGTCGCAACCGCCACGAGCGCAGGCGGAGCTGGTACGTCCTGTACGCTCGTGTTTTTGGTTGTATGCTGATTATCGCGAGAAGCCGTCACGTCTATCGCTGGCGACGCTGGGTCTGTCTTGTCGAACGCGACCAGCGTTGTTGGGTCTGCTGCCTCCGACATAACAAGCCAAGCTGGAGCTGTCACTAGCGCAGCGGGCGCTGGTATGTCTCGCATTTTTGTATTCCATTTCCTAACCTAATTTTCGGATAGTTGTAACCTCTATCACGGGCGACGCGGGATCCATAGTCTCTGGTGCCACAGGGGGTCTCGGTTCTGCTGCTTCCGACGCAACTAGCCAGGCAGGCGCCATAACGAGCGCTGTGGGAGCTGTCGTCACCTCTATTGCTAGCGACGCTGGGTCTATCATCTTTGGAGCGACAAGTGCGCTTGGGTCCGCCGCCTCAGATCTCACCAACCAGGCGGGCGCAGCTACGAGCGCTGCCGGTGCCGTCGTCACTTCTATTGCCACTGACGCTGGATCTATAATTTCTGGCGCGGCCACTGCTATCGGCTCTGCGGTTTCCGACGTAACAAGCCAGGCTGGAGCTGTAACTGGCACAGCGGGCGCTGGTATGTCTTGAAGTTTTCGTCCCACTTGCCAGGTTAACACTGTTTTCTAGTCGTTACTTCGATTACGGGCGACGCTGGATCCATCATTTCTGGAGCCACTGGCGCTCTTGGATCCGCAGCTTCCGATCTCACCAGCCAGGCGGGTGCTGCAACAAGTGCAGCAGGAGCCGTCGTAACTTCTATTGCGAGCGACGCCGGTTCCATCGTCTCTGGTGCCACGAGCGCAATTGATTCTGTGGTTTCCGACGTCACAAGTCAAGCTGGAGCTGCGACGAGCGCTGCCGGCGCTGGTGCGTTCAAAATTTCCCCCCATCTTCCGGACTAATTTCCCCAACCAGTCATCACTTCTATAGCCGGCGACACTGGATCCATCATTTCTGGCGCGACTAGCGCGATCGGGTCTGCCGTTTCGGAGGTGACCAGCATTGTGGGCGATGCGACGAGCGCTGCCGGCGCCCTCGTCACTTCCATTGCGAGCGACGCTGGTTCAATAATTTCTGGCGCTACTAGCGCCCTTGGTTCTGCCGCCTCCGATTTGACCAGCCAAGTTGGCGCTGTGACTAGTGCGGCGGGTGCAGGTACGTCTCGCATTTCGTTGTCAAATTTCCAGCCTAATTTTAGGATAGTCGTTACTTCGATCACGGGGGACGCAGGGGCCATCATCTCTGGCACCACGAGCGCAATCGGCTCTGTCGCTTCCGATATAACTGGCCAGGCAGGCGTCGTGACGAGCGCGGCGGGTGCAGGTAAGTTCCATGTTGTTCTTGTTACCTTTCCGTGCTAATATTCGTCTGCAGTGGTCACTTCGATCACCGGTGACATGGGATCCATCATCTCTGGTGCAACAAGCGCTCTGGGATCTGCCGCTTCCGAAATAACTAGCCAGGCGGGCGCGGTAACTAGTGCGGCCGGTGCTGTCGTTACTTCCATTGCGAGCGACGCCGGATCCATTGTCTCTGGCGCGACGAGCGTAATTGATTCCGCAGTTTCCGATATAACGAGCGTCGCGGGTGCTGCAACCAGTGTTGCGGGTGCTGGTATGTCTCTCATTCTCCCATTTCGTTTTCTGGCCTAATTGTTCGGATAGGTGTTACTTCTATCGCCGGGGACGCTGGATCCATAATTTCTGGCGCGACTAGCGCAGTCGGCTCAGCCGCCTCCGATTTGACCAGCCAGGCGGGTGCTGCAACAAGCGCTGCGGGAGGCGTCGTTACGTCCATAGCGGGCGACGCTGGATCTGTCTTGTCTAGCGCGACCGGAGCGATTGGATCCGCACTTTCCGATATCACTAGCCAGGCGGGTGCAGCGACGAGCGCAGCCGGTGCAGGTACGCTCCATGCTTCTTCTTCATTACCTTTCCATGCTGATATTCGTCTGCAGTGGTCACTTCGCTCACCGGTGACGCTGGCTCCATTATCTCAGGCGCGACCAGTGCTGTTGGGTCTGCCGCTTCTGATTTGACCAGCGCAGCGGGCGATGCGACGAGCGCTGCCGGTGCCGTTGTTACCTTCATCGCCACCGACGCTGGGTCTGTAATTTCTGGCGCGACAAGTGCTATAGGGTCTGCAGCCTCCGATCTTACAGGCCAAGCTGGCGCTGTGACTAGCGCTGCCGGTACCGTCGTCACTTCTATTGCCAGCGATGCAGGATCCATTATCTCTGGCGCGACTAGCGCTGTTGGGTCTGCAGCTTCTGATCTTACAAGCCAAGCTGGCGCTGCGACGAGCGCAGTTGGTGCTGGTATGTCTCGTATTTTTCATTCCATTTTCCAACCTCACTATCGGATAGTTGTTACAAGCCAAGCTGGCGCTGTGACTAGCGCTGCCAGTGCTGTTGCTACCTCCATTACTCACGACGCAGGATCTATTATCTCCGGCGCAACTAGCGCTGTTGGGTCTGCAGCCTCTGATTTGACTAGCCAAGGCAGCGCTGTGGCTAGCGCAGCGGGTGCTGGTAAGTTTCATGTTTGTTCCCTGATACCATTCGACGCTTATCTCCATATAGTGGTTACCTCGCTCACGGGCGACGCTGGATCTATAATTTCTGGCGCGACAAGCGCAATCGATTCTGCGGTTTCTGATCTCACCAGCCAAGCCGGGGTTGCAACAAGCGCTGCCGGGGCTGTTGTGACTTCTATTGCCGGCGACGCTGGATCTATAATCTCTGGCCCCACCAGCGCTATCGGATCTGCAGTTTCTGACCTTACGAGTCAAGCGGGTGCTGCAACGAGCGCAGCAGGAGCTGTCGTCACCTCTATTGCCAGCGACGCTGGGTCTATAATTTTGGGCGCCACGAGCGCCCTTGGCTCTGTAGTTTCCGACATAACAAGCCAAGCTGGCGTCGTGACGAGTGCGGCAGGTGCTGGTATGCTCGCATTTTCGATGTCAATTTTCCCGCCTAATTTTTCGCATAGTTGTAACCTCTATCTCCGGCGACGTGGGGTCCATTATCTCTGGTGCAACAAGCACTCTCGGGTCCGCAGCTTCCGACGTAACTAGCCAGGCGGGTGCGGTGACTAGCACCGCCGGTGCCGTCATAACTTCCATTGCGAGCGACGCCGGATCCATTGTCTCTGGCGCGACGAGCGCAGTCGATTCCGCGGTTTCCGATATAACGAGCGTC
Organism: Mycena latifolia; assembly: GCA_029289555.1. Classification (NCBI taxonomy): domain Eukaryota; kingdom Fungi; phylum Basidiomycota; class Agaricomycetes; order Agaricales; family Mycenaceae; genus Mycena; species Mycena latifolia. Next base: position 36,969 of record JARJLE010000185.1, on the reverse strand, counting down.
GCGGGTGTCGCAACCAGTGTTGCGGGTGCTGGTATGTCTCGCATTTTCGCATTTCGTTTTCTGGCCTAATTGTTCGGATAGGTGTTACTTCTATCGCCGGGGACACTGGATCCATCATCTCGGGTGCCACTAGCACTCTCGGGTCCGCGGCTTCTGACATAACTGGCCAAGCGGGCGCGGTAACTAGTGCCGCCGGTGCCGTTGTAACTTCTATTGCGAGCGACGCCGGATCCATTGTCTCTGGCGCGGCTAGCGCAATCGAATCTGCGGTTTCCGACGTAACAAGCCAAGCTGGAGCTGCGACCAGTTTGGCGGGTGCTGGTAGGTCTCGCTTTCCCGCATTTCGTTTTCCGTCTAATTTTCGTAGTCGTTACTTCGATTGTCAGCGACGCTGGTTCAATCGTATCTGGCGCCACGAGCGCGATTGACTCTGGGGTGTCCGCCGTGATGAGCGCTGCCGGTCCCGTCGTCACTTCTATCGCTAGCAACGCTGGATCTATAGTGTCTGGTGCCACGAGCGCACTCGGCTCTGCAGCTTCGGATTTGATTAGCGCACTGGGCGACGCGACGGGCGCAACTGGTGCTGGTGAGTCCCATATCTTCCTTTCCTATTCGTCAGCGCTAATCTCCATGGAAAGTCGTCGTTACCTCCATCGGCGGGGACGCTTCATCCATACTTTCTGGGGCCACCACCGCAATTGGCTCTGGCCTTTCTGACGTGACGAGTCAAATCGGCGCAGGTACCAGTGCGTCCCCTCATTTTTGGTTCCGATTTCGAGGCTAATGTCCATCTGCAGCCGTTACTTCCATTGCTGGCGGCGCTGGATCTATATTATCTGGCGCGACCGGCGTCATTGGGTCTGCAGTTTCTGAGGTGACTGGTCAAGTGGGCGTTGCAACTGGCGCAGCCGATCCTGCTTCCATTCTCTCTGGTGCAACCAGCGCCATCGGCGGTGTCATCCCCATCGTCACCGGCCTCATTGCTTCTGCCACGAACGCCGCCGCATCTGCGACTAGCGCTTCCCTCCCCACCGACTCGCCTGCGTCAATTATAATCATTCTCCCGGGGTCAATCATCAATGTTCTTCCTACCTCCATTCTCGAAGGCGCTGGTCCGGCCATTTCTTCGCTCCTCAGCGCTGCTACTGCGCTTCCGACATCCGCAACCCTCATTCCAGTATCCATCGTCACCGGTCTGAGCAGCAATCTCGGGGGCGCAGCCTCGTCCATCCTTGCGGATCCGACCCAAATCACTGGAGGGCTGGCCTCGGATGCCACTGGCCTCGCAGGACTTACCGCTCTCCCCGCCGGCGTAACACAAGCAGCAGCCTCGCTGGCGACTGGACTTATCCTTTCAGTGACGAGTCAGCTCGGCGGTGGTACGTCCTTTCTCTGCACAAGTCCTTCGAATGCAACTCAGTTCGTTTATAGCTCTCCCGTCTGGCTCAGTGAGTGGCGTCCCGTCTGCCCTCGGCGGCCTGCTGCCATCTGCGATTAGTGCCGCGTCTGCCTCAGTTGCCGCGTCCGCCTCAGTTTCCGCCGCGTTGACCTCGAGCGCCCTTAGCCCCGCCGCTAGCGCCGCGACCGCGCAACTCACCGATGCGCTGGCGGCCGCGAACCAGGCGGGTAGCGACTTAATCGGCGCGCTCACTACGCTGACTGGGGCTGTCTCCAACATTGTGCACGCTATCCTCGGGAGCGTGGGCACGCTCACGGACACGCTCGGAACCGACATCAACACTGTTACCGCACGGGCTGCGACGTTCGCGGGCAAGTTGAATTTAGTCGTACGTCCCACTTCTACCTCCGATAAATCCTGTTAGCTAACCGTCGACATCAGACGAATAACCTGGCCGCGTATACTGCAGCTGCAGGCTCGACGCCCACCGCGTCCCGATCGCAAGTCGTGAGTATTCGGCCGCCTCACTGCAACGACCCGCGACTAATCCCGGCCATCGCAGCTTTTCGCGACGATTGACACGGTCGCGCGCCAGATTGCGCTGATCTCTGCTGAGATCAACTCGGCCGGCCTGAAGGACGAGCTGTGGCCGTCCCTGTCAGCGCTCCAGGCGTCCGTCGATGACGTCTATTATTCGTGGCCCACGGCGTGCGATTCCGCTGCGACGGCGCATTCGGATTTTAGCGCGGCTGTTGCGGGGCTTTGAGGCGGTTTCTGAGTTAAAGTTTTATGGATCTTGTATGTAAATATGCACCACCTGTATTTCTGGGCTTTTCATACATGTATCATTTAGAGCTGTTGTAAGCGTAGTTCGAAGTGGATGTATACTACATAGGCACACACGGTTCGATTAATACCTCCTATGTATTTGACATATTCAACAAATGAGATGCAACTTCCGTCCATTTTCAACTGCTGCGAAGATAGCAATTTCACGTCGATATTTCATGGCGCAACAGCCAGCTGGAAGTCTTCACAATGTCTAAGATTTAGTTACTCAGAACTATGCGATATTGACAGCGAGGGGATGAAGGCCGATGCGGTAAAATATGAGAAGGTGTAACCGCCGAAATAATTCGCAACCAGCTACAGCTCATTGCCTAATTTATCATCCTCAGAAGTCGCGAGCCGCGGGCCAATCGCCGGTGGTGAGAATTCTTCCTATCGGGTCTGATATAACCGAATAGCCGTCGGGCTTCCGAGTGGGTCCATCAGACGCCAGCTGCGGAATTTCTGTTTTAGCTGCCAAGATGATCACTTCCGCTCTGTCTCCCTGCCCTGATTTGCACCCCAGAATATCCCAAGAATATCCCCATGTTCAGTGAAGGCCTCACGCCCTTGGAATATTCGGCGCACGAATACAAACCGGATAAGAGAGCGTCGCGTTATCGCTTTTGGCGCGTGGTCCACAGATGATAGGCTGAGCGTTTGGTCCCCGGGGCAGGCACCGGCGAGCACGGGCAGTTCATGGGAAGCCGGCGCTTATTTCGTGGAACGCCGGGAAGCGAGTGTTCGGATCGCATGGTGATGTGATGGCCGCGTGGTGCCGACCCTGCTCTGCTCATATCGTTCAGTTGAACTATGGAACTAGACACAGTAGGAGATCGTGAGCTGCCAGGGGCTGGGATTACCCTATACCCCTTCATCTGATGATGACTTCGAATATCTAATAAAGGTGCTGTGGCCGCCAGGACTCCCACTGCGCCTTCGTAATAGTTCTGCATAGGTCTGCAATCTTGCCTGAAAATATGAGGACGACCACGAGAATCTTCGAGGAGGGCCTCGTTATCATTCACCGTCATGCTTAGCACGCAGCTGAAGTTCAAATCCAGGGAAGGGGGCCTTTCACAGAGATCCGCCTGTTGAAGGGGAACAATGGGGTTCTGTCTGCAACTGATGACTTCGCGGAGGCAGTATCTAAAGACCCACAAGCCCTGAATGGCATAAAAAGAATTAATCTGAGATGAGCGCTGGAATTAGGTTTTCGCCGCACTCGCAGCGATGACCCTTTGCCACTGATCGGACTTGCAGGTGGGATGGGCGTCGTAACGGCGCATCGCTGGCAGGAGGCTGACGTATCAGAAATTTGGGCAGTGCCTCTGTCTACGTGGCGATTGTCGCCCGCATATCAGCCGCGGTCTGTGTCAATTCAGATATATATTTTTTACTTGGGGCTGCATTCGGTTCGGTCATCTCGGCCATCTCGAACTTTCGGAATATCAGGCTCATTTTTCTTTCTTTTGATTTAGGACAGTGGGATTGGTGGGTATGCATGGTACCTCACCTCGGGCGGTTTTCATTGGCTATGACTTAAGCATTCACAACTGGTATTGATTTCGAGGTATTTGGGCTGATATTCGACCCTACAAACGCGGGGGAGAATAGCGCGGGGCAGTTAAATGAAGTGCCCCGCAATGCCACGGGTTGTATTTAGACGACCTATGAAGGGTTTAATGAGCTACATCGACAGGTATTGAGTGGCACCGAGTGGTCACAGAGTGGTCACGGAGCGGCCAACACACGGCAGGGTTGATGGGAACACTCGCTTGCCAGCGTGATCTCCGGGTTTCCATCAAGTTTCCATCGTAGATTGAATGGATCTCATCCGGAGGTCAGAACACAATCAGTGGTCATCGGACGGTGGTATAAAAAAGGAATGAACACTTTGAAGGTAAAATTTGGCTGCGAGGCCACGAGGAGTCCACAACGAAGGTTGACGATGCCTAGGCTGAAGTCTGTCTGAATGCATCTAGAACGTTCGGTCGAGGCACCGATATCTCTAGAAAGCTAGTGTCTTTTTAGCCCATCAGACTGCTTCCGTGTGGGGCGTAAGAATCTGACAGTGCCTGGGAGTAATCATGCGCCACCCAGAAGGTACATGCACCATGGCGCTTGCCTTCTCCTGCACATCATGACACTTCCTTTCACCTCTTCGTCGCCTCCCAACATGGCCAGTACGAGGCTCGACGGCGCTGCCCCCCACCTTCCAGAGTCGGGGCAGAAAGAGCTTATACGCGCCTTGCTTCGCTCGCATCGCCAGCTTCCTCCTGACCAACTCTCGTCCATTACTGGCTCCCTGTCAGCCCGGCTCGCCTGCTACGACGACGAGATCGCGAAACTCGAAGCGCAGCTCACCAAACTAGTCGCAGAGCGCGCGACGCTCCGAGCGCAGTACGACGACTGCCGCGGCCTCTGTGCGCCCATCCGGCGGCTGCCGACGGAAATCCTCGGGGAGATATTCGCGTTGACCGTGGCGAGTACACCCACTTGCTCGCTACTCGACCGGCTCGCGCAGATGCCGCTGTTGATCCTATCACGGGTGTGCGCGCGCTGGCACGCTATCATCATGGACACGCCGGCCTTCTGGGGCACCATCCATCTCCACGGGGGCCTCTGGCTCTCGCCCAAGTGGACGCAGACGGTCATGCGCTTGCTCCAGTCAGCGTTGGACCGCGGACGCGACGTCCCGCTCACCGTCTCTTTTACCAACGCCAGTCTAACTCCCCCGCACGTGCCCGCGCTCGACCTCCTTGCCCGACACTCGGAACGGTGGAGGGTCGCGAAATTCGGGTGCCCTTTTAAAGATATGCACCATTTCGCCGGGATCGAGGGGCGGCTGCCCCTCCTCGAGATGTTGGAGCTGAACACCTATGGAGAGCACGACTCGGCGCCCGTTGAGTTCTTCCGTGGCGCGCCGCGTCTGCGCAAGATCGCGTTCGCTCGAGGGCTTGGGACGAATGTGGCCACACCGGCGCTGGACCAGCTGCACCTGCTGGGCTACAAGCAGTTAACGTCGCGGCATCTCGCGATGGCCGTGTCTGGAATGGCGAACCTGTCACAGGCACACGCGTTCCAGCTCGAATTTTCCCTCGACGAGTGGCGGAGTAATCGCGCGCATGTTCTTCAGTTGGGTATTCCGCCCACATCCTCGGACATCTCTCGCCTCTCCATCGACGTTTCCGGAGGATTCCACCGCCCTCACGCGGAGCAAGCACTGGCTGGCATCGTCGCCAGCCTGACCCTCCCGCATCTGCAGACGCTCGAATTCCGCGCGGGAGAGTCCCCGCTCCCGTGGCCGCACGCGCAGTTCCTCGACCTCGCCGAGCGCTCGTCGTTCAGCAGCCATCTCAAAGTGCTGTGCCTGTCCGACGTGGACATCGATGAGACGCAGCTCCTCGAGTGCCTGCGCCCGCTCCACGCGCTAGAGCGCCTCGAGCTCGCTGACCACCAGCGCGCCGATAAGGCGCTAATCAGCAACACCCTCCTCCGCGCGCTCACCTGGACGCCCGATCCCACCCGGTACCTCGCGCCACGCCTCCGCGTCCTCCGTCTCCGCTCCCGCCTCCAGTTCTCCGACAGCGTGTATCTTGACTTGATCCTGTCCCGAATCGCGCCAGGGCGCATCGCCCACAGCCCGTTCCGGAGCGAGATACTCCCCCTCCCGCGCGCGAGAGCGCTCGACCCCGCCGTCCGCGCGCAGCTCCAGGCGCACAAGCAGGTAGTCTTCGCGCTCTGCGAGTCCTGTGAGACTGTATGACGTGTGGAGCGGGACGTAGCCTGAATTCGGACCTGATTCGCTTGTTTTGATGTTCCTCAATTCCGCAGCTTGCTTATGCCGTCCTTTGTATCCTGATTGAGCTTGAAAGTTGTATTATAACGTTGAATAGAAATGTATCTTACCCAGCTCGTAGTCCTTGGATTGAGTACACATGGACCGCGATGCGCAATCGTTCCACGAGTTTCGCGGATGCAAATGCTGGTACAGGACTAATCAATGGCGCACCATTTAAACCACCAATGGGTCTTCGCGTCCGCCCTGGATTGTCACTTCAGCAAACAAGTGCCGCTGAGCAGAGGAAATCTTCTGTTAAGAAAACCTCGTGGCAACCCCTGATAACGACGGCGGCAGATGTAGCTGGACGACCACTGTGGACCACAGAGACTCAGCACCGAGGACAAGGAAGATAGATGAGTCTGGGAGGGTGCGCTTTCATTTGCGCATGTCAAGATATGTTGGACGGAGTGGTTTGAATGGGTTTTCTTAGCCGCAGAAGAGATGTACGCGGAGAGTAGCAGAACGACATTCGTGACTTGAGGCGCACGCGACATCGTGGATAGAGACAGGCTTCGGCAATCGCCGGTCCAGCCACGTGGCCTTTTGACTCACCTTTTTTACTTCCACCCACCTGTGACCAGCGTGATGGCCCTCTAGGATTCAGCCGCAAACGATGCTTCTCACTGACATTCGCACCGACATCCCATTCAACTCCGCTGCTAAAGTCTCTCCGTCTGTATCGAGCGCATCGTAAACCGAAACGTGAAAAGAATGGACACGGCAAGGGCATTCGAGCCTATCTGTTGCTCCCAATTTTGCTTTGCAATCTCTCGCAATCGTACTCACAAGGCCCAGCTCTCTCTGGGGCTGCATGCGACTCTTCACCCTCCGGAAGTTCTGATGATCCGCGAGCTCTGCGCAGCGAGCTTTTGTGACGTTCGAAGGTTAAGCAATCCCTGGATGACCCCTTTCACGCGGCGCTCCGAGAACAAGAATTTTTAGGCCTCCTGGCGACTACCGAGATTGCTCGAGCACGAGAATACACAAGACACACTGCGTGAATGCACCGCGGTCCTTGCAGTAGGGTTTCGTCGTGCCACTGGCTACCTGTCGATGCCCCGAGGCGCTTCGATCTGGGCTCCTCCGCGTCATTATCCCCCTTCTGTATAACTCTGGCCCTAGAGAGCGGGATTCCATATCTGAACGCTCTCTTATCGGAGCTCCTGCAGCCATCGACGATGTACTACTCGGTTCTGCAGGCACTGGAAGAGGTGTTTCCCGAGGCGGAGGCGCGGATGGCACCCTTCCCGGGGACACCTATGTCGCAAACGTGGGAGGACTTCGTCATTCACGCAAAGCGGCGACTGGAGTTCAAAATGCACTTCGACTCGGAGGATTATGTCGCCTTGAACGCATATGACAATCTGGTAATGAGGTCGTTCAATTGTAATCAGCCGCTCTCCGTTTCACGCATTCTTCCATAATGCGGTAAAATCATGGAAAGGAAGAAATTCAAATGCTGTGCTCGCTGCAGAAAAATATACTATTGCGATGAATCTTGCCAACGACTGGACTGGCCGATGCACCGCGACCTATGCAACCGTCTTCGCACCCTCCACCTTAGTACATCCCCCTATCTCGATCGAGGTGTACCCTGATGCAATTCAGACGACCCCATGACGACCCGGAAGTCTTCCTGCGCGCTCTAATCCATTCTGACTACCAGCGTCAAAGGTGCGAAGTCTGGCTTCTACAGCTCCTGGAGATGGAAAATCTGGGCGAGCATCTCTATGTCACGCTGGACTATTCTAAGATTGGCTAGCCTTTAATCGATTATTCGCCTTTTCTCGGTGAGCGCGGGGAGGAGCACTCCGATTTGGAAGCGCAGCAGGCGGATCACGAGGCGCGCGCTCGGCGCGACGGGCGCATCAAGCTCTATCTCGTGCATGTGACCTGGCCACCGGATCTCGTCCTCCCCCTACGATCAGCCGACGCACGCATCCACGATGAGCTAATTCGCATATCGCGCGGGTTGCAGCGCGATCCGGCTACGCGGAGGATTATGAATGAAGAGCAGGCACTGCGGACCTCGAGGTGCTGGATAAACTGCCCATCCTGATGGCCGATTGAACAGTATTTTTACCGGCGCCCTAAACATGCGTTGTGTCTCAAAAATCTCTAACCGTGAATTTACGCTCATTGGATAAGACAGGCTGCGATGTGTACGCACCATTTGTCAACCCACAGGCAAGCGAGAAGTTGGCTGAGTAACAACAGCAGTGGTCCGACAACGTCATGCATGATAAAATGGATTGCGTCGCGGGGCTGAGCATGACTCCCGCCGGGCTACATTTATTCGCGAGGAAGACATGGGAAGTTACGCTGTAAATTTTGGTTACAGAAACCGTGCTCTTTAGTCATTCGTAACGGTTAGCAAGACAGGATTTCTGGCATTTAAAAGCCCAGTCGTGGTCCTCCCGTCTCAGAGTGCCGGAGTGAAGGGATCCCACCTCTTAGCCTATTTATCCCTCAACGGCCGTGGAGACGTGGAGGGTAAGTAAACAACATGCTGCCATGGGTCATCATCGACGACGACCCATCAGTGCCGAATTTCCGTTGCCGAAAGGCTTACGAGGCCGGCACGTCCATACATTCGTCGATGGGGGTAGACAAGGGTCGTGGCAGAGACATAGACACACCTTTGGCTACGATGATGTAGCCGAGTCTACATCACGTATAGTGTTACCGCGGTCAGGTTCTGAACTGCTGGTGAACCTGAACCGGACCTGAACCGGACCAAAAGTCCGGTTCAGTGGCTGTGAGGTTCACCGAACCGGACCGAAGGTCCAGTTCAAGGTTCAAAAATTTTCAGAATTCTCTGAACCTGGCTGGACCGGTTCGAACCTGCCCAAAAATTGGTCACAAGGACTACAAATCTGGGCCCCATGTGCATGTGCATGCGATGCATGCGAGGAGGATAGGACGATACGGGGGTGCAAAAACCCCCACGCGTGCGCCAAGGCTGCCGCCGCACGCCTACGACAGCTCCTCCCTAGATGGGTCCCGAGGAGGAGCGGAGCGGGAGAACCAGCTCCCGAAGAGCCGCACGCCGGGCACGATGAAGAAATCGTGAGTTTTGTACCCCCCAAGGCCACTACATCGCTAGCCCAAGGCCTCCGAGTAATAACAGGATGGACGAGCCAAAAGGGAGAGTAGACCTACCTGTGCGAAGGAGAACTGCCGCAATACCCGTCGCCGCAACGGAAGAGATCTCCATTGCCGGGGCGGTACATGCGGCATCGAGTAAGAGGGCCCGCACAGCGGCTGGCATTTTCGTCCAGAGGACGGCAGGAATCGGGGGAAATGTCTCCCTATAGTGGGAGAACAATCCCAGTATGCGGCTGAACTCTTTACGGCGTTAGAGGCGATCCGGATGACAAATAAGGAATCTGTCCTCACAATAATTAGCACGCAGAACTACGTTCGAGATGCGATGAACAAGAAGCTCACCGGGTGAGAACATGAAGATTGGGCGGGCGTACCACATCGGGAAGTACTGCGATGCCTTGCCACCGAGCTGAAAGCAAAGAAGGCCCGAACCAACTTCAAAGTGACAGCAATGGGCTCCCCGGATAGAGAAAATTGCAGACAAGCCTCTGAGCTCGCTAAGAGTGCAGCGAGGACCCAATCAAATGAACAGTGGGTACTTACGCTACCTCCGGACACGGCCCTCCCCGGCCTCAGCCTGCAAGGCAACCGGCAACGTCTATTTTACCGCAGTATACGCGAAATAAAGACTCACACAAAATCACTGGCCCCAAGACCCTCAACGGCCAAAATGCTTGACGTCGTGAGGAAGGCAGCCGCAGACAAATTCGGCAAATACGTGTCCGACGCGGACATTTGGAAGTCGCTGATATCGAAAGATTTCCTCCCAAGATCGGCCCAATTCCTATGGAAGGGGATACATAACGCACACCGAATAGGGAAATACTGGACCCACATACCGGAATGTGAGGAGCGAGCGACATGCAAAGATTGCGGTGTCACCGAAGATCTAGAGCACATTTTGCTCAAATGTGAGAGCCCGGGCCGGGCGACCGTTTGGCGAGCGGCCGAAACCCTGTGGAGACTCTGGAGAGAAAATGAGAACGAGTGGCCCGAGCTGTCGTTGGGCACCATACTTGGTTGCGGCCTTGCTGAGTTCCGCGACGAGAAGGGGAAGATCAAGCAGGGGTCACAGCGGCTTTATCGGATATTGATGTCCGAGACAGCCTACCTTAATTGGAAGTTAAGGAACGAAAGAGTGATTTCTCGGGACGGAGAGCACGCAACTGAAGAAGAAATCATAAACAAATGGAAGTTCACTATGAATCAGAGGCTGCAGGTGGACATAACTTTGGCCAATAGACCTCGTAAGGGTAAACACCCCGCTCTGGCACCCCATCTAGTCATTACGACCTGGTCCGAAATACTGGACAACGAGCAATTAAAAATCCACACCTGTGTACCAAAGGACTTGAGTTTAAAGGTTTAGTTCAAATCACATCGATTGCCTAGTAGTTCAGCACCGGCTTTCCTCCCTCTTCCGTCAGTCATTTTGCTCTCACCTCCCAATGTTGCAGATCCCTCTAGTGGTGAGTTGCGTGCCGTACCATTTTCTGTCCGACGCAATCAATTTCGCAACACACTGAAAGATTTCTCTGTTTGACCTGTTAACAGTCCATTTCAGAAAATGAAGCCCTCCATTACAGAGACCCGCGACTTTCCCAGCACGAGGCGTCTCAGGGCACACTGCGAGCGCAAGAGAAACTAGGCGAGCTGGTCGGCCCTTCCAGTTTGGCTACCATTTGGCGCCACAGGTTGCAGAACTCTGCAATTGAATTTGTCAACGAGAAATGCCTAAAACTGCAACGTGAATGTCTTTCAGTTTGTTTTAAAGGATAGGCAATTCAATCTCAATTGCACACTGAGGCAGCGGAAGAATTTGATGTTCGTCGTAGGTTGTCTTCATTTGGTGCGAGCCGAATCCAAGTTATTGGCCAACAATCGGATTGGCCGCGGAATGATCATCTGCTCCGGGCAAAGGGATTTTGCCGCTACACTGCCGTTGCCGCATGCAGCGGCAATCTCAGCGGCAATCAGCGGCAGTGTGATTTGCGGCAACCATCGAACTTGCCTTCAAAGCGAGCTGTCAGCTCCCATCTCTTGTACCCACACACTCTGGATGTTATTATACTGTTTAGCATTGTTATATCTCCACTTGAGGTCGTCGAGCACACGAAATTAATCTGTAGTCAGCGGCAGTCAGCGGCAACCAAACACAAGGGGGGATCGGCATTAAAATTTCGGCTATGGGGAGGGGGGGGGGGTCCCCCGGGGGGCTGAAAAAAACTTTTTACTATACATTTTGATGGAAGTCCTAGGACACCTAAAACACTTTCTGAAGCATTGTGGAGGTGTAGGGGCCATAGAATGAGGGTCAGGAGGCTCCCCGAGGCCCGAAAGTCTCTGCTATATGAGTTTGGATGGTACAAAATGAGTGTATAGCTTATAGAAGGACCATATCTTTGTTTTAATTGCAGGCAATGTACATTAAAGGTGACCTGGAGCGTCCCAGGGATTGAGTGAGGAAGGTGGTTATGTCGTCGGCTGGATTGGGAAGCTGCCCATCAGGTGGCAGTGAGGTGGCGGTGAGCCTGCACATGACTCGGAGATGCGGCCCGCCGCTAGGGGTGGGAAACTCCTGCCCTATATAGGGGGGAGGGGGGGGCCCTCGAGGGAGATCGAAAAAAAACTTTTCGACCAGATAGCCGAAATTCGAAAGCCGATTCCCCCTTGACCAAACAACTGCAAACATCGTGACGGATAGTGCGCGCTGACGAGGCAAAGATTGGGCACGGCCAGGAGCACCGCGGAGGGCCCCATCTGGGGCGGCGGGGCGGTGGGAGCGGTGCACACAGTGCAGGGGCCGTGGGGAGTGGATGTCGCTGGGCGACACTGCCGACGCGGGACACGGCGGGGCGATGCAGGGCACGGCGGGGCACAGCGGGGGCATAGCGGGGCGGGCGGCAGAGGGATTTCACAGGTCTCTCGGTTAGCAATCAAGTAAAGCTGGAAATGCCAATGTGGAAGCATCCAGGTACCAACCAAGACTTGTATAAGCACGCCTGTCGCCGAGTTGCCGCAACATGTCTTCGAGTGAATCACAAGGTGCGAGCAGTGAAAAACACCTTGATTATTGCGACCCGGAGTACCGTGGTGGCGAGAAAACCACACCAAATTAACCCTTCGGGAATCGGCCGCAAGAACTGTGGCTGTCCGTTATGCTATCAAGATCGAACAGTGTCCGGCTGCATGCATCCAGGAGAATGCATTGAAAATGCAAAAATGTTGATAGACAGCATTTTTCCCAAATGGAATCCTACCATGCAAAATCAGGATCCATGTGAGATGCTCTCTCTAACTGAGGAATAACTGCAATGGAATCAGAGACCGATAGAAACCAACCAAGTAATGGTCTTTGATCCGAATTTTACCCTGTCCGATATCATGACTGGCTTCCGCATCTTTGCAAGTGAAGAATCACTGAATGAAGTCCCAGCAAGGAGGTTAATAATAGGGAAAGTCAAAGCGGTCAGAGCGCGTCGATTCTGGCGTGATTCTGATGTCGATTCTGATGTCGATTCTCGGGTCGAGAATCGGTCGAGAATCGCGTTTGATGCAGAATCGCTCAGAATCGCTGTTCCTCCTCTGGAGGAGCAACTGCATGAGAATCGCCTCAGAATCGCCTCGAGAATCTGATCCGCCCTAAACCTCGGGCCCCGCCCTAAGCCCTCCCCTTAGTCACACTTGTGAAATACATAATTCAAATTTATTCTCTGCTACTGTCGTCGACCTACTAAACTACCCTGCATCCTCTTTTGACAAAGCATGGGTCGCCCAAAAAAGACCCGCTCAAACCCCCTGGCCGCAAGAGGAAGCCGACAGAGAAAGTTAAAGCGGCGGTGAAGTCTAAAAAGAAACAAGACTATGCAAGTAGTGAAGATAGCGAGGACGAACTTGAGGCTGGCACTTCATCCAAGGTCGTGCTGGATGTCGAGTAAGCATCATTAAAGACGCTGGCGGGACGATAGTCGGGGCATGCAAACGATTTGATGTGCCTTACGGTAACACCGCCACTGAAGAGCACCTTGAATTCGTAGGGTGCTTTAGTGGCTATACAATTTGTATACTCTAGTATGCTAGGGACTACACCCGGGAATCATGCTCAGAATCGTGCTCAGAAGCGAGCTCAGAATCGGGGGGGTCAAACCTGACCCCGATTCTTGATGGATTCTGCTTGGCGAATCGGTCAAGAATCCGCATGAGAATCACGCCAGAATCGATGCGCTCTGACCGCTTTGACTTCCCCTAATGACTGGACCGGAACCAAAACCGATGACCGTCTTTTTGTATGCCCGGATTCTCCGTCCCGAGGAGTTTGATCCATGCATCGAAGTCTCCATTGAAACAGCAACTGACGAAGGCCATATGAACTTCCCCTCGGCGCTATTAGGGGGACTACTTCATGTCGTGAATAACACCGAGAAAAATATGCCACTAGTCATTTGCTCGCCATCAGATGTCTTGTCACGGATGCTGGTACAGGAAAGACATCGTTATGAGAACGACCTATTAGATCCGAACCTCCCGCTCTTTAAAGCTGTTTTGGCCGCTGCAAATGAAAGGGCGGCTCGCATTAAGTTTAAGAAAGTAACAGACTATCGACCAAACTTTGGGAATATTATTCAGGCTCAAACTGTCGAAATTGATACACAGATAGACATCATGTTTGAATGCCCGGGAGTCCTCTTATCCCACGGCTCCCAGCGATATTTCACCAAGATTATCAAGAAGCTGCAACCCAAATTGCAACGTAAATCCACCTACATCACCTTTATCGTATCCGTTGTTCCGTTGAAGAAATTTCAGGGTACAAACCCTCTAACCAAACGATCTGGAAATCAATGCGGTCAGCTACGCTTCAGCGTCTAACACGAGAGTTTTACTGGAAATGTATTCACAATACATTCAGAGTTGGAGATTTCTGGTCCCATATAGATAAACTGGAGATATGGGGAAGATGTCATGCCTGCGAAGTCCCTGAAACTTTAGAACACATTGCTTTGGAATGTAACGCACAAGGACAGAAATTGATCTGGAATTTGACACAACAACTCTGGTCAATGAAATATGCACTGTGGCCAACACTGAACTGGGGATTGATTCTTGGGTGCAACCTTGTAAGATTCAAGTCTGATAAGGGTGTTATTCTCCCGGCCAAAGGGAGGTTATTTGCTATACTGGTATCCGTTGCATGGCATTAAATTTGGAACCTCCGTACAGCCCGAGTAATCACAAGCCCGGGAAGGACACTGAGTGAAAAAGAGATCCACAACCAATGGTTGGGAGCGGTAAATCGTGCTTTGCAGCGTGACCGTCTCCTCACAAATCAGATAAAAATTTGGACCGCTCGCATTGAACAAACAATTGGTGCTAAACACCTGGAGCGGTATACTTATGGACGAAGCCTCATTGCCAGATGACTGGACACACAAGGGGGTTTTAGTGGGTATGCGGCCCATACATGATCGAAACGGGATAGGATAAATTTTTCATGGCCGGAGTCCCACACTGATTATAATTGTGCGTAACGGCATTTCCTCCCGGACATCTTCCCTGGCAACGACTGGTGAACAACCAGCACCACAAGCAGAGCTTGGAATGCTTCTGCAGACTAAGTTTCATTATCCCAAACGCTCAAAAAAAAAAGGGGGCTGTCTGCCGGTGCTGCCGGATTATGTCGCATCTGATCCCGGTAGCTGGATCCGGGATCGATCGCCGGTATTCCCACTTCCCACATGTTCTCATACTCTCAGAACACAACAGTAAGGATGAAATGAGACAAAAACCACTCATCCTTCAAAATTCCCCATAATTACCACCTTTCTTGTCGCTGACCACATACCCGGCGTTCCCGTGCTCCACGTCGTCGGGCGTCCGCTTCCCGTACACCAGCGGGTCCATACGAAGCCCCTGCCCATTTCCATCTTCTGTTGAATACTCGATATCTGTCTGGATTCGGACGGCGGTCTTATTGGACTCCGTGGCAGTGGTGAGATTTCGGCGGAACGCAACAGAGGTAACGTCAACTACGCCGCTGGATTTGTTGATTATCCATGCGCGGTTGTTGAGATTTGAAAGCATGCACCTGTGATGCCGATGAGGTTTGAGATGAACATGATGGACTGAAGAGACGTACAAGGTATAGACACGTCCGATGGTGATCTGAGCAAAGACACGTTAGCAGACGTGTTGGAGAGGCGAGGAGAGTTTACCTCGAGCATCAAAGCCGCTATAGTTTAAATTAAGTGTGGGTCACGAGAAAACAAGCCATTCAACTCACAGTTCGTCTCCGGTTGAAGCTTGAACAGTACGATGGTCACGATACTGTTAAACTTCAGTTTCTCTACGATTCCCGATGATAATTCAAGCACATACGTTACCGTTGTTGTTATAGATCCGTTCCGTATTGCAGCGAGAGATAAGCGGCGCAAGAGGCTAAACACCAGGCGCAATAAATATTTGAAAAGCTTCCGAGAATGATGTTTCACTCACTCGCTAGTCCCCACTAAAGCGGTCTTAAGGGCCTGGAACTTCGCGACGAGGATGATCGTGATGAACGTGTCGGCGGCAACGCAGCCGCTGAGCCACACCGTCACCCATCTGCAAATTTTTAACCCAGTTGAAAGAAACGCAAGCTAGTACACGGACTTGACAAGTCCCCCCCTCGATGATATCGCGCGCGAGACAATCAGCGTCGCTGCGGTTGCTCCGGCGCCAGTGAGACCGACCATGATGAACAAGGCGAGGATGGGCAGCCAGATCCATTGCTTTGTCCTAGAGACCAGGGTCAGCCGGGCAAGAAATAGCATGGGTAACCGTCCACGGACAGGTTGAACACCATACGGGCCAGGAAGATCTGGACCGCGGCTCCGGTGATTCCAGTTCCAATGACGTAGCCTGCAATACCCCACGGTCTGAAATCCGGGTGAGCAACAATAGGCATTCGCAAAATAACGTCTCACTGAGAAGCGACGTAATCCTGCCACCGATTTTCAACTTAGAGTTATGGCGGGAAGAAACCACATACCAGCTCGCCCCAATGCTTTCCATGGAAAAAGACGGTTAGACGTTACTGTGAAGTCGATAGCGTCGTATGATCACTCACGGATACCGTGTACAAGTAGGTGGAAGAAAGACAGGCAAAGACTGTGAGTATATCTCCCGAGAGCGCAGTAAGGACCATGATTTTGTTGAATACCGAGTCTTAGCGAGCTTGTGAGTGAATGGTAAATAAACCACAGACCAATCGTCGAGACTTACCGCGCTTGTATCGACTGAAGTATTTGAAAATCCTGCCATCTGTGATCAGCAGAACTCGTCAAATTGAAAGGAGAGATGACGCACTCTTTTATTCTGTGGATGATTCTTAGTCTCGAGGTATTCAGATGATCATGAGAGATACATACTCCAGTGTGAAGAGCCTAGGTGCAAAGGAGATTTAATAGAAGATAGACGTTGTGGCAGAGACGACACCTTACACCATGTTAGCCCATGAGGAGACGAGGAGGCAGCTGTTAAACAAATGAGGCCTCGGACAATTGCTGAATGTCTGAAAAAAGTCACCCCAAGCTTAGATCATACGTGGTGCCCATGGTGGGATTGGCGAGAGTGAATGAGTGAAAGGGAAATGCAGGCCTGGAAGTCGCGAAAAATTTAAGTGAGAAATGATCCGTCATTACGGACCGTTCGTCGCTATTCCCCTTTCTGTCTCCTGTTACGTTGACGATCGATTGGTGTCCGGGTTTGTTTTGTACGTACTACGTAACCGGACCGTGGGCCACTTCAGCAACTTGCAACGCCATCTCGGCGCCTGTCGCAGGGTCGCGTCGTCGCTTTTGGTGAGAACGCCGTCGGTAATTTAGGCAAATATCTGCAGCTTTTCTGAGCGCGTACCGAGCCTTCAGTGGCCACGGTCACACGCATCGAACTCAAAGTGGAGTCGGCAATATATTCCACCGGTGATAGCGAATCTCCAGGGACGATGGAGGGTGTCAAAGACCACGAGGACCACAAGTACAAGCCGTAGGACCAAGGACAACGTGTGCAATCTGCGAAATATTACGCAGTCCTCCATATGTGGAATTTGAAAGACATCTTGACTTGACTTTGACTTGATTTTTTGCTCTCCACCCAGTCATGCGGAGGGAGTTCGGAAGGCAGGGTAAGGACCAGGTGCTGTAGGAAGATGCGTATCAGTGCACGTCACTCCGAAGAGGTACTTTTGAGGGTAAAGCCTACGTCCCATGTGCATTTATTAAGGGCCTGATCGGGTGCACGGCTCCGACGGAGCGGCCCCGCCAAAAACGAGCCATCTGGTTGATGGAAGCGGACCGGTAACAAAACGGAGCTGATGGGGTGCTCGGTGGCGACCGGCTAATTTTTTGGGGGCTGTCACGCCCATTTCCCCACATTCAATCCTATCCCCCTGTTCTTACTCGGCTCGTAATGTCCAAGAAAAGGAAGGAATCAAGCACGCGCTGCACCTGGAGCGATCCTAAGGGGATAAGTATCGTAAAAATTCACAGCATCAATTAGGAGTTTAAATTTCTCTGTACCTACCTACTATTAAGCCCAATGGGTCTGGAAATGCACAATGGGTCTGGAAATCCGATCGTTCTCCTTCAATTCTTTTGTTTTTCCCCCGGAGTTTTTTGGGGTACCTACCTATACTAGTATACTATAACTGTGCAAAAAATCTAAGGGACGCGCGAAGTGGAAGGCTTTGAGAATAAATGACAGAACCATCAAACTCAGTGATCTTTGGGAAATCATCGGTCTACTGCCTCGAAGTACCCTGAAGTACCTCTGTCGCGTACGATTTCAAACTGATTCGTCTTGGATTCGTCGGCTGCAGTTCGCCGTTTGATACCCGACAGGGTCGCCTTCTGTGCAATGCGTTGGACGTAAGAGTCCCAAGGAGTTGCGCCAGCGTGCTTGCGCCGAATCGATGACTGTGAGCGGGAGGAGGGCAGTGTTGAAGCATGAGAGCCAATGGAGTCGACGGCAGAAATGCCGAAACAAATCAGCTGATGGCGGTTGTGCCCTTTGAACTTTCCAAAACCTTCTTCCTTCCCGAACCCTCTAGATCTACACACCGCTCGGACGGTTTCTGAGCTCATTTTCCAAGCACTCGCATTAATATTACTCCCAGACTGCAATTGGACTCTGACCTGAAGCCCTTCCTTGTTTTGCCTTGCGAATTCCTTTCAGTTCCCTTTTTTTTTTTTTTTGTGCTTTATCAAAATGTTTGCAGCGGCAGTTTTCAAGAATTGCAGCGGCAATTTTCGTGCATGCTGCGGTAATCTCCATGCATGCTGCGGCAGTCGTGCTAATTGTCTGCGGCAGTCTCAAAGTCGTCCGCGGCAATCTTGGCGTGACACCGCGGCAATGTGACATTGCTGCGGCAGTTTTTCAATCATGCAGCGGCAGACGGATATCAAGTCAGCAGTTAAGTGGGAGTAAGCAATGCTCGCTGGATGCGACGGTGAGCACTCGATTCTTTCCAAATGCTCTCAGAGCCTTGCCGTCGGCACACCATGAAAGTGATCGTTGATCACCTGGGCCCTGCCATTGCGGCGGGCATCGGGCCTGTCAACCCCTACCTCCTTCGCCGTTGCGCCGTATACCTTCCACAGGTCTCGGGAATGCAATCCTCAAAATTGGGGAAACCTATTTCCGTCCCACATATCTTCTTCCCTCCGCACCGATCTCATCAAAAAGGTAGATCTCGGCGCAACACCGCGGAAGTTCTTCGTCGGCGCCAGAGCAACTCTTGGTCCAGTCTCTCCCGGATGCTTTATAGTATAGATCAACCCCAGCTTGTTTGAGGACTTTATGAACATTCTGGAGATATTTTAACCTCATGGGCGCCGTCAAAAGCGCGTCGGCGGCGCTGGTTAGCACCAACATCGTTCAAATGAGTTCTGAGATTAATTGCGCAGGGGATCCAAACACACAATCCTGAATGGAAACAAATGTCAAAATTTGATTCAACATGTTCCCTCGCTCGCGGTGAACAAAACGGTCGATCTGCGGTAGCACAGCCACTGTGCAGCGGCAATGTTTTGGCGTGCAGCGGCGATCTTTCAACGGTTCCTGCGTACACTACGCTCATCCCACCTATCACATCCTAACCACATGCACTTAGAGACCTCGAATATCGCAAATTCCACCCCAAACCTCCGTCCAACGAGTTTTGCGGTACTTCGTGCAGCGGCAATGTTCGCTACGGCTCCTCAACAGGTCCGAGCATATTTTTGGGATTATACAGCCAAATGACTCTTATTGTATATATGCTGGGTGAACGAAACACTCTCATTCACAAATTTACACGAGTTACCCTGAAATTGCTTCTGACTGCACACATATTCCCTGAGGCTCACCCACTATTAATACCTAGGATTAAATTTAGGCATTATTGCAGGTAACAAAGCGGGCAACCATGACAGGGCCCCACTGATTTGGTTCAACTTTCGTTTTTCTTTAGTTCATTGGTCAGACTCTCCGCCATACCTTGATTGATGTTCCTCTAGATCCACGAGTAGGAGTCCAGTCCCAGGGCTTTTCTGCTATTCTCTTCTGAATGCCAGGTTTGCAGCCACGCCCTTGACAAGTTCAAGATTCGGCACGTTGGTGTGGCACATGATGGTACTCAATGCCAATACGATGAAGACCACCGGCAGCCGCCTACCTATCGGACGATCAACGTCGCACGGTGCCCTGCCCCAGGCGTATCTGGGGATTTGATATATCAGATGTCCTCTAATGAGCGGAGTGCGGTGATGTGTCCAGACCGCTAGCTAGCTTAGAGGTGTCCCTGATGTATCAGCCCAGCTTGGAGAGGCAGCTGCAACAAGACAAATTCGGCTGGAGCGGGATTCGAACCACAGACCTCTACTACACAAAGAGAAAATTGAGCAGGAGACAAGAACCATTACACTAAAGAGCTGACATAACAGGAGATTACTGTTTGGACTACATCACTGCCAGTATTCAGCCCAGGACATTGCTAGGTCTTCGAACATCTTTTACAAGCTTATTATGTATTTTTTGTGGTTGTTTCTAACCCTAACCAATTGCCTAAATATATGCTGACTAATACTCTTCTACAACAGATTCAATATACCTGGGGGCCCTAACTCTAACAAACCCTAACTCTAACCTCTAACACTAACCAGAACCCAAACCACTAACCTGGCCCCTAAGGTGGGGCCCTATGGTGGTAGTGACAAACTTATTATGTTTTCTCACGTGTTGGAGCTAGTCTTATCAGCAGGGTATCCAATGCTGCTTTGTTCAAGTTGGCTCAGTTGGTTAATGCGTTACATTTCCTTTGTGGTTTGTAATGCCGGAGGTTTTGCGTTCGAATCCTAGCGCGGTCATTATTTATTTTAGGCGCTGCGATGATATAGATGATATATCAGACCGACCTCTAAGTTAGTGGTCTGGAGACATCACTGCCCTCTGGCGATTAGAGCTCGCTGATTCATCATTGCACCAGGCTCTGGTCGGCGCCCAGGAAAGTCCTTCCAAGAACCAAAATGCGGAAGGGGGCTGCAAAAGTCGAGGGAGAGAAGCCGGAGAAACGAACGAAGCCCGACAACTGAAGTTGAATGGCGGCTCAGTTTGGGCAATTACTTAGCAGCAACTTGAACATAATAACCGGCTCGGAAATTATCTTGTGTGTAGTGCTATTATACATTAGCCGGCGGCAGAAGGCCTACCTGTGCCAATCACAACTGATTCCAAGGCATTGCCGCAGCTTGCGGCAATGCGTGCGGCAATACTTCCATGGCTCTGCCGCAGGCAGTGTGATGGACAGCAGCAGTATTGCCACATGCAGCGGCAATTTGAAATTTTGCAGCGGCAGTCTGCGGCACTTTACCCCTGCCTGTCTGCTCCTCGCTCGAAGCGCTATCTATTTTCTCTCACAGATCATACTCCTTGATTACAGCTCTTTCCGAAAACCTTTACACTGCAAGATTTTCTTTTGCCGGTGTCAACTTTTGATGGAATGCTAAGGATTACCGGTTTACAGTGTTTCCTGAAAATAATGGCAAACATCAATTTTTTTTGGCGCGATTCCCGAAATGGAAATTGGCCTCTGCCTCTTGCCACTTTCTCTTTTCTCATGTCTTCTGGCCGTCTGGGTCCAAACACATGTACTAAAATCTTCGGAAGGTACAGTAGAGATGATTTGAGATGGCAATCAAGCTTTCTGAAGTGCGTATTTCCGATGTGAATCCTTCCAAGTCCTCCAGTAGAAAAATCACACAGGCCTACTTTCTCGCACAATGACCATCTGCACAGGCCTCGTGGGCACATCTATACACCAAACCCATGGTTCCATTGCCCACGTACAACGTTTAGACTTCCTGTGTGACTGACGGAGGGCAGAACAAGCCCCGAGTTCACTGCCCGGATTCTGCACATTTACAGCGTGCTGCGCACCAGGGCGGCATGAACGTGCTGTGTTTGTCCTCATGTACTTGTAGGAACTGGGCTTTTGCTGGTAGGCCAGTGCGCCACTTGGTCTCGTAGTGCGTGTCACATTGTACTACTCTGCCTCTGTTTACTCACAACTCCCCCACGAAACCTCGCTGTCTAGTTGACCGGCCGCTCTGAAGACTCGAGATGATGCGGCCTGACCGCCTCCCACTAACTTTTGTGTACCGCCACCTGACATCGTTGTACTCGGGAGCAAGTTGATAGGCATAGGACATGCTGCATCAATGTCCCTTGTGCGTCCAGGGATTTT
The DNA here is from genome assembly GCA_029289555.1 of Mycena latifolia. Taxonomy (NCBI): domain Eukaryota; kingdom Fungi; phylum Basidiomycota; class Agaricomycetes; order Agaricales; family Mycenaceae; genus Mycena; species Mycena latifolia. Next base: position 15,030 of record JARJLE010000185.1, on the reverse strand, counting down.
ATATCCATTGCACCTGGCAGCTCACAACTAGGAGTCTGACCTCCCAAACTGTTGTGCTTCCTCTGCCATTCCTCAATGAAACACCCCGCATTCATATTGGCCACGATCTGTGTGTATTCTGTCAACCGCACGCAAGTGTCTACACCGACATGTTGGCTGCGTTCCCTGAGATGCAGCACCCTCTCCGTGCTTTTTGAGACGCTGCACACGTTCCGCGCTTCTTGCACCGGCGCTTTGGCAGTGCGACCACCTCAACTGCCGCTGGCGCAATGCGACTGCCTCAACTGCTGCTGGCGCAATGCAGACATCAAGGCGTTGTTTCTGGAACCACTGATACTGCGAACTGTCTGCGGATTCATGGGCGTTCCCGTGTGCACGGTGCACGGTGCATGGCTGTGCTTGCCGTTCAGGTGGGCGCGTTCTCCATGTATGTCTTGCTATCTTCGACGTGGGCATGCCTCTGGTTCCCCATGCTCGATACTCATGCTATTGGGCCGTGCTCCTCGGTATAAGGGTCTTATATTTTCTAATGAGCACTTGATCTTCGCTCATTAGATCAGAAAGTAGCTCAATGTAGCCTTTGTACCCTAACAAAGCTTTATCCAGAATACCAAGCAGGTAGCTTGTCAGCACTAGAGGTGTCTATCGTCTCACATGTACGAAGGGTAACTCAGTGGGGGCGGGAATGAAGGCATATGAAAGAAGTAGAGGCCAATTTCCTTTTTGGGAATCACGCCAACAAAAAATGATGTTTGCCATTAGGGGAAGTCAAAGCGGTCAGAGCGCGTCGATTCTGGCATGATTCTGATGTCAATTCTGATGTCGAGAATCGGTTGAGAATCACGTTTGATGCAGAATCGCTCAGAATCGCTGTTCCTCCTCTGGAGGAGCAACTGCATGAGAATTGCCTCAGAATCACCTCGAGAATCTGATCCGCCCTAAAGCTCGGGCCCCGCCCTAAACCCTCCCCTTAGTCGCACTTATGAATTACATAATTCAAATTTTATTCTCTGCTACTGTCGTCGACCTACTAAACTACCCTGCATCCTCTTTTGACAAAACATGGGTCGCCCAAAAAAAGACCCGCTCAAACCCCCTGGCCGCAAGAGGAAGCTGACAGAGAAAGTCAAAGTGGCCGCGAAGTCTAAAAGAAACAAGACTACGCAAGTAGTGAAGATAGCAAGGACGAACTTGAGGCTGGCACTTCATCCAAGGTCGTGCTGGATGCCGAGTAAGCATCATTAAATCATCCTGAGGGTCACTCACCTCTTTTGCAGCTGGAAAGACAGTCAACTCAGTGTCAGACTCATGGTGCTCATCACGGAAGACAAGGTCATCAAACGCTCGCTATTCCCCCCATGCGGCTCAAATGCATCAACCACCCAGGCGGTGGAAAGCCCAAGATCAACGTGCAGTGGGACTTGTTCGTGCAGCTCTTAGGCGATACGGAGAAGTTCCAAGCTGCTTTGGCCGCATGCGTGACTACAAAGGATAAGCGGCACTATGCGAACAAGATAAAGAACCGGCTGAGCGCATAAGGAAGCCTCACCTTCTGTCTTCCGAGCCTCTTGCTGACACACATCCATAGGATGGCCAAAATCACACGGGCATTTGACAACGAGATGGGTGAAATGGGTGCAGGAATCAAGAATGCCTCGGAGATCGATATGAGTGTCAAGAACTCATTCACAACGAAGTGGGGTACGTGCCTGCATCTGACCCTCTGGTGCATGCCCTCATGCTGATTGTGCCGCTAGCGGAGATCTTGGACAGCTGCCCGTGGTACTTTGACATGCGCGGCCTCATTGCGCAGCACCCCAACCTCGTTCCGACTGGAGTGGGCCACAGCAGCACGGGGTTCAAGGCAGATGTGATCATACAAGGTCCCACACCTTCAGATTATGACGAGCCTGCTGCCAAGGAAGAGCTCGAGGATGACAACACACCCCGCACTCCCATCGACTGGGAGCAGACCCCCGAGCCTGCTGAGCGCCGCATGCACAAGCGCACATTCTCCGAGATCAATGAGGAGGAGGGGGAGGCTGCTGTGAGCGGTGACGACTACGAGCCTTCGTCGCCGGTGCTCTCAGAGACAGAGGTCCTTGTCCCCGATGAAGTCGAGTCAGGTGGTGGACTCAAGGTAAAGGGGAACGAAGCACACCGCAAGAGGCCTGCTAAGCCCAGCACGTCGAAGCCTGCTGCTCTTGCACCCACTGCCGCACCCAAACCATCCAAGAAGACCAAGCTTGCCGAGTTCAGTGAGATCACGAAGAGCGAGGAGATGACATGGCAGCAAGAGATTGAGCTGGCCAAGCTTCGGATGTGCCAGGCCATGGAGGCCACCGAGGTCAAGGGTCGGCTGGTAGAGATGTGGGAGGATAGGCGGCGAGAGGAGAAGCGAGCAAAACAAGAGCAGACCATGATGAAGCTGAGGCTCAAGGAGCTCAAGATGCGTAACACCCATGAGCTTCGGATGGCCGCGACAGCTGCCGGCGGATCATCTGTCTCACGCACCTTCTTCGACATGACCACCTCCTCCGCCTCACGCAGCGTCTTCGATACCACATCCACCTCGTCTGGGTCGCGCTATCCTTCAGAGCCCAACGAATACCCCGAGTTCGAGGCCTTCCCTGGGAATGTGACCCCTGGCCCCTTGACATCTGGCACCGCGAACTTCAGCCTCACAACGGCCGAGGAACAGTTCTTCACTGAATTCGCGAATAGCCTCGCGACTCAGTGAGTGCTAATCCAAGCTCGGACACACTCGGACATGGCCCTCACTTCCCGCCGCTTACTGGTAGTGCTGTCATTACTTGTTCGTACGTTTTCAGCTGCATAAAGTTTTGCTCGTACTCTACTTGCTACTATCCCCCACAGTTGTTACTCTATTCATTTACTGCCCCACAGTCCTTACTCTCTTGGTTATTATCCCCCACTGTCGTTACCCATACCCAGCTCCTCTTGTAGGAGCCTTCGTGCTCGATGTCGCCTACACCTTTCCTTTGCTTTGAATAGACGGTGTTTCAGATCTTCCCGTTTGGCTTTGCCAGGGTGGGCTATGACTGGTGCTGCTGGGCCGGCATTGTCCTCGGAGTCAGAAGATGACAGCCCTTCTTGAATAAACGGATCAGCCATAACCGCATCATCGTCGCTGTCCTGCCCACACTCCTCGGCTTCCCTCTGCATGGCAAACGAGTGCACACCTATGCAGGCGGCAACCCAATAAGTCGCAAATTTGTGGGTCTTTTCATCCTTGATGTTGACGCGTAAACCTTTCAGTGAGTGGAAACGGCCTTTCAAGAATCCAATCACGTGTTCCGATCGAATACGGACCATGGAAACATGGTTATTAAACTCCTCGTTTCCCAGGAGAAGGCTAAATGGCTTCTTGTACGGCGCAACAACCCATGGTTCTACCTGAATAACATTTGAGTATATATGTACGTGGCTACTATATTCTCATACAGTATATGCCGAGTCCGCCCAGATGAATTCTCCGGGCTCGAGCAGTGCTTCATGCTCTTGCGCGAGAAGTGTCCCCTCCCATGCGGTCGAGTCATGGGTGCTGCCAGTAAAGCCATAGCCGAAGTCGATTATTCGTAGGTTGGGAAGAGAGACAACCTGGGTGATATCAGCCATGGCGGTCAAGATTTGGTAGGCGCGCACTTGAATATTGAGAGAGTAATTGCATTTGCGGTCGAAATAGCTCTCTCCGAACCAAAATGGCCTGTCAAATAAAACAACTAATGTACCATCGACCATACACCATCCATCCCGCCATGCTTTGCAGGAGTGTGCTTCAACCCAGGCCTTCACACCGTATAAAGCAAAATCTTGACATATGTCAAGATGCTAGCTGAAAGTAGATAAATTGGTAGACAAACAAAAATCTGCAGAAAGTTAATATATTCATTTAGTACAAGACTGCAATAGAAGTAACAGCAATCAGCGGCTGTATTGAAGCCGGCAGATTTATCAATTGTAGCTAGCTATGAAAGGACTGCTGAAAGTTCATCTTTCAGCAGTCCCTGTCCAGTGACAAGAAAGACCTTCTTTTCTAAATTTACAAGAGCCTTTGTCTCAAGCAGTGCTTTTAGTGAGAAGAAAGAGCTTCTTTCCAAAATTTACAAAAGTCTTTGTTTCAAATGGCATATGCCATTGCGAGAGGCTAAGGGGCCAGGCAAAATTAATAAAAGGCAGTGGCAGGGATTGAACCCAAAACCTTTTGATTACAGAAAGAAACAGAACCCAAGAGGATAGCCAACTGAGCTAAGGAGGAATAATAGACAAGGGAATCTTGTGGAGTATATGGTGCTCCACTGATTCATAAAGCATGTTCTAATTCCAGCAGGCCCCGCCTTAGGGGCCATGTTAGTGGTTAGTGGTTAGAGTTTGTGGTTAGGGATTGTTAGGGCTTAGGACCAAAGTATATTGTAAAAGGTTGTTGAGGGTGTTTTGTCAGCTTTTGATGGTTAGTTGGTTAGGGTGGGTTAGGGTTGGTTAGTGTTAGGAAAATTAACAAAACCACATAATAAGCTTGGCAATACAATTTCGAAGACCTAGGGCAGCTTGCCTGCCCTAGGTCTGGGTATTAGCTAGTCCCACTTAGGGTAAGGGCACCTTACCCTAAGTGGGATGGGAAAAGGCAGTAGAAAGGCCTTGTAGTTCAGATGGTTATAGTACACTTTCTGATATTTGCTCTGTTTCTTCCTGGTCAGTGGTTCAATCCTTGCTGGTAGTATTCATTTTGCTATTTAAAACCTGCTGTACCATTACTCTTGATCCATGGACCCAGCCATCGCATGGTTGGAGTCGTGGCTTTAGGAAGCATTTACTATGGCTAGAGCCATGCACATTAGACTAAATATTAGTGCTATGGCTCAAGAGAGTGTCTGCCGATGAAGCTGAAGAACTGGAGGAGGATCCTCCAAGTCGCCAGTCCGAGCCTAGAATATCTGACCAGTCCTCGCTACTTTCTGTGGTGCTCGAGATGTCCAAGTTGACTGAAGAACTAGGGGAGGAATCCCCAGACTCCGAGTCAGAGTCGACGATCATGTCGATAGACACAGTGTCGAGGGCGGGTGCCACCAATTCCAAGGCCGTCAGTTGCTCGCTCTCGTGTGAGGTGAAGCCCGCACGCGCCAAGTTGCGCTTGGTTTCTTCTTCCGGCGAAAAACATTCTTGATGCGTGTGGAATGGTGCTCGAGGAAGGTCTGGAGTACGTCGCGAGCGCGACGCTGGCGGGACGATAGTCGGGGCATGAAAACAATTTGATGTGCCTTACGGTAACACCGCCACTGAAGAGCACCTTGAATTCGTAGGGTGCTTTAGTGGCTATACAATTTGTATACTCTAGTATGCTAAGGACTACACCCAGGAATCGTGCTCAGAATCGTGCTCAGAAGCGAGCTCAGAATCGGGGGGGTCAAACCTGATTCTTTCTGCTTGGCGAATCGGTCAAGAATCCACATCAGAATCACGCCAGAATCGATGCGCTCTGACCGCTTTGACTTCCCCTATTATTTTCAGGAAACGCTGTAAGTGTTGCCGAGCGGATCCGGAGCCAAGCTCAGATCCTCCCACCCGAAATTTCGTCCAGATATTTGTGCTTGCATTAATTGAAGGGGTTTCGGGCCACATAATGTAAACTGCCTATGGGTTGCACAGTGAAAGCTTTGTAAGGAGGAAGGTTGTAATTACGAAAGCGAGAATTGGAAGGCTGTGCAATGGCCACGAGTCCTGGACCCGGATTGGGACGTGCTCATATCGACTTGCATGAGGGCATACATATCCATCGAGGTGCACCAATACTTCCCCCCCCTGCCGGAGAACCTGTACCCAATCCTCTGGCCACCTGCTTGGGCGTGGATAACTTTCCTCGACACCCACCCTCAATGTCTTGCGGAGTCCGAGAGCGGACAGGACGCGAAACATGCGAGCCGCGTCCAGTTCCTGTCCACTATACGGACCTTCAGGTCGCATCCCGAAACTGGCGAGCTGGTTGCATCCACTCGCGGAATTTGGACTATGGTCGCCGGCGTATGGACGGACTGCGTCAAGCGAAATTTGTTCGTCGCCGATTTTGACTTCGCCGCATTTGTGCTGGGCCCGTTCCTCAGTGATCCAGCCGCCGCCACACACGTAGACGAGCTTATTGAAGCGCTCGGTGGAACCCAACTCGATCTGGTCGCCGTCGCTATGAAGCACATTCGACTTATTGCGTGCCGGCCGGGACATTCCATGACCGCTCCTCAATTGATTTATTTATTCCCCGTTCTGACGTTCCTCGATGGAGTGACTGCATTGGTATCTCCAGAAGCGTTTTTTGCCGCTGGAATGGTCGACACTCTGGTGGACGGGGCATATGTTCTCCGTGGTCTCAGGAACCCTCGTGCTACGGAATTAATCGGCATGTGCCTCCGTCCCCTCTGTTGGGCAATGGCCGATGCCCCGCGTCGCATAGGGATGGCTTCCGCTCTCAAGTCCGGCCTCCTCCGTGCAACCATGACGTGCGCTGAGTTCCTGGGAGGCCTCGCTGCCCCCGATTTATCGGCGTTGCTCCGGGGAGCCATTTCATACTCCTTGGTTTATCATTCGGTCCTCCGCCGCGTACCCAATGTCCTACAAGATGTGGTACTGCCAAAAATGGGCAATTCTCTGATACTCGAGGCATGGCGACCATTCACCGCCCTCGCGAGCGCGCGCCTTGCGGTATTCAAATCATTCGAGTCAGGGAATTATCCTTCATTGCGAGCGTGTGACAACATGAAGGCGAGTTACGAGCGCTTACTTTTCTATGTGGGCTCACCCTCGTACACCGTGCGGTGTAATCCGTCGAAGAACAGCCTTCAGCGTCTGTTCCGGATGCCGTCATCAATGCTACTGTTCAGAACAATGCCAGCGTACGGATTGGCGGGAAGGAGAGCATCGTGACATCTGTGGACAACTCGCAAATGATCGTCTCAGTGAGTCCTGTCCTACCCCACATCGCGGGTCTCCTGCTCACAACTCCAAAAGCTCATCCAGAGGATCTCGGCCGACGAGAACTTTCTTTTCTGTGTGTGCTCCTCCATCACGATTACGAACAGCAGAAACATGAAGTGTGGTTGCAGCAAATTGGCTTTATGCATTCCCATCCATCGACGGACATCTACACCATATTCGATTACACGCAAGGCCCGTCTGTGCAGATCACAGTCCATCCTGTGTCGAGCCCTCCAGACGACCTCCTCCGCCGCTTCCAGTTTCGTATCGGCCAAGCGAGGGCGAGTACTGGGCGCCTCGAGCTCCACTACATGCGCATATGGGATCCGTTTACAGACTCGTGTGGACGGTGGATTCCGCTGCGATCCGGTGGTGCTGCCGTATCGCAGGGGCTTAGGACCATAGCCTCGGAAATTGGGGCTGATGCCGATATATCGGCGCTGCGGGACCATATTCTCGAGCAGGTCCGCACATTAGAAACGACGCATGCGGACGTCCTACAGATCCATTAGGTACATGGTCGGTTGAATGCCATAAATGGAATCGGTGGATTTGGATGTTCACTACGCCGTAAAGTTTACCTGTAGTGCTCAATGGGAGATATCCTGCACCTTCTCAGTACCGGGAAATTCTTTTTAAACAAGGGTCGGAATGTCGGAAGTGCAATTAGTTTTGAATTAGTTTTATTACGACTCTACGAGTCCTTCTAAAGTACTGAAGCGATATCTCCCTGGTTGGGAGTGACTGCTGCGTCCAGCTCCCACCCCGTGAGCTGCTTATGGTAAGCCACTGAGTTGTTCTCGCGCATTCCCGCATGCTAGTTCCCTGTTGCTTGAACCATGCGCGACGCGAGTGTCTCTGAGCGCACTCAACAACTGCCATAATGAAATCGATTAATTTGGTTTAACGTCTCAGTTGCTGGTTCGGACAATTTTGAAGTTTTCTAAAGCCCCATAAGGAAGAAATGAATCATGCACTGGTGTCGAGTGCCCGAACTAGCGCCGGGCCGCGGCCGGGAAAAGACCGAAGGACGACGTTCATATCCTCTGCAGCCTCGATGTCCTTCTCGCTCGTCCCTGTGAACGCATGGGTCAACCCCCCGGCGGCTGCCACGGCGACCAGGTGCATTGGGTCTGCGGGGTTGAACGAGTCCGTTGGCGGATCGCCAGCATGCTGCGCCACGGCGACGACGACCACAATAATTGTGGCGAGGGCGACAAGTGCGCCAGGGATCAGAACCCATATGGAGCTGAGCTCGTGGCGTGTCCAACCCATGGTCTGAGTGAATATTGTTCCACTCGTTGGGATAGTCATGTTGGGAGGCACCCCTTCGGCGAACGTCGCATTCTTGCCTGAAAGACAGGCCCGCAGTACCTGGTTTAGCATCATGTTATGAGGGACCATGAAATGTTAGATAAAGGAATCGGCCCACAGATCCGCTGTATTCAGCAACTCCCTGAACGTACGCTTCCTGGTGAAAATGAGGACAGAGCAGTTGGTAGACTGAGTTCACTGACCGTCATCTCTAGTTCGGTTTTAGTGACATTATCATCGTTCACATCCGTTACCAAGGTCTTTATCTCATCCCCCATGATGTTGTTGGTCGCTGCCTGAGCAATGAACACCGTGTTTACCATGGCCATGACAGCGGCGAGACCAGCGGGGCCATCGGGGTCCCAGACTCCCCCCTCAACGACGGTGGTGTCAATTGTCCCCGAACTGGTCAGCAAATTGGAGTAGTCGACGTCCACCTTTGTGATCTTCGGAGAGACGTTACAGACGGTCGGTGGCATCCAATATATGCCCGACCATACGAAAATCAAAGCTAAATCCGCGGTTGATGGCAGCGATCCACGACAGGAGAAGAACGCACTGTAGTTGCCTGCAGTCCCGCACGCAAGAGCCAACACATAGTTCGGCTTCGTTGTGTACGCCCAGGTGAAGTCGGCTGGGCGAAGGTTATCAGCGAAACTCGAGGACCAGGGTAACAACATACACGCCAAACCTGGAGCAACCGGACAGGTTGAACTGATCTCCGAATACCGTACGACACCCACGGAACTACCAGTGAAATTCAAGTTGTTCCAATCCTTCACAGTATCGGTCCTGTGAGAAAGCGAAGGAGTGGTCGTATTGGTCAGGTTCCTGAATTCACAAGATACATCCGCTGAAAATCCTGTTTCATGTGTTGGCTGGGCGTCCTATCCAAGTCATCAAGAAATATACCTTGCTGCCTCATAGTATAGTTGGATGAGAGGCCTTCTGGGAGGGCACCCAGCCCCTGAACCGTAGACGGGATCACAGTCATATTCGGGAACCATGTGCTGGCGTTAACGTCACGCAGAGGGGTAGGCAGGATCCCCGCTTTCAGCTAGTCAGCGCGTACTCATACAAACGGCTGCTTCCACACCTGTTGAGACATTGAAGGTTTGATCCATCAAGGTAAACGAGGCCGGGGATCCCATGACGTGTTTGGAAAGTGCGTATCCACTTTCCGTCCCACCCACAATGAACGCAGGACGAAGGCCTGTCACAGGAATATAAGAAGGTTCTAGAAGCGATATGTTTACCACGTACTGCCATCATCAATGCAGTCCCTGAACATTTGAGGGTTGCTGCTGTACATCTGGCGCAGGGCCGGACTCGAGAGATCGAGCTCAGAGCCACTAACCGGTGTCTGAATCACAATTCCACCCGGTGTGAGGAACGTGGACCACCTGATTGTGAGTCAGCCGCGGGGAGGGGTAAGAAGTAAGGCACTAACCCTGATGTTTGAACACCCGTCAAGACTATCACGCCCATGGACATAGCGCTCCACTTCCACTTCCTCGGGTCAAGCACTAGAGATCGTCCAGAAATATTGACTGTGGAAACGAATGTAGAAAGCGACATCGGCCTCCGGAGATAGAGCGCGACTGAATGGCGAACACCAAATGAGAAGAGGCTAGAAACAGGATGAGAGCGTCACTGCCTCTTGTCGGGAGCGATAGCTTACAAGGATGACCAGGCCGCAAGCGCTGTTGAGATGAGTGTGGAGAGCAAGGTGAGAAGATGGGGGTTGTCCTTCGCCCAGGACGCAGCCGAGTACGGCAGAGCAATGAATCCTCGGGACTGGACTACCCCAAAGAAACTCCAGGCGAAAACTTGTATTATGACTTGACCACAGATGACGACCGCTGGCCACCCTACGAACATCCTCAGGAATGACAGGGGTTCAAACCTATGAATTAGAATGTCACACAAGACTGTACGAGGAAATTATAGGCATACCGGCCGCGCCGTCGATGCACAGGGATCCCGGGGCCTAAGTGTGGTATCGATGCCATTTCAATGCCGGAATAGTCAATTTCAGATCCCATCCCTCTCCGGCTATTCTCTGGGAACATAGAGTGCTCCGAATTGTTGAATTGTCGGGGAATGAGTGAGCGAGTGTCTTCTTGGTCGCTCCGACGGACGGAGCTGTAGCTGGACATGGTCGCTGTGGGAGGGCTTCGTACGGTGATGACTCATTATCAATGGGCCACTCAATTTTTATAGTCATGTGTCCCTTAAGCGCTCAACCCATGCCGACCGGCAGTTTCGACATAATGTAGAGAACACACTGATGTTCTTGAAACCGTGATGTTTACTCTGGCTAGACTTCGCGTCGACCGTAGCCCTTGCCCAGGACTTGCATGGATGTCGAGTGGCACCCGCAATATTGAACGGGCGAGGAGATATCCTTTCAATGTGCGAGACGAATAACGAGCGAGAGAGGCCGCTGTGGACCCGCGTGAACATTGATCGGCTTCTTGTCGATCTCCCGCAGGGTACGTTATGCCCGTGAGAATAAGGCGAAAGTAAACAGCCTGTGCGTCATACTTCCTCCCAGGTCCTGGCCCCTATTGAATTCGGTCTCTGTGCCCACACAGGGACGCGGTCTCCTTCCCACCTCATGTCCTCCTTCTCACTTCGAGGATCGCTCGCGATCATTATCGACTATCTGACAGGGGGAAAACTAACCGAACCGCTCAACAGCTATTATCTCCGATCTCCAATACATGCGCCCCTGGTGTTTTGATGCAACGTCCGCCCTCTTACACTTTTTAGACGCCTCCACGCTTTAGTGCCCAGATCTATTCCTGCGTCCTCTTCGATCCCAGGCCCGTCGTCCCATCGCACCGACCATCGCTGCGTTGCGTATCCTCCCACTTGCTCATTGCGCGGTAGAACTGAGGTTTGTTGCAATCCCCTCACACATGCTTGAAACACATCCTCCACTATTCTTTTATCCGATGAGCGCTTAGTGAACTGTCTCTCCCGCGAATTCTGATGCGCTGGCCAGCACAACAGCGCCCATCCGGGAGTTCCTACGCCACCTCGACGCCACCTGAGGATGTAATCGACGCGATCACGGCGCAAGAGATGCGAGCTATTTTTAGAAGGACGACTAGCCTCGATTTTTCTCCACCTCCGTTGTCATCGTCCTCTGCTATTTCCGCTGAATCCAACGTACAAGGGTGGGCGGGTACAGTCGGATCATATAAACAACTCCGTCGGATTCCACTCCGGTCGAGAAGCTGTACAGAGGCTGAATGACCTGCCCCTTGATAGGTTGAACACCCACCTCATCTTGCACTTCATGGATGTAGAAGAGGTGAGGCTCAACGACAGGGCCCAGATGTCATTTTTGGGCCTTGGCACTGAAGAGAATCTCCCAGGATGACATTGCTCTCGTGGAAGTAAGAGCAGCTGAGTCATGCGTGATGGCATTGGCAACACATCTGAGATTGTCGATCAGGTAGCCCCAAGGGTAGCCCGGCGTTGAGGGAGAAATTGGTCGTTTTTCTATCCGCTTAGAAGGGCCATGCGTAACCGTGCATAACCTACAACTTGGCGCACGGGGCGCCTAAGCTACGACTTAGCTACAACTTCGTGGGCCGGCGGAGCGGCTGGAACCGCGGCGTGCGGCGCGCCTTGCTCGCGGCGAGGGCCTCAGTAATGTCCTGCGTTATCAGGCCAATGACGTCAAAAGCGGGGACACGAGCGAAGGGAGCCGTGGAAGGGGTGGGTACGAGAAGAGGAGAGTGATGCAGAGATGCAGGGAGAAAGAGAAAGCGAAAGGGAAGAGACAGTACGTACATCGGTGTGTAGCGCGGCGGCGTTCCATATGGCGGTGTATTCCAGATTTTCGGGGATGTTGCGGGGCGAGCCAAGTGAGCGCGCGGGGGAAATAGAGATACCTAAGAAGAGGAAGAGGGCGGCGCACCTGTGGTCGCGCGCGTGGAGCAAAACGCGCTTCGTGCCCGAAATGGCGACGGGACTCTTCGCCGCAATGGTGCTGGCAAGCTCTAAGGCGGCGCTGACGACCTCGTCACGGCTGCCGGGGATGACGTGTGAGAGAAGCCCAAGGCGCGCGGCGTCGGCGGCGGGGAACGGCAGCGCGGTGTACGCGAGCTCACGCATCAGCGAGTGGTTTCCCGTGATCTTCGGGAGGTGCGCGAGCGTGCCGATGTCTGCTGCAATTTACGACATTCACTTCCTGCACGCGATTAGACGGGACCTATATGAATGGGAGAATATTCTGGGTTTGTCATGATGCTAAACTGCGCGTCTTCGGCGGCGTAGCGGACGTCGCACGCGGAGATGATGTCCGCGCCGCGGCCAAATACAGGGCCGTGGACGGCGACGATGACAGGAAAGGGGCGGCGCTCGGGTAATTGCGCCCTGGGACTCTTTGACGTTGCGGAGCATCGGGAGCGACGTTCGCGCGCCGTCTGCGCCCAGGCCCTCGGTGAGGCCACCCTTGTTCATCTTCGTTGCATCCACGACTGCCAGCGATTGAGTGAGGCCAAGGCACCTCACTGGGAGCGACACGTAATTTTCGGTCGATCCCCGCTGTGAAAATCTTGGGGAGGGCGGACGATAGAACGGCAGCGCGGACGTCGCGGCCCTCGGACTCCCGGAGACTATCCTGTCGGAGATAGCGCCGTACGCACGCCAGAATCTCACCTTGCCTCAGTTTTGACTCTCCAACAGACAGAGGTAAAGCACTCACTCGACCGAGAACGCGTTAACTGGCTTTCTGGGGAGAGTGGTTGGTGGCGTCTGGGGAGTTTGTAGGGACACATACCTGGATAGCTCGAGGTGGAGAACATGGGGAATGGGTTCAGAGACGGCCAGCCATTTGGAGGAGAGGTCTGCCGCGAGGGACATTGAAGGTAGATGGTGGTAGGTGGCAAGTGCTGCCGGATCAACTTGGGGTTCCCACGCGGTTCATTTTCACATGCTAAGTACATTGAAAGTTCGACTCAGGTTAAGCTGAGCCAAAGCGGAGCTAGCGAAAGTCCAGCTCACCAGGCTCGGGACAGCCTATGTACCGCAAGGTTTTCTGCCCGCTTTGTTGGCCATCAATCTCCCGCGCCACCAAATCGCATCTCTGTGCTGGACGGGGAGACTCACCGCAGCCATTATAGACGCTTAATTCCTCGAAGGCGTCCCCGCGTTGCATACCCTTATCCTCCGGGGCGGAACCCCTTCACGGTTACCGACAAATTGCTCGACGTGCTCGCAGTGTGTGAGGTCCCGGTCATTAAGCGGGATAGGACCCCAAATAGGTTCACGCCGAGTTGAGTGGGTGAGGTATTGGATTCCAGAAAACTAAAGAACTACCTATCCACTGCCTGTCTAAATGGTATTTCTAATGTCCGTGTACTTAATTACCTTGTTCTAAAAAGCTACTCTACTTTGTCTTTATGAATGGAGCCTTTAAGACGTAACAAGCGCCGCAGCGCCAACATTCACCAGTAGTCATTGTGTGCGTCCGATGCAGACGGCGACGTATCCCTTACACCCCCCTTGAGCAGCTCTATTTTCCCAACTTGATCGCCTCCATGTCAATGGGGTTTATCTCCTCCACGACTCTACCCTATGCGCGATGCTCCGGACGTGGGGATCGCAACCCAACGCTTGCCCCTTACAGATTGCGGATATTATGAGCCCGAACAGAGCCGTCGCTCTGCAGGCCATTCAATGTTTGAAGGAGTTGGGTGGGCTTCACCTGGCCCTGCGTGGCCTCGACGGTAGGGAAGTATGAGAAGGGAATTTGATTCGCCTCTCGGTCGTCATATTAATTATCTACCTATGAGCTCCCAGTGACGCTCGCTGCCGCCCGGCAACCAGTCGCCGTTTGGTCGTAGTGGGCCCTAGGGACCTGGTTGCGCGGGCAGAAGCATCGAACACGGCGAACGGGAGCTTCAGAATCAGAAGTGCGGACTTGCACACCATTTGCAACTGGAATACCCACCGTGGATCCTGCATATGCAGACCGGGCACACTTCATTCAAGCAATTGTAGAAGTCGTCCCCTTGTAGGGATGTCCGTTATTCTCTTTGAATGAGTACAGATGTTTCCGCCTTTAAGAAGCCAGACGTCACTGAACTGTCAAAAAAAAGTGACGAAGAGCAAACGCGAGCTGGCAGAAAGGCAATGTCGCACGTGAGCCAGCATCATGTGACCCGACGCGTTCGCAGTTGCGTCACAAAAAACACCAAACTGGGCTGCAATGTCTATTCATACAGAAGATCAGTATTATCCTTCGAATATCGCGTATTGCGGCTCAACTGGGAATATTGTTCCTCGCGGGCTGTTGTGTTCTAGATTTTCCCTGTTTCGGGGTTGGGCTTCGGTGGTTCCGCGTGGGCCATAAGAATAATCTAGTCTTAGGATCAAATTACGAAGGCACGCGGGACCCACATCCGCCCTCATGTCCCCCCGCCAAATTCCGCGACACCACAGCATCAAGAGGCCCTTGCGTGGGAAATGTGGCCTGTCCCACTGAATGTGAAGCGCAGTGGAATGATTCGAGCCAGCAACGTCATACTTTGACCGCATCCTGAGGGCCGGTTCGTCGATTCGAATTTCATCCAGTCATCACTTATGGGACGAATTTCTTTACCCGCCGGAACGAAGCGAAGGCACTGCATCTGTTCTTTCATTATGATTCCTCAGAGGGACTGCAAATGCACCGACGTCTATCCTCAGTATCCGCTCTTCTTGACAGTAATT